>CM043702.1:12597500-13197500 GCA_023935145.1 Bretschneidera sinensis
TTGAGAAATTATTAATTAAGGAGTGACACTTACCATAGATTTTATGACACATTCTTTTTCTTAAGTAATAAATTTTAAAGTATGGTATTTCTGCCAAAAAAAAAAAAACAAAAGATTAAAGGCACATTAATTTGGACGTGAAACTCACATGTGATAAGTATATATATGGTTTAATATTATGAACATTGGCTCCTAATAACTTTAACTCTTTTCCTACTAAAAATATTTGCGATACATTACTTGATGCCGATTAACATATAGAAGGATCAAACAAATGCTAGCTGAGTGTAAGAAATTGAAATATTTAAATTACAATATTAATATTTAAATTGTAATTAAATGAATCAGTATATTTATAGTAATTGTATTATAACAACGTTTCAATAAAAAAAAAAAAAAAACTGTGTCCCTTAATTATTTTACACCCAAACAAGAAAATTTGACTAAGTTTCTCCATTAACCAACCTGGTGCCTACAATTTTTAGCAAATCCTATTAATTCCAGATGCATGAGATATTAACCACAAATCCCATAGACTTTTTCTGCTTCAAATTAATAATTACCGAAGAATAAGCATACCGATTGCATATAAATATGTATTCATTTGTATCATTAATTTATCTATTAGTCACAAAGAAACACTGCAAATCAATCGATCTCAGCAAGCTGCAGGACGGTCAAGAATAATATTAATTGCACGAAAGAGGCAATTATGGCCAAGAAGCAGCTTGTTACAGTGTTTCTCATGTGCTTTGTTCTCGTCGCCGCAATGCACCTCACTGGGGCTATTGACGGCAATGCTTGCTATCAAGATTGCAGCAAAGAATGCATTAATAACCTCCCAATGAAGGCTGCATGTGAGGAGAAGTGTCACTCTAAATGCCACGCTAAAGACAATTCTGGTGAGTTGGTTGATTTTCTATAAAAACCGTTTAAAACCAGTATGAATTGATAAAATCAATCAATTTGTTTTTTGTTTTCTCAATTTATAGTTAAATCTCAATTGATTTCGTTTCTTTTACAGCGGGCAACAATCCAGGTGCACCACCACATGGCCCTTAGTGACAGAATTGATCAACAAAATGATAAAAGTTCCTAATAAACTCAAGGCTCTGTAATGTAATCGAGGTTGAAAGTTGATTATGTTGTTTGGTTAAAATAAGGAAAAAACTCCTCAATTAAATTGGAGTTGATTACAGTGTTAATTTGGTTAACATTTTCACACCACAAAAATGAACTCAAATTGTTTAAGATGCCTTTGAGTATAAAATTATATTTAAAATTAATCATATTAATTATTATATTATATTAATTATTTTATTTATCTATATTAAGCATATTATATTATTTATTAATTATTTAAATAAATATTATTTATTTTACTGTATTATCATAATATAAATATCTAACTTTCATATCAATATTATATATTATTATTCAAATTGTATGATGTATTTCATTTATTATTTATGATATTATTAATTAAATTATATTCCTATTTTGATTTCATTTAATATTATTGGAAATACTATATTATATTATAATTAATTTTAATTTTATCATTTATTGTTATAAATTTAAATATAATTATTATGTTATTATAATAAAAAAATATTTAATTTATATGTCCTTACTATATATTATCATAAGTTTATTTTTTATTTTATTAAAAATATATCATTTAAATATCTTATATTTGTTAATTATATTATTATTAGTATTTTTATGATTTTATATTATTTTTAGTAATACTTAATTACATTTTTATATTTATTAACTTATGAATTACTTTTATTTAGTTTTAAAGTAATATATTTGGTACTTTTCTTAATTATGATTATTATATTATTTTATTATATGATATATGATATATTATTTACTGAAATAATATAATATTCATATTCATATATTATTTTATGATACATAATATTATATTATATTTAATTTTTATAATTATTAATTTGTATATTATTTTTATTTAGTTTTAATAATATATTTTGTATTTTATTCATTGTTATTACTATATTATTTTAATTAATATATCATATTATTATTCTTATATATGTGATGACATTTGAAATTATATTAATTTTTAAATAATCATGGGTGAATCCATGTTGTAATGAAATGGTCCTTACACTCTCAAGAGTGTAATACTCATTACTCCTTTTTAGTGTAATGGGCCTTAAATATGTAATACACATTACAACATTTTTAAACTTACCAAATAATGTAATGGTCTGGGTGAATGGGCATTCTATTACATCCTTGATTCAATCAACCAAACGTGACATAAGATATCGCAAATAGATAAATTCAGGGGAGAGCGATGATATAGTGATGTAATACTAATGATATTCAAACAATAAAAATAAACCACCAAAAAAACACTCGTATGCATTTCTAAGAAAATCATGACATTGGTTTGGTTTTAGTTATAAATTATCAACTTTGACCCTCCTTATATCACTATTTAGAAAGTTGTCTCGGTTTATGTGACATTCTCTATCCGTTTTAGTGATCCCAAATGTTGTGATAAATATCGTCGCTCTTAAAGTTATGGTGGAGTTTCATAATTTTTTTATGTTCTTATTGTATTAATTCTTTTTAAGTGTGACTGAAACATAATTTAATTGATGATCATATTTTTCTAACAAAAATCTCTAATTTGACAATCTCCTCTTCACATTGCATTATAATTTGTTAAACATATTTTCTCTCTCTCCATAATAAACTTTTTTTTTTCTCTTTAGTTTGAAGAAATTTGTTGGGTTTATGGCTAGTCTCTCAACAATAATTGATCATTGGTTTGGATGTCTCGATTATGATATATCAATTTAATTTAATAATTCTCAACATTCATAATAAATTTAGTTCAATATTTTTGGACTGGTCTTCAAAGCTAATGATACATAGAGCATCAAGAGAGAAGAAAATAATGTATTCTCAAAGAGATATAATATATATCATACTCGAATGGTAGGTGGAGCAATTTCAACAATTAATTCTTATATGCGACGGACTGGTCATTACAGATAATAATAAATCTCAACCACAAATAGTTTATTCTTAGTAAAATCGTTGTAGATAATCATATTTTTTATCGCATATACTATCTGCGATGAAATATTTTCCATCACAAATAATGTATGCAACGAACTTCAATATGTATCTGAGATTGCAATTGGTAGCAAATATTATTTTTAAAATAATTTTTTTATTTTCAATTTATTCAAGTAAATGCGACTTACTTATCTGCAATGGATAAAATTGTGTTTGCAAATAAATGTAACATCAGGTACGTTTACTGTGACAAAACATTTTGTCGCTGATTCTCAATTTTCTTGTAAAGAATGAATTATGAAGAGAAGATTTGTTTGAGAAACAATTTGTTGAAATGTCTTCTCCATGAACAAAATTGTGGAAAAATTCTTTTTTAAAATAATATATTTAAGAGTGGGCTTGGTACCAATGTTACATTAATGTATAGACAAAACTCATAGTATCCATTTATATATAGGATACATGGTCAGAAGGTGTTGAGATTGCTCCACCTACGGTTACAATCAGATACACACACACACACACACAGATATATATATATATATATATATATATATATAGAGAGAGAGAGAGAGAGAGAGAGAGAGAGAGAGAGAGACATATCTCCTGATGAGGATACATTTCTTTTTCTCCTTATGTTATATATTCTCCATTTATATATAGGATACATGGTCAGAAGGTGTTGAGATTGCTCCACCTACCGTTGTAGTTTGATATATATGATATCCTTATGAGGATACATTTCTTTTTCTTTTTTTTCTCTCTCTTCATGCTCTATGTATCATTACCTTTGAAGACTAGTCCAAAAATATTAAAATAAATTTATTTTGAATGTTGAGAATTGTTCTGGTTATGTATATAATTTGACTTGCTTGTTTGGTGGTGTTTTATGTTTTCTTTAGTGTTGTTGCTTTCTGGTTTCAATTTTACCGTGGGAAATAAAGGCTTATTTGTTGTGGAAATGTTGCCTTATAGTCCAAATTCTGCTACAAGGATATAAAGGATTAATATATTCTGTGTTGCTTCGCATTGGATATTGGCAACTCTGGATCAATTATGAAGAGTTCTTGACTTTTAGGCATTGATATTTTGAGTTTTGGCATCATTTGGGTTTTGTTTGTTCTTCTAGTGTTTTTGTATTTCTGGAGATTTGATGTACTGATATACACCTATCGTATTCTTAATAAATTAAGTTTGTCCTTCAAATATATACATATATATATATATATATATGTTGGGATTTTACTTCTAAAATCTACCTACTCAATCTTAAGCAAAAAATACAACTACAATAATTAAATAGGCAAAATAAATAAAAAGTAATAACACCAATAATTTATGTGGTTCGACAACCTCTTTTTCTACATCCACCAATAAATCCACTGCTTTATTAATCTTCAACTACAACTTTAGGAAGAGCAAAGTTGTCAAAATCTCACCCTAAATTCCCAATAAAACAAAAGCTCTTAACTTAACTCTATTTGTAAGTGCACTCTTTACTCGTCAACCTAAAACCCCAATACACCAAAAACTCTCATCTTAGCTCTAATAGTAAATACCTCTAGTTTACAATGTATGTGAGAATTAGGAGTGTGTCTCAAATCTTCTCTGGGACCCCCTTTATATAGAGGATATTTTCCTAATACTATTAGGAAAGGAACAACAACATCATAGTAGACTACTACAACTTGTACAATCAACAATCTAATAAGGAATTATTATTATTCCTACTAGAACAAGCAACTACAAAATATAAAAAACTTTCCCAAACCAATTAGAATTTTTTTTTTTTTTTTCTTGTGGAGAATTGAGCCAAAATCTTAACAAATATCCACCTCATCATTAATTTTGGCTTTCTTTTATGGTTGGTGCGATCTTTCCTTTGGGTCTTCCTATTTCATCCGCTTACTCTTCAAAGCAATCATCCTCTCATTTAACATGTACAAGTTTTCTTCGTTCACGGCATCTGTCATCGCTACCTTTGAAGCATCAAGAACTTGCATCTCATCATCCTCATTAGCCTTTCCATTATCAATTTACTTCATTCTACTCAACTCCTCCAAGTCCTCCACCATGGCCTTGCTTTGCAATTGTGTGTGTTCCTCTTCCTCATTGTAGATGAACTCCATACTTGAAAAATCTAGATAAATAACTCACACATTGTAAGAGTTGAACCTGAGACCTCAATCTTGACTATTAAATCAAAACCTCATCAACCTTATTGAGAAATTATTTATTAAGGAGTGACACTTACCGTAGATTTTATGACACATTTTTTTTTCTTAAGTAATTAATTTTAAAGTATTGTATTTCGGCAAAAAACAAAAAGAAAAAAACAAAAGATTAAAGGCACATTAATTTGGACGTGAGACTCACATGTGATAAGTATATATATGGTTTAATATTATGAACATTGGCTCCTAATAGCTTCAACTCTTTTCCTACTAAAAATATTTGCGATACATTACTTGATGCCAATTAACATATAGCAGGATCAAACAAATGCTAGCTGAGTGAAAGAAATTGAAATATTTAAATTTCAATATTAATATTTAAATTGTAATTAAATGAATCAGTATATTTATAGTAATTGTATTATAACAACGTTTCAATAAAAAAAAAAAAACTGTATGTCCCTTAATTATTTTACACCCAAACAAGAAAATTTGACTAAGTTTCTCCATTAACCAACCTAGGGCCTACAATATTTAGCAAACCCTATTAATTCCAGCATGCATGAGATATTAACTACAAATCCCATAGACTTTTTGATGCAGAAGGAACCGAGTCAGATGAAGCTGAGTTGTCAGATAGCACGTTGTTGGCACTGAGATACCTTGAGTTGGTAGATCAACGCAAAGATAGCAAGTGCACTACCTAGAATGGTTTACATCGTTTAGTGGGCCACGGGCTCGGATCGGGTCCCGGAGACCCTAGTCTGATTGGGAACGGGCTTCCGGGCAAAACTTAAAAACCTTAAGCGTCGTCGTTTTTAAGCCAAAAAAAGAACGTTTAGGCCTTCAATTTTACAGTTTTCAGTTTTTAGGAAACTTTCCTTTTTCGAGTTCTTTTTAGAATTAGTATTTTCCATAAATTTTCCCCTAACTTATGTTTTCAGGGATTTCTTTATCTTTTTTAGCTTTAGCCTTATAAATAAAGAGGCCACAAATTGAAAAATTATTATTTGTATTGCATAATTTTAAATAAAGCATCATAGCTGTTTCTCTAAGTTTTTAGGGTTTTTCTTGTGTTTCTCCCTGTGAAATATCTGTTACGACTAGCCTACAGAATAATCGCTATTCTGCCCGACGTCATTTTTTCAGCTTCAAATTAATAATTACCGAAGAATAAGCATACCCGTTGCATATAAATATGTATTCATTTGTATCATTAATTTATCTATTAGTCACAAAGAAACACTGCAAATCGACCGATCTGAGCAAGCTGCAGGACGATCAAGAATAATATTAATTGCACGAAAGAGGCAATTATGGCCAAGAAGCAGCTTGTTACAGTGTTTCTCATGTGCTTTCTTCTCGTCGCCGCAATGCACCTCACTCAGGCTATTGAAGGAAATGCTTGCTATCAAGATTGCAGCAAAGAATCCATTAATAACCTCCCAATGAAGGCCACATGTGACGAGAAGTATCACTCTAAATGCGATGCTAAAGACAATTCTGGTGAGTTGGTTGATTTTCTATAAAAAAAAAAAACGTTTAAAACCAGTATGAATTGATAAAATCAATCAATTTATTTTTTGGTTTCTCAATTTATAGTTAAATCTCCATTGATTTCATTTCTTTTACAGCAGGCAACAATCCAGGTGGACCACCACATGGCCCTTAGTGACAGAATTGATCAACAAAATGATAAAAGTTCCTAATGAACTCAAGGCTCTATAATGTAATCGAGGTTGAAAGTTGATTATGTTATTTGGTTAAAATAAGGAAAAACTTTCTCAATTAAACTAGAGTTGATTACAGTGGTTAATTTGGTTAACATTTTCACACCACAAAAGTGAACTCAAATTGTTTAAGATGCCTTTAAGTGTAAAATTATATTTAAAATTAATCATATTAATTATTATATTATATTAATTTTTTTTATATATCTATATTAAGAATATTATATTATATATTAATTATTTAAATAAATATTATTTATTTTACTGTATTATCATAATATAAATATCTAATGTTCATATCAATATTATATATTATTATTCAAATTGTATGATGTATTTCATTTATTATTTACGATATTATTAATTATTAATTTTATTATATTCCCATTTTGATTTTGTTTAATATTATTGGAAATATTATATTATAATTAATTTTAATTTTATCATTTATTGTTATAAATTTAAATATAATTATTTATATTATGAAATGAAAATATTATGTTATTATAATAAAAAATATTTAATTTATATGTCCTTACTATATATTATCATAAGTTTATTTTTATGTTATTAAAAATATATTATTTAAATATCTTTTATTTGGTAATTATATTATTATTAGTATTTTTGTGATTTTATATTATTTTTAGTAATATTTAATTACTTTTTTATTTTTATTAGCTTATGTATTACTTTTATTTAGTTTTAAAAGTAATATATTTGGTACTTTTCTTAATTATGATTATTATAATATATGATATATGATATATTATTTACTACAATAATACTATATTACCATTCATATGTTATTTTATGATATATAATATAATATTGTATTATATATAATTTTTATAATTATTAATTTTTATATTATTTTTATTTAGTTTTAATAATGTATTTTGTATTTTATTCATTGTTATTACTATATTTTTTAATTAATATATCATATTACTATTCATATATTATGTGATGATATTTGATATTATATTAATTTTTAAATAATCATGGGTGAATCCATGTCGACAAAACTCATAGTATCCATTTATATATAGGATACATGGTCAGAAGGTGTTGAGATTGCTCCACCTACGGTTACAATCAGATACACACACAGATATATATATATATATATATATATATATATATATATATATAGAGAGAGAGAGAGAGAGACACACACACACACACACACACATATATCCTGATGAGGATACATTTCTTTTTCTCCTTATGTTATATATTCTCCATTTATATATAGGATACATGGTCAGAAGGTGTTGAGATTGCTCCACCTACCGCTGTAGTTTGATATATATGATATCCTTATGAGGACACATTTTTTTTTTCTCTCTCTTCATGCTCCATGTATCATTACCTTTGAAGACTAGTCCAAAAATATTAAACTAAATTTATTTTGAATGTTGAGAATTGTTCTGGTTATGTCTTGTTTGGTGGTGTTTTATGTTTTCTTTAGTGTTGTTGCTTTCTGGTTTCAATTTTACCGTGGGAAATAAAGGCTTATTTGTTGTGGAAATGTTGCCTTATAGTCCAAATTCTTCTACAAGGATATAAAGGATTAATATGTTTTGTGTTGCTTCGCATTGGATATTGGCAACTCTGGATCAATTATGAAGAGTTCTTGACTTTTAGGCATTGATATTTTGAGTTTTGGCATCATTTGGGTTTTGTTTGTTCTTCTAGTGTTTTTGTATTTCTGGAGATTTGATGTACTGCTATACACCTATCGTATTCTTAATAAATTAAGTTTGTCCTTCAAATATATATATATATATGTTGGGATTTTACTTCTAAAATCTACCTACTCAATCTGAAGCAAAAAACACAACTACAATAATTAAATAGGCAAAATAAATAAAAAGTAATAACACAAATAATTTATGTGGTTCGATAACCTTTTTTCCTACATCCACCAATAAATCTACTGCTTTATTAATCTTCAACTACAACTTTAGGAAGAGCAAAGTTGTCAAAATCTCACCCTAAAGTCCCAATAAAACAAAAGCTCTTAACCTAACTCTATTTGTAAGTGCCCTCTTTACTCGACAACCTAAAACCCCAATACACCAAAAGCTCTCATCTTAGCTCTAGTAGTAAATACCTCTAGTTTACAAGGTATATGTGTAATACCCGTATTCTAAAAATAAAGGTAAATAAGTAATTTAATAAATATGTCATGAAATTTAAATAGTATATCTATGCGAAGGATTTGTATTGAATAAATTAATTCTTTGAAGGAAAAAAAAAACGTGAATAGTAAATAAAAAAGTGGGACATCAAACGTCCAGATTTCCAGAAGATAGAATAGAAAACAAAATAATAATAAAAGTAAAGTCAAAAAGTAAAGAAAAGGTGAAGGAAAAGTAAAGTAAAAATAAAAGTATATATATATATATAAAATGGACCAAGTGGCTGCACATGCTGCCATTTCTGTTTCAAAATCTCAGCTGGCCATTTATGACCATAATGATGGCCATAAATGTGCATTGTCTTTGGGTGGCATAATAATTAGGGAAGGGCCACTGAATATATTATTTATTTCGCCGTTTGAGAATTTGGGAGAAGGTGTGGAACTAAAACCGTGTATATATAGGCATCAGGTGTAAACACTAAGTTTACTTCAAAATTTTCATTTAGTTCCTTCAAAGTTTTCTATCTCCTTAAACACTTGGAGACCCAAAGAAAAGTCAAAAGAGTAAAATCTTGAAGGAGTTTTCTACGGAATTTCATAGAGGATCATAAGAAGCCATCAGTAATTATGAGGTAATAGTATAATAAGTATGTTTGAATTTTTAGCATATATGAAATTCCCGGAGCTCAAAGTGGGAATTTTCATAGGGAGTGGTTTACGATATATTTAAGAAATAATTAGAAATTTAATACAAATATTATGTCAGGTGTTGACTATCTACAATGGGAGAAATTTTTTAGAAGAACCGGGAAAGGCAAGAAGGTGACCCACGGGTAGCTTTAAATGCTACGGGGTGAGTTGGATTTACTTTTAGTAGTCTAATTAAAAATCGATTATTTTGGTGATATTGTTATAATTAATTATTAAAGTATGCTTGGTTGATAGATGAAAAATTGATTTATGGGTATAATAGAACATTTGGTCAGGTAGAAATATTTTTCGGTGAGAAATGATATTTTTGAAAATCATAAGTTTATTTGAGAATAAAAGCAATAAATAAATTATTGATGAGATATATTGATGTTTTAATACGAGTTATGATAAGATGAATTTTAGTAGATCTTGACAAATTTTGGTGGATGATTTGAGGTGAATTTTAGTAGATCTTGACAAATTTTGGTGGATGATTTGAGATGAAATTTAGTAGATCTTGACAGACTTTAATTGATTATTTGATGTGATTTGGGATTAGAAGAATTTAGTGGAATTTTATATAATTTGATAAAAATCAGGATGATTGGATGTAAGAAATTTTAAAGAAACTTTGTTATATAAAATTTGTGGATAATCATGATAGCTAAATTTAGTGGTTTGAATCTTTATATTGTTTTTATATTACTGTTTATATTATTGTTTCATATCATTGTTCATGCACATATGCATTTAATAATATAACTGAAAGAACCGGGAAGGCAGCCGGTCTAATGAAATAACCGTGACAGCCGGTATATGCTGGGATGAAAAGTGAAAACCGTGACAGCCGGTATATGCTGGAAAGAAAAGTGAAAACAGTGACAGCCGGTATATGCTGGAATTAACCGGGAAGACAGCCGGTCTGATGAGAACAAAAGAACCGGGAGGGCAGCCGGTCTAAGATAATAACAACCTGTGGACAGGTGGGAAGACGTTCCCATCATAATCATTCATGCATTTGCATCTGTTTTAATTATTGGTACATGATTGAAATGTTGAGGTGTGATGTATCATCGTGAAAATAATTATAGATAATTGAGTCTCACAGAAAGAGACAGTTATGATGAAAATATTATTGAAAAGTTGAGATGTGGTATATTGTCGTGTATGATGGCTGAGTCTCATAAAAAGAGACAGCTATGATGATGAGATTATTGAAATGCTGAGATGTGATATATTATTGTGAATTTAATTATAGATGGTTGAGTCTCATAGAAAGAGACAGTATGGTGATAAGTCTTATCTAAATGATAGACTTTATGATGTGAACCTCATTACGAGGTAATTATGAGATAATTGATGATCTTAAGGTGGACAAATGATTGAGAAGAAGAGATTGATAGAGAATAAATCTTATTATATGACAAATGATATTAGAAAGTTGTTATTAGGTTATGTAAAAAATAAAAGATTAAATATTAAAGGACTATTTATAGAATTTGGAATACTTTTAGTAAATTTAATTCACTGAGCTTGTGAAGCTCACCCCTCATTGTACAATGATTTTTCAGGTAACAGGCTTGGTAAATAGTTTGATGAGTTGAGGTTCAGAAGAAATCATTTTCTGTAAGCCGCGTACGTGTCATCATCATCAGACTAATGAGAAAATAAAATGAAAAATTTATTTGTAAATCTTCATGCATTTTACGGATTGATGTAAGTTCTTGTGGTGATATTTTATTTTTATTGCTATATATATGTGTCGTGCTGGGATTCTCAAAATGTGATGACACCGTTCGGGGTGGCTAACCCGGGATGGGTCATTACCATTTTGGTATCAGAGCATTAGGTTTTATGATTCTGTAGACTGCATAAAAAGTAAGAAAGTAGAAGATTAAAGTAAATTATAATGAACAATCTGAGGATGACACGTGGACGCGCTTGAGCTAGATTTAAAATTTTTGATTTGAGAGGGCGTGGTAGGCCCACAATATTTTTTTTGATAAGTCAAGGTTGAGTCTAAATCTATGGTTCCTAGAAGGGAAAGTGTTGATAATATGATTGATATTAGTAATATAATTGAGGTATGAGAGAATCTGAAGTTGAAAGAGATGAATTAAGATAAGTTCTTACTCATGCTTTTGAGAAAATGAATGTATCAAATGATCGAGTGGATAACTTATAGCATAGACTTGATAAGCAGACTAGAGCAATGCCTGATGTTGTTAATCCAGTAATGGTAGACACTTAAAAAGGGAGAAAAGTGGATTTATGCATAAGATGCAGGGAGATATAATTAAGCTAAATACTTTGTTGTTTAAAGGATCTATGAACCATTTTATGCTTAAGTTTCAGAGAAATATGTGGAGGCATTATTTAGTATTTTACGACAGATGATTATCTTTACTTCGTTTGAGTTAAAAAGAGACATTTTGTGAATGGTAGAAGGATATTCTTCCCAAGCTAAGTACAAATATTGATAGACCCTTAACCTGAAATAGGTTTAAGGAAGTTTTTCTTGATAGATATTTTCCTTATATCTCTAGAGCTCAACAAGATATAGATATTACTTATTTGGAGTAAATGTGTTAACTGTGGCTTGATATGATAGCAGATTTATGGTTTTGTCAATGGTTGTACCAAAAATGGTAGACCAATAGGAGAAGAAATGTAAGAGGTTCAAAGATGATTTATGTTTTAAAGGTTTGATCGAAACTATCTTACATAAGGCATATGAATTATGTCAGATTGGTGGATAAAAACTTTTTAGATTGAGAAGGATGTGATGGAGTTTAAGAGAAAGAGTGGTTAAAGAGGCTTAGACATGAAAGTTATAGAGGTAGTAGTAGTATGAGTGTAAAGGGTGAGAGACCACCCCAAATGAGGCATTCCTTGTTACCGGAAACTGAAATGCAGAGTCAGCGGCAAACAGAATCTGATGCTTATGTATCTTAAAAATACTATTGGTGGGACCCTTAGATTTAGGAGACAGATGATGGGAACTGGAAGTCATGGTAGAGAAAATAAGTATGCCACCAAGTGGAAGTGGCAATCTGATGTATGATTGGGATATAAAAGTTTATTATAATAAGATATTTATCCAAGTATTTTAAAAAATTGAAGTGCTTTATGTGTAGAGAAAATGGACATGTCAATGTTGGTTGATCTTGATGCAACCCATTCTTTTGCATCCAGTATTCATATAAAGTCTATTAATGTATGTGTTAGTCCTTTGATGCAAAAATATTTTGTTGAAGTTTTCACTAAAGATGAAGTGATAATCATAAATGTTATAAGGGTTGTGTGATTCGCATTTGCGATAGAAAATCTGAAGTTGATTTATATTCTTTGAATATGATTAATTGTTCCAAAACGAAGGTAGTGTTTAAGATGTGATCATAAGGAGTGTAACCTTCAGAGAGAACATAAAACACTCTCGACTATTTTATTTTGCTATGGCCACTAGGAGATGGTTGAAGAAGGATTGTGAGAAGTACTTGGCATATATAATGAATTCCAAAAAGGAAAATAGGAAGAAATCTTAGTGATGAAGGAATATTCTAATGTAATTCTTGATGAGTTGCGTAGGTTGCATCCCAGTAGAGAGATTAAATTCTCTATTAATGTGATACCAGAATCATCACATATATTTAATAACATCTTACAGAATGACGTCAACTGAATTGAAAGAGTTGAACTTATCATTTTAAGAATTTTTGAATAAACAATTTATTAGACTTAATGTATTTGGGGAAGCCCATGGGTTGTTCATGAAAGAAAAAGACGGAATGATAGGAATATGTATAGACTACCGATAGTTGGAATAAGAACAAATATATATATATATATATATATATTTTACCCAAGATAAATGAATTGTTTGAGCAGTTGTAAGGAGTGAGAGTGTTTTCTAAGATAAATCTGAGATCAAATTATCACCAATTGAAGATAAAGAAAGGAAGTATGCCTAAGATTGTTTTTATGACATGTTATGGTTATAAGTTTCTTGTGATGACATTTAGATTAAATAATGTTCCAAAAACATTCATGGACTGGATGAGTACAATGTTTGAACCATTTCTTGATAATTTTATGGTTGTGTTCATCGATAACATCTTGGTATATTTTAAGACTACGGAAGAGCAAGTAAAACATTTAGAAATTATGTGGGAGACTTTGAGGAGAAAAAGATAGTATGATATAAGTTGTTTATAATAATCAGTATCAAATTTGTATTGGGATGACACCCATTAAGACATTGTATGATAGGAGGTTTAGAACTCTTATATGTTGGGAAGAAATGGAAGAGAAAAATATATCTGGTCTATCTATTATTGAGCTAACTATAGAGATGATCAAATTTATTAGAGAGAACCGTAAAGCAGCCTAGAGTAAACCTCTTGAGTCTCAAGTAGGTGATTGGGTGTAGTGAAAAATATCTCAATGAAAGGGTGTATTGAGATTTAAACAGAAAAAGGAAAGTTGAATCCGAAGTATGTGGGACCCTATGGGGTTACTGAGAAAGTTGGATTAGTTGTGAGTAACCTGAATTTGCCTCCAGAATTAAAACATTTATATAATGTATTTCATGTTTCACTTTTAAGAAAGTGTTTACAAGATATTTCAAGCTAAGTTATAGAAATTCAGAAAGATGGGCTTATATACAAGTATCAGTGAGAATTTGAGACAAAGAGAGCAAGTCCTGGGTAATAGAATAATTTCACTAGATTAAAGTTCGGATGGCGGAATAAGGATGTTGAAGAAATTTCTTGAAAGTGTGAGTCAATTATTAAGAAGTAGTATTCACTTTTGTTCTGGAGTAGAGTAAAGAAATTTCGGGGACGAAATTTTTGTAAGGTGGGTAGATTTGTAATAACTGTATTAAAAAAATAAAGATAAATAAGTAATTTAATAAATATGTCATGAAATTTAAATAGTATATCTATGCGAAGGATTTGTATTGAATAAATTAATTCTTTGAAGAAAAAAAAATGTGAATAGTAAAAAAAAAAGTTAGACATCAAACGTCCAGATTTCCAGAAGATAGAATAGAAAACAAAATAATAATAAAAGTAAAGTCAAAAAGTAAAGAAAAGATGAAGGAAAAGTAAAGTAAAAATAAAAGTATGTATATATATAAAATGGACCAAGTGGCTGCACATGCTGCCATTTCTGTTTCAAAATCTCAGCTGGCCATTTATGACCATAATGATGGCCATAAATGTTCATTGTCTTTGGGTGGCATAATAATTAGGGAAGGGCCACTGAAAATATTATTTATTTGGCCCTTTGAGAATTTGGGAGAAGGTGTGGAACTGAAACCGTGTATATATAGGCATCAGGTGTAAACACTAAGTTTACTTCAAAATTTTTATTTAGTTCCTTCAAAGTTTTCTATCTCCTTAAACACTTGGAGACCCAAAGAAAAGTCAAAAGAGCAAAATCTTGAAGGAGTTTTCTACGGAATTTCATAGAGGATCATGAGAAGCCATCAGTAATTATGAGGTAATAGTATAATAAGTATTTTTGAATTTTTAGCATATATGAAATTCCCAAAGCTCAAAGTGGGAATTTTCATAGGGAGTGGTTTACGATAAATTTAAGAAACAATTAGAAATTTAATACAAATATTATGTCAGGTGTTGACTATCTACAACAGGAGAAATTTTTTAGAAGAACCGGGAAAGGCAAGAAGGTGACCCACGGGTAGCTTTAAATGCTACGGGGTGAGTTGGATTTACTTTTAGTAGTCTAAATAAAAATCAATTATTTTGGTGATATTATTATAATTAATTATTAAAGTATGCTTGGGTGATAGATGAAAAATTGATTTATGGGTATGATAGGAAATTTGGTCAGGTAGAAATATTTTTCGGTGAGAAATGATATTTTTGAAAATCATAAGTTTATTTGAGAATAAAAGCAATAAATAAATTATTGATGAGATATATTGATGTTTTAATACGAGTTATGATAAGATGGATTTTAGTAGATCTTGACAAATTTTGGTGGATGATTTGAGGTGAATTTTAGTAGATCTTGACAAATTTTGGTGGATGATTTGAGGTGAATTTTAGTAGATCTTTACAAATTTTGGTGGATGATTTGAGGTGAATTTTAGTGGATCTTGACAGACTTTAATTGATTATTTGATGTGATTTGGGAATAGAAGAATTTAGTGGAATTTTATATAATTTGATAAAAAACAGGATGATTGGATGTAAGAAATTTTAAAGAAACTTTGTTATATAAAATTTGTGGATAATCATGATAACCAAATTTAGTGGTTTGAATCTTTATATTGTTTTTATATTACTATTTATATTACTATTTCATATCATTGTTCATGCGCATATGCATTTAATAATATAACTGAAAGAACCGGGAAGGTAGCCGGTCTAATGAAATAACCGTGACAGCAGGTATATGCTGGAATGAAAAGTGAAAATCGTGACAGCCGGTATATGCTGGAAAAAAAAAAGTGAAAATCGTGACAGCACGTATATGCTAGGATGAAAAGTTAAAACCGTGACAGCTGGTATATGCGGGAATTAACCGGGAAGGCAGCCGGTCTGATGAGAATAAAAGAACTGGGAGGGCAGCTGGTCTAAGATAATAACAACCTGTCGACAGGTGGGAAGACGTTCCCATCATAATCATTCATGTATTTGCATCTGTTTTAATTATTGCTACATGATTGAAATGTTGAGGTGTGATGTATCATCGTGAAAATAATTATATAATTGAGTCTCACAGAAAGAGATAGTTATGATGAAAATATTATTGAAAAACTGAGATGTGGTATATTGTCGTGTATGATGGCTGAGTCTCATAAAAAGAGACAGCTATGATGATGAGATTATTGAAATGCTGAGATGTGATATATTATTGTGAATTTAATTATAGATGGTTGAGTCTCATAGAAAGAGACAGTATGGTGATAAGACTTATCTAAATGATAGACTTTATGATGTGAACCTCATTACGAGGTAATTATGAGATAATTGATGATCTTAAGGTGGACAAATGATTGAGAAGAAGAGATTGATAGAGAATAAATCTTATGATATGGGAAATGATATTAGAAAGTTGTTATTAGGTTATGTGAAAAATAAAAGATTAAATATTAAAGAACTATTTATGGAATTTGGAATACTTTTAGTAAATTTAATTCACTGAGCTTGTGAAGCTCACCTCTCATTGTACAATGATTTTTCAGGTAACAAGCTTGGCAAATAGTTTGATGAGTTGAAGTTAAGAAGAAATCATTTTCTGTAAGCCACGTACATGTCATCATCCTCAGACTAATGAGAAAATAAAATGAAAAATTTATTTGTAAATCTTCATGCATTTTACGGATTGATGTAAGTTCTTGTGGTGATATTTTATTTTTCTTACTACATATATGTGTCGTGCTGGGATTCTCAAAATGTGATGACACCGTTTCTGGGTGGCCAACCTGGGATGGGTCGTTACAATATGAGAATTAGGAGTGTGTCTCAAATATTCTCTGGGACCCCCTTTATATGGAGGATATTTTCCTAATACTATTAGGAAAAGAACAACAACATCATAGTAGACTACTACAACTTGTACAATCAACAATCTAATAAGGAATTATTATTATTCCTACTAGAACAAGCAACTACAAAATATAAGAAAAATTTCCAAACCAATTAGAATTTTTTTTTTTTTTTGGAGAATTGATCCAAATATTAACAAATATCCACCTCATCATTAATTTTGGCTTTCTTTTATGGTTGGTGCGATTTTCCTTTGGGTCTTCCTATTTCATATGCTTACTCTTCAAAGCAATCATCCTCTCATTTAACATGTACAAGCTTTCTTCGTTCACGGCATCTGTCATCGCTACCTTTGAAGCATCAAGAACTTGCATCTCATCATCCTCATTAGCCTTTCCATTATCAATTTGCTTCATTCTACTCAACTCCTCCACCACGGCCTTGCTTTGCAATTGTGTGTGTTCCTCTTCCTCATTGTAGATGCACTCCATACTTGAAAAATCTAGATAAATAACTCACATTGTGAGAGTCGAACCTGAGACCTCAATCTTGACTATTAAATCAAAACCTCATCAACCTTATTGAGAAATTATTTATTAAGGAGTGACACTTACCGTAGATTTTATGACACATTTTTTTTTCTTAAGTAATTAATTTTAAAGTATTGTATTTCGGCAAAAAACAAAAAGAAAAAAACAAAAGATTAAAGGCACATTAATTTGGACGTGAGACTCACATGTGATAAGTATATATATTGTTTAATATTATGTACATTGGCTCCTAATAACTTCAACTCTTTTCCTACTAAAAATATTTGCGATACATTACTTGATGCCAATTAACATATAGTAGGATCAAACAAATGCTAGCTGAGTGAAAGAAATTGAAATATTTAAATTTCAGTATTAATATTTAAATTGTAATTAAATGAATCAGTATATTTATAGTAATTGTATTATAACAACGTTTCAATAAAAAAAAAAAAAAACTGTATGTCCCTTAATTATTTTACACCCAAACAAGAAAATTTGACTAAGTTTCTCCATTAACCAACCTAGGGCCTACAATTTTTAGCAAACCGTATTAATTCCAGCATGCATGAGATATTAACCACAAATCCCATAGACTTTTTGATGCAGGAGGTTCCGAGTCAGATGATGCTGAGTTGTCAGATAGCACGTTGTTGGCACTGAAATACCTTGAGTTGGCAGATCAGTGCAAAGATAGAAAATGAGCTACCTAGACCGGTTTACATCGTTTAGCGGGCCATGGGCTCAGATCGGGTCCCGAAGACTCTAGTCTGATTGGGAACGCGCTTCCGGGCAAAACTTAAATATTTTAAGCGTCGTCGTTTTTAAGCCAAAAAACGATGTTTAGGCCTTCAGTTTTACAGTTTTTAGTTTTTAGGAAACTATCAAGATTGCAGCAAAGCATGCATTAATAACCTCCCAATGAAGGCCACATGTGACGAGAAGTGTCACTCTAAATGCGATGCTAAAGACAATTCTGGTGAGTTGGTTGATTTTCTATAAAAAACCGTTTAAAACCAGTATGAATTGATAAAATCAATCAATTTGTTTTTTGGTTTCTCAATTTATAGTTAAATCTCAATTGATTTCATTTCTTTTACAGCAGGCAACAATCCAGGTGGACCACCACATGGCCCTTAGTGACAGAATTGATCAACAAAATGATAAAAGTTCCTAATGAACTCAAGGCTCTATAATGTAATCGAGGTTGAAAGTTGATTATGTTATTTGGTTAAAATAAGGAAAAACCTTCTCAATTAAACTAGAGTTGATTACAGTGGTTAATTTGGTTAACATTTTCACACCACAAAAGTGAACTCAAATTGTTTAAGATGCCTTTAAGTATAAAATTATATTTAAAATTAATCATATTAATTATTATATTATATTAATTTTTTTTATTTATCTATATTAAGAATATTATACTATATATTAATTATTTAAATAAATATTATTTATTTTACTGTATTATCATAATATAAATATCTAATGTTCATATCAATATTATATATTATTATTCAAATTGTATGATGTATTTCATTTATTATTTATGATATTATTAATTATTAATTTTATTATATTCCCATTTTGATTTTGTTTAATATTATTGGAAATATTATATTATAATTAATTTTAATTTTATCATTTATTGTTATAAATTTAAATATAATTATTTATATTATGAAATGAAAATATTACGTTATTATAATAAAAAATATTTAATTTATATGTCCTTATTATATATTATCATAAGTTTATTTTTATGTTATTAAAAATATATTATTTAAATATCTTTTATTTGGTAATTATATTATTATTAGTATTTTTATGATTTTATATTATTTTTAGTAATATTTAATTACTTTTTTTATTTTTATTAGCTTATGTATTACTTTTATTTAGTTTTAAAAGTAATATATTTGGTACTTTTCTTAATTATGATTATTATAATATATGATATATGATATATTATTTACTACAATAATACTATATTACCATTCATATGTTATTTTATGATATATAATATAATATAATATTGTATTATATTTAATTTTTATAATTATTAATTTGTATATTATTTTTATTTAGTTTTAATAATGTATTTTGTATTTTATTCATTGTTATTACTATATTATTTTAATTAATATATCATATTATTATTCATATATTATGTGATGATATTTGATATTATATTAATTTTTAAATAATCATGGGTGAATCCATGTTGTAATTGAATGGTCGTTACACCCTCAAGAGTGTAATACTCATTACTCCTTTTTAGTGTAATGGGCCTTAAATATGTAATATACATTACAACATTTTTAAACTTACCAAATAATTTAGTGGTTACGGTGAAAGGGCATTCTATTCAATCCTTGATTCAATCAACCAAACGTGACACAAGATATCCCAAATAGATAAATTCAGGGGAGAGCGATGATACAGTGATGTAATACTAATGATATTCAAACCATAAAAATAAACCACCTGTTGGTATTTGTGTCAGGTTTAAAAATGGTTTAAACATGGTTAAGGTTTGAACAAGAGATGGAAGAATGAATTTCAGCATGTTAAAGGATTGCACACAAGTGTGCGCATCACTTTGGGTGTGTGTGCACACCTCTATTAAGCAAGACAAAGAAGTGCGCACAGTTGTGAGGGGTCCAGCTTCAGTGTGCGCTGCAGTCCTCCTCCTCCTAGGCCGCGGGGCCCAGCAAGGGAGGTGCTAGAGGAAGGCCAGTGTCGCACCTCTCCCTCACCAAGGCTGCGGCGCCCAGAAAGTGGTGAGAAGGGTGTTTTGCCTAGCGCCGCAGCATGCCTTATTCAGTGCCTAGGCGCTAGGCACACATATTCCACTTGATTCAGCCTCTTGTTAAGTGTGTGGGGGCAAGGGTTAAATGCACAGCATCACTTAGGATTGATGGAGGGCCATGGTTGAGTGGTCATCAAGATCTACGGGTGGAGATTGACTCTCAAGATTAGTCAAGAAGTAGGTATACTATATAAAGGGTCACCTAGCTTCCTTCTCAACAACAATGTGATATAAACAATTGTGATAGAACATGGGAATGAGAGAATTATATGAGAGTGCAAAGATACAGATATACAAGAGGGACTCATTTTAGAAGCTGGTTGAAAAGAGAGAGATTAGTATAGAAAGGGGATTCAAGGGACTTGTAAGTGGAATTTCCATGGGGGAAAGTTCCAGGGTATCTCAAGACCTTATCACTTTCTTGTTCTCTTCTTTGTTTCTTTAAGAACTTGTGGATTCTTGGAGAGGGGTTGCTATGATTGTAAGAACCACTGATTTAGTGTAGAGAGTTCGGAGGAACTCATGGGGACGTAGGCTATTGCCGAACCTCGATAACAATTGCTTGTGTTCTTTCTTGCTTTGATTGCTGTATCTTTTCTTTACAAGTCATTCTAAACTTGGGTGTTTGTAAGATCACCGCCTAGGCATCTTGTCAAGGTGATTTCCAATAGTTGTATCAGAGCTGGAGGAGATACCACAACAGTGGTATCAGAGCCAGAAGAGAAGGTGGTACAGCCGGGTGTCGGAGCAAGACTCCAAGAATCAGAGGTTAACATCTTGGGTGATTCAAGAACGGAGTTAAGATCTATATCTGATCGTGTTCTTGAGATGAATCAAGGACGAAGTTAAGATCAATATCTAATCATGTCTTGAGGGTGATTCAAGAACGGAGTAAAGATCAAGATCTAATCGTGTTCTTGAGATTTTAGAAGAAGTTGGAAAGCATTTGTGGGTACTACATGAATCAAGGGATCTTCTCCGCAAGATGGGTTCAAATTTCGGTATTGAGAAGTTTGATGGAAAGGGAGATTTTGTCCTTTGGAAGTGGAAGATCAAGGCTGTTCTTATGCAACTGAAAATAGACTTGGTAATTGGAAAAGATGATGCTTTTCCAGCAAGTGTCACGGAGGACCAGCGGATTGAAATGAAGAAGATAGTATACAACACCATCTTCCTAAACATGTCAGATAATGTGACAAGGGAGTGTGGACACTCGAAAGATCCAGTTGTCATATGGAAGAAACTAGATGAGCTGTTTTTTGCCAAGACTCTCCCTAATAAGAGGTATCTTCGTAAATGAATCTTTGCTTTTAAATTTGATCCTAATAAAGAGTTGCAAGATGATCTTGATGCCAAGATGAGGAGTGCATCAAGTGGAAGAAGGTTGTATTAAAAGAAAGCCAGCAACTCGGTATGGCAGCAACATCCATAGCTACTACCGGGACAGAGGTAGAGGAGAGAGCCATGGGAGAGTGCGAAGCAACATACATGGCTACTACCGGGTCAGAGGTAGAGGAGAGAGCCATAGGAGAGTGCACAATAACATGCATGGCTACTACCGGGTCAGAGGTAGAAGAGAGAGCCATGGGAGAGTGCACAACAACATGCATGGCTACTACTGGGACAGAGGTAGAGGAGAGAGCCATGGGAGAGTGCACAACAACATACATGGCTACTACTGGGACAGAGGTAGAGGAGAGAGCCATGGGAGAGTGCACAGCAACATGCATGGCTACTACCGGGACAGAGGTAGAGGAGAGAGCCATGGGAGATGTTTCTACTGCCATAAAGAGGGTCATGTCAAGAAAGATTGCAAGAATAAGATGAGGGATAGAGGAAGTAGCCATACCAAGAATGGAGAGGCTTTGGTTGCCAAGACAGAACAGCAAGATGATGAGGTTCTTGTTGTGTGCTCAAGTGTGAGCAAGGGGCAAGAAGGTAGCGAGAAATAGATTTTGGATACCGGGTGCACTTATCACATGTGCCCTCTCTGGGATTGGTTCAAGAATTTCGAGGAAACCAATGATGAAAGAGTTTTCTTGGGGAATGATATTTCTTGCCAAGTGAGGGGATAAGAGACATCCAGCTGAGGATATTTGATGGAATGGTAAGGCTGCTGAGGAATGTGACTTCCGGATGTGAAGAGGAATTTGATCTCATTGGGGCAGTTGGATTCCATGGGGTACACTTATAAAGCAGAGGGAGGAAAGATCAAGGTAGCTAAGGGATCTTTGGTAGTGATCAAAGCAGCAATGAAGGATGGTCTCTATGAGATTATCGGAGACATAGACATCAAGGGTCAAGCAACAAGCTTGATCGCTGAGATGGAGAAGGTAGCCCTTTGGCACACTCACTTGGGACATATAAGCGAAGAAGGCCTGCAAGTTCTTAGCAAGAATGAATTACTTGATGGTGACAAGGTAGAGAAACTCAATTTCTGCAAGAGCTGTGTTCTTGGGTAGCAACATCGGGTCAGCTTCAACACCAGAGTGCACAAGTCTAAGGGCATTCTTGACTACATTCATGCGGACCTTTGGGGACCAGCAAGGACACCAACACAGGGAGGTAACTTTTACTTTTTGTCTTTAATTGATGATTATTCAAGAAAGATTTGGGTTTATTTGGTTAAAAATAAATCAGATGCTTTGAATAAATTAGTGGTGTGGAAAAAGCTGGTGGAGACTCAAATGGATAGCGTAGTTAAGGTGATAAGAACTGATAATGGCTTAGAAATTTTTAACCAAGAACTTGATCAATTCTGTAGGTTAAATGGCATTCTAAGACATAGAACGGTTGTGAAAACCCCTCAGCAAATTAGAGTTGCTGAGAGGATGAATTAGACCCTTATGGAAAAGGTTAGGTGCATGTTAGATGGATCCAGATTACTCAAATGTTTTTGGGGGGAAGCGGTGTCTACTGCTGCATATTTGGTTAATAGATCACCCTCTAGGGTTGTGTACCATAAGATTCCCGAGGAGATGTGGAGTGGAAAACTCCCTGAGTTGGACAACCTTAGGACTTTTGGGTGTGCTGCGTTTGCACAACAAAAGGATGACAAGCTTAGCCCAAGATCTAGAAAATATGTGTTTCTAGGATATGGGGAAGGGGCTAAGGGGTATAGGTTGTGGTCCTTAGAGAAAGAAGGATTAAGACTCATAATAAATAGGGATGTCATTTTTAATTAATTGTTATTTCCCTATTTGGAGAAACTAACCCTGCAGGGGCTAGTGAGCAAAGCAGTCCGGTATTTGTGGAGCATAGCATCAAGGAGAATTCGATTCAAGTAGAGCAAGGAAGGCAAGAGGGTTCGGACCAGGTAGAGCCCATTAATGAATGCCAAGCTCAAGACACTCATAAGGAGGCTGAACTAAAAGAGGATGATGTAGGGAGTCGGAAGGACTATAAGCTCACAAGAGACCGAGAAAGAAGGTTGGTCGGACCACCTTAAAGATATGGTTTTGCGGATGCTGTGGATGCAGCAGCTCCTTAGACAGAAGGAGAGATGAGTGAACAAGAGACTTACATTGATTCCATGGGATGTAAGGATTCACCAAGATGGAAGCTAGCTATGGAGGAAGAAATGGATTCTTTGAAGGAACAACTTCTAGGAATTGGTGCACATTCCGGGAAAACAGAAAGTTGTGGATTGTAAGTAAACTTACAAAATCAAAGAAGGGTACCCTCCAGGAGATGAAGTCCGGAACAAGGCTAGGCTGGTGGCGAAGGGGTTCACAAGAAGAAAAGGCATGGATTTCACAGAAACCTTCTCACCTGGACATAAGGTGGATGAAGTGGTGATTATCCTCATCTATGCCAATGATATGTTGTTGGTTCGAAATAGCAGGGAGAGGATGAAAAGGTTTACATCTCAACTTAGAAAGGAGTTCTAGAGGAAGGATCTCAGCCTTACACAAAAGATCCTTGGTATGAGAAAAATTTGAGAAAAGGAGAGAAACTGGTTAAGGGTTTCTTGGGCAATGAGTGTTCTCAGCAGATTTGTGAGTAATCCTGAAAAGGAGCTTTGACTTGGGATGAAGTGGTTGCTAAAGTATTTGAAGGCTCAGTGGCAGCCGGTGGTAGCACTCTTAACAACCAAGGCTAAGTACATAGCGGCTATAGAAGCCATAAAGGAGGCTATGTGGTGCAAAGGGTTGTTGGATGAGTGGATGGTCCTAAAAGAGCAGGTGGTGGTGTCTTCGGATATCCAAAATGCATGACACTTATGGAGGAATCCGGTGTTCTATGAGAGGACAAAGCATATGGATGTTCGGTATCATTACATTCCAGAAAATGGTACAAAATGATGCATTCATGTTGACAAGAAGACCACAGAAGAAAGTCCTACAGATTTAGGTACCAAAGTTCTACCTCTAAGTAAGTTCAATCATTGCCTTGAACTACGTAGGATTGGAGTCGGTTGAATGATGACTCAAGATGAGATTGGTCCTGAAGTTCTCTACACAATGGTTCTGGTTTAAACGCTTAGATGAAGGTAGAGATTTTTGGTATTTGTTTAAAGTTTAAACATGGTTAAGGTTTAAACAAGAGATGGAAGAATGAATTTTAGCATGTTAAAGGAATGCACACAAGTGTGCGCATCACTTTGGGTGTGTGTGCACACCTCTATTCAGCAAGACAAAGAAGTGCGCATAGCTGTGAGGGGTCCAGCTTCAGTGTGCGCTGTAGCCCTCCTCCTCCCAGGCCACGGAACCCAGCAAGGGAGGTGCTGGAGGAAGGCCAGCATCGAACCTCTCCCTCACCAAGGCCGCGGTGCCTAGAAAGTGGTGAAAATGGTATTTTGCCTAGCGTCGCAGCATGCCCTGTTCAGTGCCTAGGCGCTAGCCACACTGAGGAACACATATTCCACTTGACTCAGCCTCTTGACTGAGCAAGGTTAAAATGCACAACATCACTTAGGATTGATGGAGGGCCATTGTTGAGTGGTCATCAACATCTAAGGGTGGAGATTGACTCTCAAGATTGGTCAAGAAGTAGGTGCACTATATAAAGGGTCACCTAGCTTCATTCTCATCAATAATGTGAAATAAACAATTGTGACAGAACATGTGAATGAGAGAATTGTATGAGAGTTCAAAGACACAGACATACAAGAGGGACTCATTGGAGAGACTGGTTGCAAAGAGAGAGATTAGTATAGAAAGAGGATTCAAGGGACTTGTAAGTGGAATTTCCAAGGAGGAAAGTTCCAGGGTACCTCAAGACCTTATCACTTTCTTGTTCTCTTTTTTGTTTCTTCAAGAACTTGTGGATTCTTGGAGAGGGGTTGCTGTGATTGTAAGAACCATTGATTTAGTGCAAAGAGTTTGGAGGAACTCACGGGGACGTAGGCTATTGCCGAACTTCGATAACAATTGCTTGTCTTCTTTCTTGCTTTGGTTGCTGTATCTTTTCTTTACAAGTCATTCTAGACTTGGGTGTTTGGAAGATCACCACTTGAGCATCTTGTCAAGGTGATTTCCAACACCACCAAGAAAACACTCGTATGCATTTCTAATAAAATCATGACATTGGTTTGGTTTTAGTTATAAATTATCAACTTTGACCCTCCTAATATCACTATTTACAAAGTTGTCTCGGTTTATGTGACATTCTCGATCCGTTTTAGTGATCCCAAATGTTGGGATGAATATCATCGCTCTTAAAGTTATGGAGGAGTTTCATAATGCTCTTATTGTATTAATTCTTTTTAAGTGTGACTGAAACATAATTTAATTGATAATCATATTTTTCTAACTAAAATCTCTAATTCGAAAATCTCCTCTTCACATTGCATTATAATTTCTTAAACATATTTTCTCTCTCTCCATAACAAATATTTTTCTCCTTAGTTTGAAGAAATTTGTTGGGTTTATGGCTAGTCTCTTCGCAATAATTGATCATTGGTTTGGATGTCTTCATTATGATATATCAATTTAATTTAATAATTCTCAACATTTAGAATAAATTTAGTTAAATATTTTTGGACTGGTCTTCAAAGCTAATGATACATAGAGCATCAAGAGAGAAGAAAAAAATGTATCCTCAAAGAGATATAATATATATGATACTCGAATGGTAGGTGGAGCAATTTAAACAATTAATTCTTATATGCGACGGACTGTTCGTTGCAGATAATAATAAATCTCAACCACAAATAGTCTATTCTTAGTAAAATCATCGTAGATAATCATATTTTTTATGCGACGGACTGTTCGTTGCAGATAATAATAAATCTCAACCACAAATAGTCTATTCTTAGTAAAATCGTCGTAGATAATCATATTTTTTATCGCATACACTATCTTCGATTAAATATTTTCTGTCACAAATAATGTATGCAACGAACTTCAATATGTATTTGCGATGGAAATTGGTCACAAATATTATTTTTAAAATAATTTTTTATTAAATTTTTTATTTTTAATTTATTTGAGTAAATGCGACTTACTTATCTGCGATGGAAGTTGGTCGCATATATTATTTTTAAAATAATTTTTTTATTTTTAATTTATTTGAGTAAATGCGACTTACTTATCTGCAATGGACAAAATTGTGTTTGCAAATAAATGTAACATCAACTCCTTTTACTGTGACAAAAATTTTTGTCGCTGATTCTCAATTTTCTTGTAAAGAATGAGTTTTGAAGAGAAGATTTGTTTGAGAAACAATTTGATGAAATGTCTTCTCCATGAAGAAAATTGAGGAAAAATTCTTTTTTAAAATAATATATTTAAGAATGGGCTTGGTACCAATGTTACATTAATATATAGACAAAACTCATGGTATCCATTTATATACAGGATACATGGTCAGAAGGTGTTGAGATTGCTCCACCTACGGTTACAATCAGATACACACACACACACACACACACACACACACACACACACATATATATATATATATATATATATATAGAGAGAGAGAGAGAGAGAGAGAGAGAGAGAGAGACCCAGATATATATCCTGATGAGGATACATTTTTTCTTCTCCTTATGTTATGTATTCTCCATTTATATATAGGATACATCGTCAGAAGGTGTTGAGATTGCTCCACCTACCGCTGTAGTCTGATATATATGATATCCTTATGAGGATACATTTTTTTTTTTTTTCTCTCTTCATGCTCTATGTATCATTAACTTTGAAGACTAGTCCAAAAATATTAAACTAAATTTATTTTGAATGTTGAGAATTGTTATGGTTATGTATATAATTTGACTTGCTTGTTTGATATTTTGAGTTTTGGCATCATTTGGGTTTTGTTTGTTCTTCTAGTGTTTTTGTATTTCTGGAGATTTGATGTACTGATATACACCTATCGTATTCTTAATAAATTAAGTTTGTCCTTCAAATATATATATATGTTGGGATTTTACTTCTAAAATCTACCTACTCAATCTTAAGCAAAAAACACAACTACAATAATTAAATAGGCAAAATAAATAAAAAGTAATAACACCAATAATTTATATGGTTCAACAACCTCTTTTCCTACATCCACCAATAAATCAACTGCTATATTAATCTTCAACTACAACTTTAGGAAGAGAAAAGTTGTCAAAATCGCACCCTAAAGTCCCAATAAAACAAAAGCTTTTAACCTAGCTCTATTTGTAAGTGCCCTCTTCACTCGACAACCTAAATCCCCAATACACCAAATGCTTTCATCTTAGCTCTAGTAGAAAACACTTCTAGTTTACAATGTATATGAGAATTAGGAGTGTGTCTCAAATCTTCTCTGGGACCCCCTTTATATAGAGGATATTTTCCTAATACTATTTGGAAAAGAACAACAACATCATAGTAGACTACTACTTCTTGTACAGTCAACAATCTAATAAGGAATTATTATTATTCCTACTAGAACAAGCAACTACAAAATATAAAAAAAATTTCCTAAACCAATTAGAATTTTTCTTTGTGGAGAACTGAGCCAAAATCTTAACAAATATCACCTCATCATTAATTTTTGCTTTCTTTTATGGTTGGTGCGATCTTTCCTTTTGGTCTTCCTATCTCATCCGCTAACTCTTCAAAGCAATCATCCTCTCATTTAACACGTACAAGCTTTCTTCGTTCACGACATCTGTCATCGCTACCTTTGAAGAATCAAAAACTTGCATTTCATCATCCTCATTAGCCTTTCCATTATCAATTTGCTTCATTATACTCAACCCCTCCAAGTCCTCCACCACGGCCTTGCTTTGCAATTGTGTGTGTTCCTCTTCCTCATTGTAGATGCACTCCATATTTGAAAAATCTAGAGACTTAGATCTTTATCTTTCCTCCACCTTCCTTGAAGTGATCGCTCACTTTTCCTAGCTCTTCTCTTGATATAATCACAAAAAATTCTTCAACCTTGAACACACTTAGCCTCTTCAACTTATCTCTCTCTAGAGATACCGCGGGAACCTCTCCATCCATCCAAACTTCCTTTCCCACCATTAACATCGTGACTATGTCATCTCCTTCCGGTTACAAGTACTTCATCTCTATCAACATACTACTAATAAATTAGTGATAATGGAATTAAAAATGCTAATATTCATCATACTTTCTTCCATATTCATTTCATCAACTAGCTCAATATTAAACATGCCTACTTTTTGTATTTTTTCCGTCAGAACCACAACTCCGATACCACTTGTTAGGATTTTACCTCTAAAATCCACGTACTCAATCTTAAGAAAAAACATTACCACAATAATTAAATAAGAAAAATAAATAAAGAATAATAACATCAATAATTAATGTGGTTCAGCAACCTCTTTGCCTACACCAGATGAGTATTTCACATTTTCGCTCCTAAAACCACCAAGTGTTAGCGGTTTGAACCTAAAACGCTTACTTTCTCTCATAAAATCCAAATTAGCGATCCAGATCCAATTTAGTTTGGTCTCAAAACTCACATTCTATGTTTCAAACATGTCGGTATCCCAGCTCATCCACAAGACGAGTATTTCAAATTTTGTCCCTAAAACCATTAAGTGTTAATGGTTTGAATCGAAAACGGGTACATTCTCCCAAAAAATCAAAACCGATGATCCAAATCCAATTTAGTTTGCTCTCACAACTCATATTCTATATTAGAATCATGCTGATAACCTTGACTCATCTACAGGTTGAGTATTTCACATTTTTCGCCAATAAAACCACTGTGTTAACGGTTTGAACCTAAAACGCCTACTTTCTCTCATAAAATCCAAACTGGTAACCCGAATCCAATTTGATTTCTTCTTATAACTCACATTCTATGTTATGGATATTTCGGGTACCCTAAATCATCCATGAGATGAGCATTTCACATTTTAGCCTCTAAAACCACCAAGTGTTAACGGTTTGAACCTAAAACGCCTACTTTCCTTCACAAAATCCAATTTGGTGATCCGAATCCGATTCAGTTTGTTTCACAATTCATATTCTATGTTACAGACTTGTCGATATTCTCGACTCATCCACAGGATGAGTATTTTATATTTTCGACCTGAAAACCACTAAGTGTTACATGCTCGAATGTAGAACACCTAAAACCACTTAGTGTTAACATTATATGGTATATATCATACATATTATGATAATAAAGTTTTAAGTTTAAAATTTTAAAAGTTTTTAGTAGTTGCATTCGAGTCTAATTAAAATACTGGGTCTTACAAGTGTAAACACTAATATGTAAAGCTAAAATTAAAATAAATTTATTATAGGCAATGAGAATTTGTTGTTGCTAAAACTTGAAATATCATAAAATTGAACATTTGCAACAATCCAAAACATTTTTTGGCAACGAGAAAATATAATTAGGAATTCTTTTTTTTTTGGAATAATATTTTTTGTTGCTAAAATTATTATAGAGCCATCATATTGATTTTTGTTGGCAATGGAAATTGATTCGCAATAATCTAATGTTGTTGCCAAAGGCTTCTTTTCGTTTTTCATTGTGAAGTACTTTACATAACAAATCCAAGCGCAATAACATTTATCTGGCAATGACTTTTCCATTGCTAAAGGTTATTTTCTTATAGTGTAAAGTAAGAAATAAGCGATATAAAATTAGATAAATAACTTACACATTGTGAGAGTCGAACTTGAGACCTTAGTTTTGACTATTAAATCAAAACCTCATTAACCTTATTGAGAAATTATTAATTAGGGAGTGACACTTACCGTAGATTTTATGACACATTTTTTTCTTAAGTAATAAATTTTAAAGTATGGTATTTCTGCGAAAAAAAAAAACAAAAGATTAAGGCACATTAATTTGGACGTCAGACTCACATGTGCTAAGTATATATATGGTTTAATATTATGAACATTGGCTCCTAATAACTTCAACTCTTTTCCTACTAAAACTATTTGCGATACACTACTTGATGCCAATTAACATATAGAAGGATCAAACAAATGCTAGCTGAGTGTAAGAAACTGAAATATGTAAATTGTAATTAAATGAGTCAATATATTTATAGTAATTGTATTATAACAACGTTTCAATAAAAAAAAAACTGTATGTCCCTTAATTATTTTACACCCAAACAAGAAAATTTGACTAAGTTTCTCCATTAACCAACCGAGTGCCTACAATTTTTAGAAAACCCTATTAATTCCAGCATGCATGAGATATTAACCACAAATCCCATAGACTTTTTCAGCTTCAAATTAATAATTACCAAAGAATAAGCATACCCATTGCATATAAATATGTATTCATTTGTATCATTAATTTATCTATTAGTCACAAAGAAACACTGCAAATCGATCGATCTCAGCAAGCTGCTGGACGATCAAGAATAATATTAATTGCACGAAAGAGGCAATTATGGCCAAGAAGCAACTTGTTACAGTGTTTCTCATGTGCTTTGTTCTCGTCACCGCAATGCACCTCACTGAGGCTATTGAAGGCAATGCTTGCTATCAAGATTGCAGCAAACCATGCATTAATAACCTCCCCATGAAGGCCGCATGTGAGGAGAAGTGTCACTCTAAATGCGACGCTAAAGACAATTCTGGTGAGTTGGTTGGTTTTCTATAAAAACCATTTAAAACCAGTATGAATTGATAAAATCAATCAATTTATTTTTTGGTTTCTCAATTTATAGTTAAATCTCAATTGATTTCATTTCTTTTACAGCGGGCAACAATCCAGGTGGACCACCACATGGCCCTTAGTGACAGAATTGATCAACAAAATGATAAAAGTTCTTAATGAACTCAAGGCTCTATAATGTAATCGAGGTTGAAAGTTGATTATGTTATTTGGTTAAAATAAGGAAAAAACTCCTCAATTAACTGGAGTTGATTACAGTGTTAATTTGGTTAACATTTTCACACCACAAAAATGAACTCAAATTGTTTAAGATGCCTTTAGTATAAAATTATATTTAAAATTAATCATATTAAATTTTTTTTATTTATCTATATTAAGCATATTATATCATTTATTAATTATTTAAATAAATATTATTTATTTTACTGTATTATCATAATATAAATATCTAATTTTCATATCAATATTATATATTATTATTCAAATTGTATGATGTATTTCATTTATTATTTATGATATTATTAATTATTAATTTTATTGTATTCCCATTTTGATTTTATTTAATATTATATTATATTATATTATATTATAATTAATTTTAATTATATCATTTATTGTTATAAATTGAAATATAATTATTTATATTATGAAATGAAAATATTATGTTATTATAATAAAAAATTATTTAATTTATATATCTTTACTATATATTATCATAAGTTTATTTTTATGGTATTAAAAATATATTATTTAAATATCTTATATTGTAAATTATATTATTATTAGTGTTTTTATGATTTTATATTATTTTTAGTAATATTTAATTATATTTTATATTTATTAACTTATGTATTACTTTTATTTAGTTTGAAAGTAATATATTTGGTACTTTTCTTAATTATGATTATTATATTATTATATTATATGATATATGATATATTATTTACTACAATAATACTATATTACCATTCATATATTATTTTATGATATATAATATAATATAATATTATATTTAATTTTTATAATTATTAATTTGTATATTATTTTTATTTAGTTTTAATAATATATTTTGTATTTTATTCATTGTTATTACTATATTATTTTAATTAATATATCATATTATTATTCATATATTATGTGATGATATTTGATATTATATTAATTTTTAAATAATCATGGGTGAATCCATGTTGTAATGGAATGGTCGTTACACCCTCAAGAGTGTAATACTCATTATTCCTTTTTAGTGTAATGGGCCTTAAATATGTAATACACATTACAACATTTTTAAACTTACTGACGCAGGAGGATCCAAGTCAGATGATGCAGAGTTGGTAGATCAGCGCAGAATTGGCAGGTGGACTACCTAGAACGGGCCACGAGCTCAGATCAGGCCCGAAAGACCCTAGTCTGATTGAAAACGGGCCAACGAACAAAACATGATTGCTTTACAATCAGTGTGGCAGGATTTTAGCCAAAAAACGACGTTTAGGCCTCCAATTTAGCAATTTTCAGTTTTTTGGGAAATTTCCTATTTCGTACTTGCCTAATTTCAATTTTCTTTTTCTTTTACTTTAACCTTATAAATAAGGAGGCCATGTAATAGTAGGGATGATTATTATTGAATTTGCATAATTTTAAATAAACATCAGAGTTGTTTCTCCGCATTGTTTTCTTTTAGAGTTTTTCTTGTGTTACTCCCTGTGAACGATCTGTTCGACTAGCCTGCAGAATAATCGCTATTCTGCCCGGAGTCACTTACCAAATAATGTAATGGTCAGGGTGAATGGGCATCTATTACATCCTTGATTCAATCAACCAAACGTGACATAAGATATCTCAAATAGATAAATTCAGGGGAGAGCGATGATACGGTGATGTAATACTAATGTTATTCAAACCATAAAAATAAACCACCAAAAAAACACTCGTATGCATTTCTAATAAAATCATGACATTGGTTTGCTTTTAGTTATAAATTATCGACTTTGACCCTCCTAATATCACTATTTAGAAAGTTGTCTCGGTTTATGTGACATTCTCGATCCGTTTTAGTGATCCCAAATGTTGGGATGAATATCGTCGCTCTTAAGGTTATGGAGGAGTTTCATAATGCTCTTATTGTATTAATTCTTTTTAAGTGTGACTGAAACATAATTTAATTGATAATCATATTTTTCTGACAAAAATCTCTAATTCGAAAATCTCCTCTTCACATTGCATTATAATTTGTTAAAAATATTTTCTCTCTCTCCATAATAAACTTTTTTTTTTCTCTTTAGTTTGAAGAAATTTGCTGGGTTTATGGCTAGTCTCTCCACAATAATTGATCATTGGTTTGGATGTCTTCATTATGATATATTAATTTAATTTAATAATTCTCAACATTCATAATAAATTTAGTTAAATATTTTTGGACTGGTCTTCAAAGCTAATGATACATAGAGCATCAAGAGAGAAGGAAAAAATGTATCCTCAAAGAGATATAATATATATCATACTCGAATGGTAGGTGGAGCAATTTCAACAACTAATTCTTATATTCGATGGACTGGTCGTTACAGATAATAATAAATCTCCACCCCAAATAGTTTATTCATAGTAAAATCGTCGTAGATAATCATATTTTTTATCGCATATACTATCAGCGATGAAATATTTTCCGTCACAAATAATGTATGCAACGAACTTCAATATGTATCTGCGATGGAAATTGGTCGCAGATATTATTTTTATTTTTAATTTATTTGAGTAAACGCGACTTACTTATCTGCAATGGACAAAAATTTTCATCGTTGATTCTCAATTTTCTTGTAACAAATGAGTTATGAAGAGAAGATTTGTTTGAGAAACAATTTGGTGAAATGGCTTCTCCATGAAGAAAATTGAGGAAAAATTCTTTTTAAAATAATATATTTAAGAATGGGCTTGGTACCAATGTTACATTAATATATAGACAAAACTCATAGTATCCATTTATATATAGGATACATGGTCAGAAGGTGTTGAGATTGCTCCACGCACGGTTACAATCAGATACATACACACACACACACGCGCACGTACACACACACACACACACACACACACGCACGTACACACACACACACACACACACACACACACATATATATATATATATATATATAGTGAGAGAGAGAGAGAGACACCCACACACACATATATCCTGATGAGGATACATTTCTTTTTTTTTTTTTTCTCTCTTTATGCTCTTTGTATCATTACCTTTGAAGACTAGTCCAAAAAAATTAAACTAAATTTATTATGAATGTTGAGAATTGTTCTGGTTATGTATATAATTTGACTAGCCTGTCTGGTGGTGTTTTATGTTTCCTTTAGTGTTGTTGCTTTCTGGTTTCATTTTTACCGTGGGAAATAATGGCTTATTTGTTGTGGAAATGTTGCCTTATAGTCCAAATTCTGCTACAAGGATATAAAGGATTAATATGTTCTGTGTTGCTTCGCATTGGATATTGGCTACTCTAGATCAATTATGAAGAGTTCATGACTTTTAGGCATTGATATTTTGAGTTTTGGCTTAATTTGGCTTTTGTTTGTTCTTCCAATGTTTTTGTATTTCTGGAGATTTGATGTACTGATATACACCTATCATATTCTTAATAAATTAAGTTTGTCCTTCGAATATATGTATATGTGTATATATATATATATATATATATATATATATATATATATATATATATGTTGGGATTTTACTTCTAAAATCTACCTACTCAATCTTAAGCAAAAAACACAACTACAATAATTAAATAGGCAAAATAAATAAAAAGTAATAACACCAATAATTTATGTGGTTCGACAACCTCATTTCCTACATCCACCAATAAATCAACTGTTTTATTAATCTTCAACTACAACTTTAGGAAGAGCAAAGTTGTCAAAATCTCACCCTAAAGTCCCAATAAAACAAAAGCTTTTAACTTAGCTCTATTTGTAAGTGCCTTCTTTACTCGACAACCCAAAACCCCAATACACCAAAAGCTCTCATCTTAGCTCTAGTAGTAAACACCTCTAGTTTACAATGTATATGAGAATTAGGAGTGTGTCTCAAATTTTCTCTGGGACCCCCTTTATATAGATGATATTTTCCTAATACTATTAGGAAAAGAACAACATCATAGTAGACTACTACTACTTGTACAATCAACAATCTAATAAGGAATTATTATTATTTCTACTAGAACAAGCAACTACAAAATATAAAAAAATTTCTCAAACCAATTAGAATTTTTCTTTGTGGAGAATTGAGCGAAAGTCTTAACAAATATCCACCTCATCATTAATTTTGGCTTTCTTTTATGACTGGTGCGATCTTTCCTTTTGGTCTTCCTATCTCATCTGCTTACTCTTCGAAGCAATCATCCTCTCATTTAACACGTACAAGCTTTCTTCATTCACGACATCTGTCATTGCTACCTTTGAAGCATCAAGAACTTGCATCTCATCATCCTCATTAGCCTTTTCAGTGTCAATTTGCTTCATTCTACTCAATTCTTCCAAGTCCTCCACCACGGCCATGCTTTGCAATTGTGTGTGTTCTTCCTCATTTTAGATGCACTCCATATTTGAAAAATCTAGAGACTTGGATCTTTATCTTTCCTCCACCCTCCTTGAAGTGCTCGCTCACTTTTCCTGGCTCTTCATTTGATATAATCACAAAAAATTCTTCAACCTCAAACATACTTGGCCTCTTTAACTTATCTCTCTCTAGAGGTACTACAGGAACCTCTCCATCCATCCAAACTTACTTTCCCACCATTAACATCGTGACTATGTCATCCTTCCGGTTACAAGTACTTTATCTCTGTCAACATACTAATAATAAATTAGTGATAATGGAATTAAAAAAGCTAATATTCATCATACTTTCTTATATATTCATTTCATCAAATAGCTCAATATTAATCATGCCTACTTTGTGTATTTTTGCCATCAGAACCACAACTCTGATACCACTTGTTAGGATTTTACCTCTAAAATCCATATACTCAATCTTAAGATAAAAGACTACCACAATAATTAAATAAGAAAAATAAATAAAGAGTAATACTATCAATAATTAATGTGGTTCAGCAACCTCTTTGCCTACACCAGATGAGTATTTCACATTTTCGCTCCTTAAACCACCAAATGTTAGCGGTTTGAACCTAAAACGCTTACTTTCTCTCATAAAATCCAAATTAGCGATCCAGATCCAATTTAATTTGGTCTCAAAACTCACATTCTATGTTTCAAACATGTCGGTACCCCAGCTCATCCACAAGACGAGTATTTCAAATTTTGTCCCTAAAACCATGAAGTGTTAATGGTTTGAATCGAAAACGGGTACATTCTCCCAAAAAATAAAAACAAATGATCCAAATCCGATTTAGTTTGCTCTCACAACTCATATTCTATATTAGAATCATGCCGATAACCTTGACTCACCTACAGGATGAGTATTTCACATTTTTCGCTACTAAAACCACCAAGTGTTAACGGTTTGAACCTAAAACGCCTACTTTCTCTAATAAAATCCAAACTGGTAACCTGAATCCGATTTGATTTGTTCTTATAACTCACATTCTATGTTACGGATATGTCGGGTACCCTAACTCATCCGCGAGATGAGCATTTCACATTTTAGCCTCTAAAACCACTAAGTGTTAACGGTTTGAAACTAAAACGCCTACTTTCCTTCACAAAATCCAAATTGGTGATCCGAATTTGATTCGGTTTGTTTTTACAACTCATATTCTATGTTACAGACATGTCGATATCCCTGACTCATCCACGGGATGAGTATTTTACATTTTCAAACTTAAAACCACTAAGTGTTACATACTTGAATGTAGAACACCTAAAACCACTTAGTGTTAACATTATATGGTATATATCATATATATTATGATAATAAAGTTTTAAGTCTAAAATTTTAAAAGTGTTTAGTAGTTGCATTCAAGTCTAATTAAAACACTGGGTCTTACAGGTGTAAACACTAATATGTAAAGCTAAAATTAAAATAAATTTATTATAGGCAATGGGAATTTGTTGTTGCTAAATCTTGAAATATCATAAAATTGAACATTCTCAACAATCCAAAACATTTTTTTGGCAACGGGAAAATATCGTTGGGAATTCTTTTTTTTTTTTCGGAATAATATTTTTTGTTGCTAAAATAGTCATAGAGCCACCATATTGATTTTTATGGCAATGGAAATTGATTCGCAATAATCTAATGTTGTTGCCAAAAGCTTCTTTTCGTTTTTCATTGTGAAGTACTTTCCATAACAATTCCAAGCGCAATGACTTTTTTCTGGCAATGTCTTTTCCCTTGCTAAAGGTTATTTTATTGCAGTGTATAGTAAGAAATAACCGATATAAAATCAGATAAATAACTCACACATTATGAGAGTCGAACCTGAGACCTCAGTCTTGACTATTAAACCAAAACCTCATCAACCTTATTGAGAAATTATTAATTAAGGAATGACACTTACCGTAGATTTTATGACACATTTTTTTTTCTTAAGTAATAAATTTTAAAGTCTTGTATTTCGGCAAAAAACAAAAAAAAAAACAAAAGATTATAGGCACATTAATTTGGACGTGAGACTCACATGTGATAAGCATATATATGGTTTAATATTATGAACATTGGCTCCTAATAACTTCAACTCTTTTCCTACTAAAAATATTTGCGATACATTACTTGATGCCAATTAACATATAGAAGGATCAAACAAATGCTAGCTGAGTGTACGAAATTGAAATATTTAAATTACAATATCAATATTTAAATTGTAATTAAATGATTTATTCTATTTATAGTAATTGTATTATAACAACATTTCAATTATAAAAAATAAAAAAACTGTATATCCCTATGAAGGCCGCATGTGAGGAGAAGTGTCACTCTAAATGCGACACTAACGACAATTTTGTTGAGTTAGTTGATTTTCTATAAAAAACCGTTTAAAACCAGTATAAATTGATAAAATCAATCAATTTATTTTTTGGTTTCTCAATTTATAGTTAAATCTCAAATGATTTCATTTCTTTTATAGCGGGCAACAATCCAGGTGGACCATCACGTGGCCGTTAGTGACAGAATTGATCAACAAAATGATAAAAGTTCCTGATGAACTCGAGGCTCTATAATCTAATCGAGGTTGAAATTTGATTATGTTATTTGGTTAAAATAAGGAAAAAACTCCTCAATTAAACTGGAGTTGATTACAGTGTTAATTTGGTTAACATTTTCACCCCACAAAAATGAACTCAAATTGTTTAAAATGCCTTTGAGTATAAAATTATATTTAAAATTAGTCATATTAATTATTATATTATATTAAATTTTTTATTTATCTATATTAAGAATATTATATTATTTATTAATTATTTAAATAAATATTAATTATTTTACTATATTATCATAATATAAATATCTAATTTTCATATCAATATTTATATATTATTGTTCAAATTTTATGATGTATTTCATTTATTATTTATTATTTATGATATTAATAATTAATAATTTTATTATATTCCATTTTGATTTTATTTAATATTATTGGAAATATTATGTTATATTATAATTAATTTTAATTTTATAATTTATTGTTATTAATTTAAATGTAATTATTTATTTTGATTTTACATTATTTTTTAGTAATATTGAATTAATTTTTTATATTTATTAACTTATGTATTACTTTTATTTAGTTTTAAAGTAATATGTCTGGTATCTTTTTTAATTATGATTATTATATTATTATATTATATGATATATGATATATGATATATTATTTACTACAATAATATTATATTACCATTCATATATTATTTTATGATATTTAATATGGTATTATATTATATTTTTATTATTATTAATTTTTATATTATTTTTATTTAGTTTTAATAATATATTTTGTATTTTATTCATTGTTATTACTATATTATTTTTATTAATGTATCATATTATTATTCATATATTATGTGATGATATTTTATATTATATTAATTTATAAATAATCATGGGTGAATCCATGTTGTAATGGAATGGTCGTTACACCCTCAAGAGTGTAATACTCATTACTCCTTTTTAGTGTAATGGGCTTTAAATATGTAATACACATTACAACATTTTTAAACTTACCAAACAATGTAATGGTCAGCGTGAATAGGAATTCTATTACAACCTTTATTAATCAACCAAACGTGACATAAGATATCTCAAATAGATAAATTAAGGGGAGAGCAATGATACGGTAATGTAATACTAATGATATTCAAACTATAAAAATAAACCACCAAAAAAACACTCGTATGCATCTCTAATAAAATCATGATATTGGTTTGGTTTTAGTTATAAATTATCAACTTTGACCCTCCTAAAATCACTATTTGGAAAGTTGTCTCGGTTTATGTGACATTCTCGATCCGTTTTAGTGATCCCAAATGTTGGGATGAATATTGTCGCTCTTAAAGTTATGGTAGAGTTTCATAATTTTTTTTACGCTCTGATTGTATTAATTCTTTTTAAGTGTGACCGAAACATAATTTAATTGATAATCATATTTTTCTAACAAATCTCCAATTCGAATATCTCATCTTCACATTGCATTATAATTTATTAAACATATTTTCTCTCTCTCCATAATAAACTTTTTTTTTCCCCTTTAGTTTGAAGAAATTTGTTGGATTTATGGCTAGTCTCTCCACAATAATTGATCATTGGTTTGGATGTCTTCATTATGATATATCAATTTAGTTTAATAATTCTCAACATTCATAATAAATTTTGTTAAATATTTTTGGACTGGTCTTCAAAGTTAATGATACATAGAGCATCAAGAGGGAAGAAAAAAATGTATCCACAAAGAGATATAATATATACCATACTTGAATGGTAGGTGGAGCAATTTCAACAATTAATTCTTATCTGCGCCAGACTAGTCGTCATAGATAATAATAAATCTCAACCATAATTAGTTTATTTATAGTAAAATCATCGTAGATAATCATATTTTTTATTGCCTATACTAACTGCGATGAAATATTTTCCGTCACAAATAATGTATGTGACGAACTTCAATATGTATATGCGAAGGAAATTGGTCGCGGATATTGTTATTAAAATAACAATATTATTAATTTTTTATTTTAAATTTATTTGAGTAAATGAGACTTAATTATCTGCAATGGATAAAATTGTGTTTGCAAACAAATGTAATATCAACTATGTTTACTGCGTCGTCGCTGATTCTCAATTTTTTTGTAACGAATGAGTTATGAAGAGAAGATTTGTTTGAGAAACAATTTGATGAAATGTCTTCTCTATGAAGAAAAATGAGAAAAAAATTTATTTTTAAAATAATATATTTAAGAATGAGCTTGGTACCAATGTTACATTAATATATAGACAAAACTCATAGTATCCATTTATATATAGGATACATGGTCAGAAGGTGTTGAGATTGCTCCACCTACAGTTACAATCAGATATATATATATATATATATATATATATATATATAGACACACACACATATATCTTGATGAGGATACATTTTTTCTTCTCCTTATGTTACATGTTCTCCATTTATATATAGGATACATGGTCAGAAGGTGTTGAGATTGCTCCACCTACCGCTGTAGTCTGATATATATGATATCCTTATGTGGATATATTTCTTTTCTCTCTCTCTCTCTCTCTCTTTATGCTCTATGTATCATTACCTTTGAAGACTAGTCCAAAAAAATTAAACTAAATTTATTATGAATGTTTAAAATTGTTCTTGTTATGTATATAATTCGACTTGCCTGTCTGGTGGTGTTTTATGTTTCCTTTAGTGTTGTTGCTTTCTGGTTTCAATTTTACCGCGGTAATAAAGGTTTATTTGTTGTGGAAATGTTGCCTTATAGTCCAAATTCTGCTACAAGAATATAAAGGATTAATATGTTTTGTGTTGCTTCGCATTGGATATTGGCTACTCTGGATCAATTATGAAGAGTTCTTGACTTTTAGGCACTAATATTTCGAGTTTTAGCTTCATTTGTTGGGATTTTACTTCTAAAATCTATGTACTCAATCTTAAGCAAAAAACACAACCGCAATAATTAAATAGACAAAAAAAAAAAAAAATAATAACACCAATAATTTATGTGGTTCAACAACCTCTTTTCCTACATCTACCAATAAATTCACTGTTTTATTAATTTTCAATTACAACTTTAGGAAGAGAAAAGTTGTCAAACTCTCACCCCAATGTCCCAATACAACAAAAGCTCTTAACCTAGCTCTATTTGTAAGTGCCCTCTTTACTCGATAACCCAAAACCCCAATACACCCAAATCTCTCATCTTAGCTCTAGTAGTAAACATCTCTAATTTACAATGTTTATGAGAATTATGAGTGTGTCTCAAATCTTCTTTGGGACCCCCTTTATATAGAGGATATTTTCCTAATACTATTAGGAAAAGAACAACAACATCATAGTAGACTACTACTACTTGTACAATCAACAATCTAATAAAGAATTATTATTATTCCTACTAGAACAAGGAACTACAAAATATAAAAAAAATTTCCCAAACCAATTAGAATTTTTCTTTGTGGAGAATTGAACCAAAATCTGAACAAATCTCCACCTCATCATCAATTTTGGCTTTCTTTTATGGTTGGTGCGATCGTTCCTTTTGGTCTTCCTATCTCATCTACTTACTCTTCGAAGCAATGATCCTCTCATTTAACACATACAAGCTTTCTTCGTTCACGGCATCTGTCATCACTACCTTTGAAGCATCAAGAACTTGCATCTCATCATCCTCATTAGCCTTTCCATTATCAGTCTGCTTCATTATACTCAACTCCTCCAAGTCCTCCATCCTGGCCTTGCTTTGCAATTGTGTGTGTTCCTCTTCCTCATTGTAGATGCACTCCACATTTGAAAAATCTAGAGATTTTGATCTTTATCTTTCCTCCACCTTCATTGAAGTGCTCCACTCGATCACTTTTCCTTGCTCTTCTCTTGATATAATCACAAAAAGTTCTTCAACCTCGAACACACTTGGCCTCTTCAACTTATCTCTCTCTGAAGGTACCGCAGGAACTTCTCCATCCATTCAAACTTCCTTTCACACCATTAACATCGTGACTATGTCATCTCCTTCCGGTTCCAAGTTCTTCATCTCTGTCAACATACTACTAATAAATTAGTGATAATGGAATTAAAAAAAGCTAATATTCATCATACTTTCTTCCATATTCATTTCATCAAATAGCTTAATATTAATCATGCCTACTTTTTGTATTTTTGCCATTAGAACCACAGCTCTGATACCACTTGTTGGGATTTTACCTCTAAAATCCACGTACTCAATCTTAAGAAAGAAGACAACCACAAGAATTAAATAGGCAAAATAAATAAAGAGTAATAACACCAATAATTAATGTGGTTCGGCAACTTATTTGCCTACACCCACCAATAAATCCACTACTTTATTAATCTTCAACTAAAACTTTAGGTAGAGTAAAGTTGTCAAACTCTCACTCCAAAGTCCTAATACAACAAAAGCTCTTAACCTAACTCTATTTGTCAGTATCCTCTCTATTTGACTACCAAATCTTCTCTGGGATCCCCTTTATATAAAGGATATTTTTCTAATACTATTAGGAAAAGAACAACAACGTCTTAGTAGACTACTTCTACTTCTATAATCAACAACCTAATAGGGAATTACTATTATTCCTACTAGAACAAGCAACTACAAAATAGAAAACAAGTTTTCCCAAACTAATTAGAAGTCTTCTTTCCGGGGAATTGAGCCAAATCTTAACAATATATATATGGATTTTTTTTCTCTCACTTCAAGTGAGTAAATGAGATAATATTATGGTTGATCGAGTTGTGACTTGTGAAATAGTATTGTGATCAAATTAATGAATCATTGTACTCGTATAACGTCGTTTGAAAAAGGAAAAAAATTTGTGAGACTATGACACGTAACTTTGCTTCTCTTATGGTTTTATGCAAATAAATATCCACTTTTGGTATCATAAATTTGTCAATTATATCCCTACATTTTTTTAAAAGCAAATGAAGTAAAATTGGTACTCTAGATATTAGAATTGATATATCATAGTGGAGACATCAAAGCCAAAGATCAATTATTGTGGAAAGAGTAGTCATAAACCGAGCAAATCTTCTTCGAACGAAAGAGAAAAAAGTTTATTATGGAGAGAGAGAAATTATGTTTAATAAAATATAATGCAATGCGAAGAAAAGATTTTCGATTTCAAGATTTCTTTTAGAAAAAATAATTATCAATTAAATTATGTTTCGATCACACTTAGAAAAATAATACAATAAAAGTGTAAAAAAATTATGAAACTCTTCCATAACTTTATGAGCGATGATATTCTCCCAACATTTGAGATCAGTAAAACGGATCGAGAATGTCATATAAAAGTAGACAACTTTCCAAACAGTGATTTTAAGAGGGTCGAAGTTGATAATTTATAACTAAAACTAAACTTGTGTCATGATTTTATGAGAGATGCATGCGAATGTTTACTTGTTGGTTTATTTTTTATGGTTTGCATATCATTAGTGTTACTGTTGGTATTTGTCTAAGGTTTAAACATGGTTAAGGTTTAAACATGGTTGGAAGAGGTTTGAAGAGGGTCAAGCATCAAGTCTTTCAAGCCTCAGCACACTAGGAGTGTGCCTCAGCATGCAAGCAACAAAGAAGGTCCAGCAACCGCAAGGCACACGGCTGCACTCATAGGCAGCAGGCGTAAAGGTTCTCCAAAGTGTGTGTGCGCAATACCAAAATGTATAGCACCACTTGAAAAGTGATGAAGGGCTAAGATTAAAAGGAGATCATGATCAAAGAGTGGAGCTTGATTTATAAGAATGTCCAAGAAGTGAATGACTATAAAAGGGGTTCCCAAGCCTCATTTTTACATATAAAATAAAACATATACAAGAAACACTTTGAGATCAATTATATTACAAGAAAGAATTATGTGAGAGACATAAACACAAGAGGGACTCTTTGTAGTGAGGCTGGTTGTAAAGAAGAGAGAGTAGTATAGAGAGAGAGCATTGTAATATTCTTTCTTCTCTTCTTGTTTCTTCAAGAGCTTGAGCTTCTTGAAGGGGATTGCTGTAACTTGTAAGAACCATTTGAGATAGTGCAGAGAGTTCGGAGGAACTCACGGGGACATAGGCACATTGCCGAACCTCGATAACAAATTGCTTATCTTCTTTCTTTCTTTGATTTTCTGTTCTTGTGTTCGATTGCTGAAATTATTTCTACAAGTCATTCTAGACTTGGTTGTTTGGAAGATCACCATCTGGGCATCTTGTCAAGGTGATTTCCAACAGTGGTATCATAGCTTTGGATAGTAGTATCAGAGCTGCACAGCTAGGTATCAGAGCAAGAACAAGAAGATGACGAAGCCAAGACTCCAAGAATCAAAGATCAACTCTTGGGTGATTCAAGAACGGTGTAAAGATCAAGATCTGATCGTGTTCTTGAAGGTTGATTCAAGAACAGTGTTAAGATCCATCTTCGATCTGTGTTCTTGAGGTTGAAGAAAGCATTTGTGGGTAATGCATAAATCTAGGATCTTGTCCGTAAAAGATGGCTTCAAATTTCTGTGTAGAGAAGTTTGATGGAAAGGGAGACTTTGCCCTTTGGAAGTGGAAGATCAAGGCGGTTCTAATGCAACAGAAAGTGGACTTGGCTATTGGAGAAGATGATGCTTTTCCAGCAAGTATCACGGAGGACCAGCAGATCGAGATAAAGAAGATGGCTTACAGCACCATTTTCTTGCACATGTCGGATAGTGTCACAAGGGAGTGCGGAGACTCGGAGGATCCGGCTGTCATATGGAAGAAACTAGATGAGTTGTTTCTTACCAAAACTATTCCTAACAAGATTTATTTTCTTAAAAGAATCATTGCTTTTAAAATGAACCCTAGTAAAGAGTTGCAAGATAATCTTGATGTCTTTAATAAGCTAGTTCAAGATTTGAATAGCTATAGCATTATTTTTCCTGATGAACAATTGGCTGTCATTTTGTTAAATTCTCTTCCTGATTGCTTTGATAACTTGATTAATGCCATTGAGTATGGAAGGGATACTTTGACAAAGGAGATTGTGATCAATGCCATAAGGGCACATGATTTCAAGGCCAAGATGAAGAAGACATCAAGTGGTGATGGGCTATTCGTAAGAGGAAGGCCAGCAACTCGGAATGGCAGTAGCAACCATGGCAACTACCGGGAGAAATCAAGAGGTAGAGGGCAGAACCATGGGAGATCTCATTCCAAGACAAGACTTGGAGGAGGAAGGAGATGCTTTTACTGCAACAAGGAGGGTTATTTCAAGAAAGATTTCAAGAAGAGGATGTGGGATGAGAGAAAAAGCCACACCAACAATGGAGAGGCTTCGGTTGCCAAAGGAGAACAGCAAGATGATGTTCTTGTTGTGTGCTCAAATGTGAGCAGAAGGCAAGACAGTGGAAAGTGGATTCTTGACTCCGGGTGCACTTATCATATGTGCCCTCATAAAGAATGGTTCAAGAATTTCAAGGAGGTCAATGATGGAAGGGTCTTCTTGAGGAATGACAATTCTTGCTAAGTGACAGGGATTGGTGACATTCAATTGAAAATGTTTGATGGAGTCACAAGGCTACTGTGAAATGTAAGATATCTTCTAGATTTGAAGAGGAACTTGATCTCATTGGGGCAGCTGGATTCCATGGGGTATACATGCAAAGTAGAGGAAGGCAAAATCAAGGTGGCCAAGGGATCTTTAGTAGTGATCAAGGCAGCAAGAAATGATGGACTCTATAAGATGATCGAAGAGACAGAAATCAATGATCAAGCAGCAAGCTTGATGGCTGAGATGGATAAAGTAGCCCTTTGGCACACTCGGTTGGGATACATGAGGAAAAAGGGCCTGCAAGTGCTTAGCAAGGAAGGTCTACTTGGTGGTGACAAAGTAGAAAATTAGATTTATGTGAGAGTTGCATTCTTGGGAAGCAATACTGGGTCAGCTTCAACACCGGAGTGCACAAGTCCAAAGAGATTCTTGACTAGATTCATTCGGACCTTTGGGGACCAGCTAGGACACCAACACAAGGAGGTACTTTTACTTTCTATCTTTAATTGATGATTATTCAAGAAGAGTGTGGGTTTATTTGCTTAGAAATAAATTTGATGCCTTGAATAAATTTGTTGTGTGGAAGAAGTTGCTGGAAACTCAAACGGGTAGGGTAGTTAAGGCTTTACGAACCGATAATGGCTTAGAATTTTGCAATAATGATTTTGATAAATTCTGTGAATTAAATGGCATTCTAAGGCATAGGATGGTTGTAAAAACACCCCAGCAAAATGGAGTTACTGAAAGAATGAATAGAACCCTCATGGAGAAGGTTAGGTGCATGTTAATAGGATCCGGGTTACCGAAATATTTTTGGGGAGAAGCTGTAGCTACAGCTGCATACTTAATAAATAGATCACCCTCTAGAACTTTAGAGCTCAAGACTTCCATGGAGATGTGGAGTGGAAAACCCCCTGAATTAAACAACCTTAGGACTTTTGGGTGTGCAGCATATGCACATCAAGGAGGATAAACTTGACGCTAGATCTAGAAAATGTATATTTCTAGGATATGGTGATGGGGTTAAGGGATATAGGTTGTGGTCCTTAGAAAAGACGGGCATGAAATTGATTATAAGTATGGATGTTATTTTTAATGAATTATTATTTCCCTACTTGGAGAAAACTAACCCTGCAGGGGCTAGTAAGCAAACCAGTCTGGAAGTTGTGGAGCATTACATCAAAGAGAACTCGGTTCAGGTAGAGCAGTGGAGGTAAGAGGGTTCGGACCAGGTAGAGCCCTTGAATGAAGGCCAAGCTCAAGAAACTCAAGAAAGAGAGGCTGAACAAGAAGAAGTTGATGCAGTAAATGACTACCAGCTCACAAGAGACCGGGGAAGGAGAGTGGTTAGACCACCTTTGAGATATAGGTTTGCAAATGCTACAGATGCAGTAGCTCCTTGGAGAGAAGGAAAGGTTGAATCAGAAAATTACACGGATGCCATGGAGTGTAAGGATTCATCAAAGTGGCAGCTGGCTATGGAGGAAGAAATTGAGTCTTTGTGTTGTGAGTTTTAAATTACTCGCAAGCGCACGAGTCATTTGCAATATAGTGTTGTGCAAGTACGAGGTCGAATCCACAGGGAATTACGTTGTGAAAGTATAATTTTATCTAAACTAACCCTATTTTAACCTAGTTCCAAATTTTGTATTATATTGTGCAAAGAAATATAAACTTAAACCAAATTGTTTTTAAAGCAAATGATAAATAGACTAAGGTTTCTGAATTCACCCCACCAAAGTAAAGCATTTATTTTCACGTTCTATACAAAAGTAATCAAAAAATTCCGTGAATCCAACTTTAAACAAAAAACAACGAATATCCCAATTAAACCAAAAGCATCCAATGTATCCGCTTTTAACAAATCACAAAGAAAATCCAATTTAATCGAAAACGATTCGATGTATCCATCAGATGAAACACAAGGAATATCTAATTTAACAATTAAAAGCAATCAATCATAAGATCTACTCAAATAATTGAACATAACATTTATACTAAAAACATCAGAATTATTATGCGCAAATATGAAAATATAATGCTAAACAAAGGAAATGTTTCATCTTCAACCTTAGCTGAAGATTTTAGCCTCTTATAATTATGAAACTAAAGTTCACAATACAAGTGCTAAACATTAAACTTTAAAACTAAATAAAAAGAAATAAATTACTATACATGGGAGAAATTCCACTCGCTGTTGGGCGACGCTTCCCCTCATGGTAGCAAAGCCTTCGGGATCCACCAGAATGCTAGCAGACGTCCATCGGATTACACCAAATGACCCAGGAATTGCACACCGAATGATGAAGTGAGATGGTTCTTTTATAGGGGGAGTCTCGGAGCATTATGGGTTACAGATTCGATGTGGGATACTGCCCGAGTGCGCTCGATCGCATGTGTTCTGCGGACGATCGCATGTGCGCTCGATAACATGTCTGGTGCACTCGATCGCAGGTGCACTGCACTACAAATATTTCGATGTGAGATGCTGCCCGAGTGCGCTTGATCGCATGTCTCGTGTGCTCGATCGCACTAGGCATCCTCAGCTTTTGCTCTTGAAGCTTAACATCTCCCGAAATGCTTCATTTTCTCCACAAACCTATAAAAATACACAAAACACAGAAAAGACATAAAATAAAGTGAAATAATACAAACTAAGAGCTTAACACATATAATTTAGAGGCTTAAATATGCAATATTTAAGACTCATCAAATACCCCCAAACTTATATTTTGCTAGTCCCTTAGCAAAACAAAATAAAAAACCTAAATGAAAAGCAAAGAACGTAAAGATAAGTTCATTACTCATGGTATCCAAAAATTTAAGGAGCACTCAAAATCATGAAATTCGTTCATGAGCAAGCTTAAAAAATCTAACCCATCTTCACAATGAATAAGAATTTAAAACCTAATTACTTATAAGAGGCATGCTAAGACATCACAAGCTTGAATCAGTGTAAAGTGAATTAGCATATACTGATGAGGTTTCCCAAATAAGATCAATGTACAATGTTTCCACATCTCAAGATTCACAGAATTTCTCACCAGAAGGAACAAGACTTGAGAAGGGTAATAAAAATATTGGTAGGAGTTTATATGGATTAACGAGTATAAAAAGGAATAAAAGTAATTTATTAGAGAAGTGGATATTGTGAGTGTAAGGTATAGTAGGGTTGTTTGAAGTAAAACAAATAAAACAAATTTTTTTTTTAAGTGAAGCAATGTTGGTGTTAGATAAATCGCAAGTGAAGATTCTTTAGCATTTTGAGAAATAGTAAAAGAAGTATGGTTTTCTTAAACAAGAACTTTTTGGATAATTAGAATACCTTATGCGATTGATTCGAAGTAAATGATTTTTGTAGAGGACCAGTTGGAAATATTTGGAAGATGGAATTTGTAAGGGGAAAAGATGTAGTAAACCATAACTTTTGATTATGGAAGGAATGATTAAATGGTTGATGCTAGTTGTTAAGAACTTATTTGAATATGTAAATTGACAAATATTAATTTGGTTGTGGTAAGAGATGTGTGATGCTGAATTTAGATATTGGAAGTACTTAGAAATCTAATAACCGATGAGTAATTTGATTTAGATATGGTTAAGATATTAGAAGGATGATAATTTGTGAAAGTATGATGTATATGCGCAGAAAAGGAGGTTACTAAGTAAAGCAAGATGTTTAAAAGGTGTATTAGAGAAGACCAAAAGTTCAAATAAGATATCAGAGTATTAGAGAAATTATGGTAAAATAGAAGTAAGTATGGAATACAAGGTCAAATGATTACTAGATAAGGGATTGTGGTATAAATTGATAATGGAAAGATTGAGATTGAGGCAATTAGTTATAACCCTCAACCATAGTTAATAATAAGGATTTGTCGACTATCAGTAACAGGATAAAAGGGAGGTATTGTAAGAGGAAAGCTTTCGACTCATGAATCAATGGAATTTAGAGTACAAAAAAAAAGGAGTATTGGGAGAAATGATTAGTGAAGGATGTAATTAGAGGGAATAAAATTTATTAAATGTTGTGAATATATGTAGAAGCTAAATGTAAAGTGAAGGGAAAGATTCTAAACTAATCAAGGAATTATCATAAAGCATTAAAGAGTTGAGATTTGACTTTACTAACTGTATGAAGGAAAATATCAGTTATTATCGGACTAAGAGTTGCCCGGTTTACCACCTGTTAGGGAAATTGATTTTCTTATTGATCTCACGCCTGGTTCTACTCCTATTTTGATACCCCCTTATCAAATGGCACTGATAGAATTAAAGGAACTTAAGGTCCAACTTCAAGAGTTGTTAGACAAGAAACTCATTCGTCCTAGTGTATCGCCTTGGGGAGCTCCAGTGTTATTTGTCAAGAAGAAAGATTGGATTTTGAGATTATGTGTGGACTATAGACAACTAAACAAGATGACAATTAATAACAAGTACCCGTTACCGAGAATTGATGATTTATTTGAACAGTTGCAAGAAGCTCGGGTGTTTTCAAAAATAGATTTGAGATCGGGTTACCATCAACTACGATTTCAAGATTCGGATGTTCCGAAGACTGCTTTCTGCACCCGTTATGGACACTATGAATTTTTGGTTGTGCCGTTTGGATTGACTAATGCCCCTACAATCTTCATGGACTTGATGAATAGAGTATTTAAGCCATTCCTGGACAAATTTGTGGTAGTTTTCAATGATGATATTCTAGTATATTCGAAGACTGAAGAAGACCATGCCAGACATTTGAAGATAGTACTGGAGACTCTTAGAAAGGAGAAGCTTTATGCCAAGTTTAACAAATGTGAGTTTTGGTTAAAAGAAGTGACCTTCTTAGGACATGTAGTGTTAGAAGGAGGAGTGGCTGTAGACCCTCAAAAAGTTGAAGCGGTTCTAAACTGGGAGATACCTATAAATGTGACTGAGATTAGGAGTTTTTTTTTGGGATTTGCAGAATATTATCGGAGATTCATCAAAGACTTCTCACTGATTGTGGTACCCTTAACCAAATTAACAAGAAAGGGAGAAAAGTTTATATGGTCAGAAGAATGTGAGCAAAGTTTTCAATTGTTGAAGGAAAAGCTGACAATGGCACTAGTGTTAATCCTTCCTTCGAGTGATGAGGGGTTTGTGGTTTACAGTGATGCTTCACATCAAGGGTTAGGTTGTGTCCTAATGCAGCATGGGAAGGTTGTTGCTTATGCTTCACGCCAATTGAAGAACCATGAAAGGAACTACCCCACCCATGGCCTAGAGTTGGCAACGATAGTCTTTGCCCTGAAAATTTGGAGACATCATCTTTATGGAGTAAGATGTGAGATCTTTACGGACCACAAGACAAAGGAGATAGATGGAACTGATCAGTGACTATGAATGTACCATAAGTTATCATCCTGGAAAGGCTAACGTGGTGGCTGATGCATTAAGTCGAAAATCTAATAGCAAGTTGGCAACTTTGAAGGTTTATGATTCTGGGTTAATTGAGGAATTAAGAAGTTTAGAAGTGAAGCTTGAGGCCAACACCATTGGGGGGTTAGTAGCTAACATGGTGGTAACATCATCAATAGTAGGTCGTCTACTGGATGCTCAAGGTAAGGATGCCGTGTTAATGGCTATTAAGAAGCAGGTTTTAGAAAACAAGCGGAGTGATTTTATGGTGAGAGAGGATGGAATGGTCATGATGGGAAATCGAATCTGTGTGCTAAGCGAAGTGGAGTTAAGGAAGGAGATCCTAAATGAAGCTCACAAAACTATTTATTCTATGCACTTGGGGAGTAATAAAATGTATAGAGGGCTTAAGCAAAATTTCTGGAGGTAAGGTTTAAAGAAAGATGTAGCAGACTATGTTTCTCGATGCTTAGTGTGCTAACAGGTGAAGATTGAGCATAGACATCCAGCAGGGTTACTACAACCTCTTCCTATACTAGAGTGGCCATGGGAGAGGGTGACTATGGATTTTGTGACAGGACTTCCTTGTACTCAGAGAAGTTTTGGTGCCATTTGGGTCATAGTTGATCGATTATCTAAATCTGCTCATTTTCTACCCATCAAGATAACTTGGTCTCCTGAAAGATTAGCAGAGTTGTATATGGCTGAGATAGTAAAACTGCATGGTGTACCATTAAGTATTGTATCGGATAGTGATGCTTGGTTTACGTCTTGATTTTGGAAGGGATTTCAGCAAGCTATGGGTACTCAATTACATTTTAGCACAGCTTTCCACCCTCAAACGGATGGTCAGTTAGAGAGAACAATTCAACTCTTAGAAGATATGCTACGAGCGTGTGCTATGAACTTTTTAGTTGGTTGGGATGCGTACTTACCACTTATGGAGTTTGCATATAATATAGTTTTCAGACCAGCATTGGGATGACATCTTTCAAAACATTATATGGTAGGAGGTGTAGGACTCCGATATGTTGGGAAGAAGTGGGGGAAAGAAGTGTCTTAGGACCAGAATTGGTAGAGATAACCACAAAGAGGATCAAGAAAATACGAGAACATCTAAGGACAGCTCAAAGTAGGCAGAAAAGTTATGCAGACAAGAGGAGGAGACCGTTGGAGTTTCAAGTTGATGATTGTGTGCATATTAAAGTTTCCCTTTGGAAGGGAGTTTTGAGGTTTGGGCGAAAAGGGAAATTAAGCCCTCGTTACATCGGACCTTATGAGATTATTGAAAGGATTGGACTTGTAGCATACCGATTAGCCTTACCTCCAGAACTTTAACAACTTCATGATGTCTTCCATGTGTCAGCTTTGCGCAAATATGTACCGGAGGAGTCGCACATCATTCCATTCCAATCCATAGAAGTTCAAAAGGACCTTTCATATGTGGGGATGCCAGTAAAAATCTTGGACTCTAGGGAACAAGTTCTTCGCAACAAAGTCATTCCCTTCGTTAAAGTGCTTTGGAGAAATAGAGGAGTCGAAGAAGCTACTTGGGAAAGTGAAGTGCAAAATAAAGAACCAATACCCTTATCTATTCGTCAATCCAGGTTAGTAGAAAATTTCGAGGGTGAAATTTTTTTAGGAGGCAAGAATTGCAGAATCCGATATTTCTTTTCAGCTTTCATAATCTTGTTTTATAATTCAGTTTTTTTTAGGGAACTCCTAGTAAGAAACAAAAACTTTGGGGGTGTTTAAGTACTAGAAGGAAAATTAAAGGAAAGAGCATGTAAATTAATAAAAGAATAAGGGAAAGGGTAGAGTGGTAAAAAGCCAAGACTTAGAGGGAGTATATAAGCTAAAATTTAACCTAGAACATCAAAATCTCTCATTTGGCAATTTGAGAGTTCGGCAAAAGGAGAGAGGAAAGAAAGGAAAGCACCAGATTTTTCTTTCTAAAAAAAAACCATTTTCTTCAAAACTTTGACCTAGCCTTAACTCAATCATCCAAGGTGTTTTTGCAAACAAACTTCCAAAACCCTCTTCTGCCACCATTAGTTGTCTTCCAGCCAGGGAGGTGAACCTCTACAAGCAGGTTACGGTGGTGTGTGGGCCCCACGCGTCGAGCAGGGGAGGAACAGCCCGTTTTGTTCCTATGGCTTTTTTATGCAGATTTTGAGGTAATTTCGAAAAGTGGTCAACTAAAAACTTAAATTAGACTTCTTGATGTTGATTTTCGGATTTTGTTTGAGGTCATTTGGATTTAATTTGAGGAATTTATGAGTTGTCTAAGTTTGGGAGAATTGTGCAGAAATTTTGAAAAAAACATTTCATGTTCTGGGCAATTTTGTGAGCTGCTTTTCAGCAAGAATTTGAGGTAGTTTTGAGTGCCAAGTATTTTTGATTAAATTATACTTCCTAAAGTTGATCTAGAACTTTAGTCGGGATGATTTGAATTTAAATTGGTTTAGTTTGAAATATTTGAAGTTGGGAGAAAATTTGAAAGAAATCTGAAAATCTTTGTATTATGGAACTTTGGTATTAAGGTTTAATTTTTGCTGTGAGTATTGTAAAATCTAAAATTTATTGATGGAATTTTGATTAAATCCTACACTTTGGAAGAAAGTAATAAGAGTTTGTGAAGTTTGAAGATTTTTAGGTTGATTGTATGTACAAAATTTGAAGTGTTATTCTTGTATAATATGATTTTTGAGATGGGTATTGTTAGAGAATTTTACTATGGGCTGTAAATTTGAAACCCTTTTAGGAATTAAAAGAAATTCCTCTAAGTAAGACTTTTTCTTGATTGAGAAATTATATTTAGAATGAATACTTTTTACAAGTTGGGATTTATTGGTAATTACCCTAAGTTAGTGTCTTGAAATTTAAAGTCCATATGAATTGAGAGTTTTACGGAGTAAAGAATGAAGGAAAGAAGGAAAGAGTGAAAATAGGTGATTAAGGAGAAGAATGAACTTTAGTAGTATTTTCTTTGATTTATATGTGTAAGTAAATGGAATGATTGATTCCTTATTAAGTGTCTTAAGTTTTAAATAATACACTCCTTGGCTACTTGTATATGCAGTTTGCTTTAATTGTTAAAAATAGCATTTCAATAGGTGTGCTGGATGATCGTTGTAAAGGTAAAGAAGTGATCCACGACTAGTATTTGGCGTAAGGTGAGTATTACCCTACTCTTGGTAAGCATGAATGTTAGTGGGGAAACCAAAACAATAAGGTTACATAAGAATTTTAATTCGCTATTTAGATATAATAATTATATTTATAACTATGTGGTAAGATAAATTAATTATATATTAATGATGAGATAGTGATTTCAAAACCTTTGTGCTGAATGTTGTGTGATTGTATGGATTGTTGAGAATTTCATGATGTTCATCACTTGATTTCATTTCATTTCATGCATTGAAATTTATGGTATGTTATTAAGGGAGGAGTGATGTGTGAGGACGATAGGTCCCTTCCCACAAGGGGTGTAAGGGTACCAAATATATTTGGATGATTGGACCTGGCCCGAATCAAGGGGGGTTTCAAAAATTTATTGTTTGTGAAACGTACCGGTACGTGGGGAGACGTCCTCGATGGATAATGAGATGATGCACTGCATTGCATCATGCTGCATTGGTATACCATATATGAATTTGAATTACTTGGCCCGTAAGGGAGCATATGAAATGTTTGGTTGTATGGATAAATTATGATATTTTGATTGACAATGGAATGGCGATTGCAAGTTGGTTATGGGTTTTATAGGACCGTATTATGATTACTAAGATTGTTGTTATGCAAAGTGCTAAATGACTATGTATATGACAAATAAAGTAGAAAGGAAAAAGAAATAATAATAAGCCCTCAACTTTTTCTAACAAGTGATTACTTTGTGTAGTGTAAGAACTCGCTGAGCTTTATAACTCAACCCCCCCTTCCTCTTTATAATCTTTCAGGTAAGCTTCCAGGTGAATTCGGATTTTAAGTGGTGAAGCTTTGAAGTTCAACGAAGTTTTAGGTGGGTCCACGACCGTCGCATCCTCGGTCAAGCTTTTTTTAGTGTTTATTGTATATTAGGTGTGAAGTTGTAATTTGTTGGCTATGTCTCTTTAGACACCCTGTAAAGCTATAACCTTATAGTTGTAATCTCTATATGATCTTAACTATATATACATATATATAATGTTGTTCTGTTGTAGTATATATTTGTGTGTCCAGGTGCTCGATTCTGAAAGATAATTGACACTGTCTTGAGTGGGCCCGCTCGAGATGGGTCGTTACAATTGAAAGCAATGCTTGCTATCAAGATTGCAGCAAAGCATGCATTAATAACCTCCCCATGAAGGCCGCATGTGAGGAGAAGTCTCTCTAAATGCGACGCTAAAGACAATTCTGATGAGTTGGTTGATTTTCTATAAAAACCGTTTAAAACCAGTATAAATTGATAAAATCAATCAATTTATTTTTTGGTTTCTCAATCTATAGTTAAATCTCAATTGATTTCATTTCTTTTACAGCGGGCAACAATCCAGGCCCTTAGTGACAAAATTGATCAACGAAATGATAATAGTTCCTAATTAACTCAAGGCTCTATAATGTAATCGAGGGTGAAAGTTGGTTATGTTATTTGGTTAAAATAAGGACAAAACTCCTCAATTAAATTAGAGTTGATTACAGTGTTAATTTGGTTAACATTTTCACACCACAAAAATGAACTCAAGTTGTTTAAGATGCCCTTATAAAATTTTATTTAAAATTAATCATATTAATTATTATATTTTATTAATTTTTTATTTATCTATATTAAGCATATTATATTATTTATTAATTATTTAAATAAATATTATTTATTTTATTGTGTTATCATAATATAAATATCTAATTTTCAAATCAATATTATATATTATTATTGAAATTGTATGATGTATTTCACTTATTATTTATGATTTTATTAATTATTAATTTTATTATATTCCCATTTTGATTTTATTTAATATTATTGGAAATATTATATTATAATTAATTTTAATTCTATTATTTATTGCTATAAATTTAAATATAATTATTTGTATTATGAAATGAAAATATTATGTTACTATAATAAAAAAAATATTTAATTTATATGTCCTTTCTATATATTATCATAAGTTTATTTTTATGTTATTAAAAATATATCATTTAAATATCTTATATTTGTTAATTATATTATTATTAGTATTTTTATGATTTTATATTATATTTAGTAATACTTAATTACATTTTTATATTTATTAACTTATGTATTACTTTTATTTAGTTTTAAAGTAATATTTTTGGTACTTTTCTTAATTATAATTATTTAATTATTATATTATATGATATATGATATATTATTTACTACAATAATACTACATTAATATTCATATATTATTTATGATATATAATGTAATATAATATTTAATTTTTATAATTATTAATTTGTATATTATTTTTATTTAGTTTTAATAATATATTTTGTATTTTATTCATTGATATTACTATATTATTTTAATTAATATATCATATTATTATTCGTATATTATGTGATGATATTTGAAATTATATTAATCTTTAAATAATCATGGGTGAATCCATGTTGTAATGGAATGGTCCTTACACCCTCGAGAGTGTAATACTCATTGCTCCTTTTTAGTGTAATGGGCCTTAAATATGTAATACACATTACAACATTTTAAAACTTACCAAATAATGTAATGGTCAGGTTGAATGGGCATTCTATTACATCCTTGATTCAATTAACCAAACGTGACATAAGATATCTCAAATAGATAACTTCAGGGGAGAGCGATGATACGGTGATGTAATACTAATGATATTCAAACCATAAAAATAAACCACCAAAAAAACATTCGTATGCATTTCTAATAAAATCATGACATTGGTTTGGTTTTAGTTATAAATTATCAACTTTGACCCACCTAATATCACTATTTAGAAAGTTGTCTCAGTTTATGTGAAATTCTCGATCCGTTTTAGTGATCCCAAATGTTGGGATGAATATCGTCGCTCTTAAAGTTGTGGAGGAGTTTCATAATTTTTTACGCTTTTATTGTATTAATTCTTTTTAAGTGTGACAGAAACATAATTTAATTGATAATCATATTTTTCTAACAAAAATCTCTAATTCGAAAATCTCCTCTTCACATTGCATTATAATTTGTTAAACATATTTTCTCTCTCTCCATAATAAACTTTTTTTCTTCTCTTTAGTTTGAAGAAATTTGTTGGGTTTATGGCTAGTCTCTCCACAATAATTGATCATTGGTTTGGATGTCTCCATTATGATATATAAATTTAATTTAATAATTCTCAGCATTCATAATAAATTTAGTTCAATATTTTTGGACTGATCTTCAAAGCTAATGATACATAGAGCATCAAGAGAGAAGAAAATAATGTATCCTCAAAGAGATATAATATATATCATACTCGAATGGTAGGTGGAGCAATTTCAACAATTAATTCTTATATTTGACGGACTGGTCGTTACAGATAATAATAAATCTCAACCACAAATAGTTTATTCTTAGTAAAATCGTCATAGATAATCATATTTTTTTTTTCGTATATTATCTGCGATGAAATATTTTCCGTCACAAATAATGTTTGCAACGAACTTCAATATGTATCTGCAATGGAAATTGGTCGCAGATATTATTTTTAAAATAATTTTTTTTATTTTTAATTTATTTGAGTAAATGCGACTTTCTTATCTGCAATGGATAAAATTGTGTTTGCAAATAAATGTAACATCAACTATGTTTACTGTGACAAAAATTTTCATCGCTGATTCTCAATTTTCTTGTAAAGAATGAGTTATGAAGAGAAGATTTGTTTGAGAAACAATTTGATGAAATGTTTTCTCCATGAAGAAAATTGAGGAAAAATTCTTTTTTAAACAATTTGATGATACATTTCTTCTTCTCCTTATATTATATATTCTCGATACATGGTCAGAAGGTGTTGAGAATGCTCCACCTACCGCTGTAGTCTGATATATATGATATCCTTATGAGGATACTTTTTTTTTTCTCTCTCTTCATGCTCTATGTATCATTACCTTTGAAGACTAGTGTAACGACCCATCCCGGGTTGGCCACCCCCGATACGGTGTCATCACATTTTGAAAATCTCAACACGACACATATATGCAACAATAAAGCAAAATAAAACTTACAAGAATTTTTACTGTAACCCTCATCCCTTAACAGGGGAGGTACATCAATCTGATATAATTTAAACATAATATACAACTTAACATGCATGAATATTTACAAATAAATATTTGTTTTTTTTTTCATTTTCTCATTTGTTTGAGGATATTGACACGTACGTGGCTTACAGCAAATAATTTCGTCTGACTTTCAACCCACCAGACTACTAGTCCTGTCTGCTACTTGAAATCATTGTACAATGAAGGGTGAGCTTCACAAACTCAGTGAATTAAATTTACTAAAAGTATTCCAATTTCGTAAATAGCCCTTAAATATGTAATCATTTATTTCTCCTATAACTGGATAATAGCAAAAAGTCTAATATTTAAATAATTATCATATGATCATGTTTCTATGCCTTTTTCTCTTTTTCTCACTGTAACTATCTCTCTCTGGGAGACTTATCCATCTATAATTTAATTCACAATAATATACCACACCTCATCATTTCAATAATGCAAGCAATAATTAAAATGGATGCAATGCATAAATGATTATGATGGGAACGTCTTCCCACCTGTCGACAGGTTATTATTATCTTAGACCGACCTCTTCTCGGTTCTTTACAGCTTATCCCGACTGTCACGAAATTTTTTCTCCAGCATATACCGGCTGTCACGGTACCCCTTTTATTTCCAGCATCTACCGGCTATCACGGTTATTCCATTAGACCGGCCTCTTCCCGGTTCTTTCAGTTATCTTATTTAATGCATATACATATGATCAACGCTATGAAATATGCCTATGAACAGTAATATAACAAGAACACGTATAACAATATTTAAATTAACTACCATGATTATTCTCAATTTATCATTGAAATATATTCCTCAAAATTTCTCTCCTCATATGTCACATAAATTTATTTACCCAGACTCGTACCAAATTTTATTCATCCCATTTACGATTAAATTAACTCATTATTCTAATAATATTTCTTTTTACATAATAATTTTTCTACATATCTAATATTTATATAATATCTATCAACCAAATATTTATCTACCACTAAAGCATATGCTAATAATAAAATTTAATATTATCACTAGATATTTGATTTTTATTTAGACTACTTAAAGTAAATCCAACTCACCACGTAACACTTAAAGCTATTCGTGGATCACCTCCTTGTCTTTATTGCTCTTCTCCGAAACTTCCCCCGAAGGTTGATCGCCAACTCCTGACATCATATTTGTATTCAAATTATAATTATTTCTTCATTTCTTCATAAACTACACCCTTTGAAAATTCTCACTTTGAATTCGGGGAAATTTCAGAAAATACTAAAACTTCAAAAATAAACACTACATTATTACCTTCTGCTTTTCTGATAGCTATTCGTGATTTCTTATAAAATTTCACCAAAACTCGTTCAAAAATTTACTATTTTAACTTTTTTTGGGTCCCCAATTGTTTAAGGAAAACAAAAAATTTAAAAGAAAAACTTATGAAATCGGTAAGTAAAATTGATTACGGAAAATATATATATATATGCAAACCAAAGTTTGCTTTTTGAAAAAAATATCTACAACCCCCCACTTAAAGTCTTCCACGATTTTGGTGTGTTGGAGGGCATGTAGAAACCACAAATACACTTGGAGCAATTTAACTAAACTTGGCAGCCGGTGCTGCCACCTGCTGCAACCTTTTATGTTTTTTTTAATCTTTTTTTTAACCTCTTTTTTTTTTTCTTTTTTTTTTCTTTTCTTCTTCTCTTTACCGTCACTCCTCATGTTCTGGACGGTTTTTTTTTTCTTTTCTATTTGGAACATAAATGTCCTTGTTTTTTTTTACATTTAAATAACATGTAATATTTGAACTCTATGTCTTATTTATTAATTTTTTTTTTTTTTACAAATACAGGTATTATAATTCTACTTACCTTTAGGTCCCTCAAATCTAGACCTCTTCAGCCAATCCTTCCTACCCCTCAACTCCATCAGATCCTTCTCAATCTGCAATGCTTTATCCACCAACACCACATAATTCCCTATACCCATATAAGAGAGTTTAGTACGAATATCATAGTGTAATCCGTCTAAAAATCTCTTACATTTTCTCACCTCTGTATTTACTAACTCAAGTAAAAATCTAGACAGGGTGATGAATTTACTATCATATTCAACCACCGATAAATTTCCCTGCCTTAGGTGAATAAAGTCTCTTTCTTGTTGTGCCTGAAAGGTATCTGGGAAGTACTTTGCAAAGAACTCGTCCTTAAACTTACTCCAGGTCAAAGGTTGATCTACCCATGTGCTCACCCTGGGAAAAATATCCTCCCACCATTGAGAAGCCTCACCCTCTAGCATAAAGGAAGCAAAAACCACCTTTTGTCTATCTGTGTAATGACCCATCCCAGGTTGGTCACCCCTAGACGGTGTCATCACATTTTGAAAATCCAAGCACGACACATATATGCAACAATAAATATAACACTATCAGATTTTTTTTTTATTTTTTTTATCCTTTAACAGGAGAGGTAAACAAATCTGATATTCACTTAAACATAAAATACATAAATGCATGAATATTTACAATAAAATTTTTACAAGTCTTTAACTCGATTATCTGAGGATATTAACACGTACTTGGCTTACAGAAAAAGATCTCGACTGATTCTCAACCCACCAGACTATTTATCTTGACTGCTACCTGAAATTATTGAACAGTGAGGAGTGAGCTTCACAAGCTCAGCGAATTAAATTTACTGAAAGTATTCCAAATTCCATCAATAATCCTTTAATATTAAAATTTTTTTTCGCATAACCTGATGACAACTTTCTACTATCAATCTCTTCTTCTCAATCATTGGTTCACCTTAAGACTATCAATTATTTCCTAATTACCTCATAATGAGGTTCATATCAAAAAGTCCATCATTTAGATAAGTTTTATCACTGTCTCTTTCTATGAAACTCAACCTTCTATAATTAAATTCACAAAAAGTATCCTATCTATCTCAAAAAAATCTCATAATTATAGCTGTCTCTTTTTATGAGACTCAGTCATCTATAATTTAATTCAAAATTAATATACCACAACTCAGCATCTCAAAAATCTCATCATTTCAAATAATACAACGATAATTAAAACAGATGCAGATGCATGAATAATTATGATGGGAACGTCTTCCCACCTGTCGACAGGTTATTAATATCTTAGACCGACTGCCCTTCCGGTTCTTTTATTCTCATCAGACCGGCTGCCTTCCCGGTTAATTCCAGCATATACCGGCTGTCACGGTTTTCACTTTTCATCCCCGCATATACCGGCTGTCACGGTTTTTATTTTTCATCCCAGCATATACCGGCTGTCACGGTTATTTCATTAGACCGGCTGCCTTCCCGGTTCTTTCGGTTATATTATTTAATGCATATGTGCATGAACAATGATATGAAACAGTAATATAAACAGAAATAATAAAACAATATAAAGATTCAAGCCACTTAATTTGGCTATCCTAATTATCCACAAGATTCTTCTCTTCCCAAATCACATCAAATAATCCATTAAAGTCTGTCCAGATCCACTAAATTACATCTCAAATTGTCCATCAGAATTTGTCAAGATCCACTAAAATTCATCTTAAATCATCCATAAAAATTTAGCAAGATCCGCTAAAATTCATCTCGTCATAATTCGTGTTAAAACATCGGTATGTCTCATCAATAATTTATTTATTGCTTTTATTTTCAAGTCAACTTATAAATTCCAAAATATTATTACTCACCGAGAAATATTTCTACATATCCAAATTTTCTATCATTCCCATAAATCACTTTTTCATCTATCACCCAAACATACTTAAATAATTAAATTTAAGATTATCACTAAAATAATTGATTTTTCATTTAGACTACTTAAATTAAATCCAACTCACCACGTAGCACTTTAAAGCTACTCGTGGGCCACCTCTTTGCCTTTCCCGATCTTCCTCGAATTTTCTCCCGATTGTTGACTACCAACACCTGACATAATATTGGAATTTAAATTTCTTATTATTTCTTCTTTTCTCCATAAACCACACAGTTTGAAAATTTTCTATTTTAACCTCATGAAACTTTCATAAATGATAAAATAACATTACCTTATTACCTTCTTCTATTTTGATAGCTTCCCGAAATATTTTTGAAAATACCCTCAAAATTTTGTTCCTTCCACCATTCTTTAAACTCCCAAGTGTTTTAAGAATACAAATGAAATATTTGGAACTAATCAGAAATTCTTTCGCTTTCTCTTCATAAACCTCTCGTACACATTATATAGGAGAGCTTGATTGCAAATTTCAGCAGCTCTCTCCTTCAATAGTCTCCATGATTTGGATATAATGACATGATAATTACAAAAACATCTTGATGGCTAAAGAAAACATCATGATTATATTCTCTCCACTAGGCAACAAAAAGACATGATACCAAAGCAAAAATTATCTCGGTGGCAGCAGGTATGCTGCCACGATTTCACTGTTCAAAGTTGACCTCTTTTTTTTTTTTTTTTTTGCTTTTCAACCTTGGTCTCCAGAAATCTTCATTCAGCCATTCAAGGATTTAACTCTTTGTCATATTGATAAAAATATGCACTTACCCAACTTTTAAAATACGGATATTACAATTCTACCCACCTTAAAAAATTTCGTCCCCGAAATTTCCTTGTTGAAATCAAGTAAAGAGTTGGGGACAATCCTTCCTCATTATTGCTTCATGTTCCCACGTGACTTCTTCAACATCTTTATTGCGCCATAATACTTGAATCAAAGGAATAACTTTATTGCGTAAGACTTGCTCTTTTCTGTCTAGGATTCTGACTGGTGTTAGCATAATAGTCAAATCCTTCTGAATTTCTATCGCCTGATTCGTGATATCATGGGACTCATCGTGCAAGTACTTCCTCAGTAGTGACACATGAAAAACATTATATAATTGCCTTAATTCCAGAGGCAAATTCAAACGATATGCTACGGGTCCAATTCTTTCGATCACCTCATAGGGCCCCATAAATCTTGAGCTCAACTTTCCCTTCTTCTTAAATCTCAACACTCCCTTCCATGGAGCTATCTTCAAGAATGCCCAATCACCAACTTGGAATTCAAGAGGTCGTCTTCTTTTGTCAGCATATCCTTTCTGTCTGCTCTGAGCTACTATGAGATTCTTCCTAACCAGTTTGATTCTTTCAGTAGTCAAGTCTATCATTTTTGGGCCATATATCTTTCTCTCTCCAACTTCTTCCCAGCATACTGGAGTTCTACACCTCCTTCCATACAAAGCTTCGAAGGGTGCCATCCCAATACTAGTTTGATACTGATTATTGTATGCAAACTCTATCAAAGGCAAGTAAATATCCCAGCTTACTGAGAAGCTCAATACACATGCCCTCAGCATATCTTCTAGTATTCTGATGATTCTCTCTGTCTGTCCATCTGTTTGTGGGTGAAAAGCTGTACTGAACTGTAATTGCATACCCATAGCTTCTTGAAAACCCCTCCAAAATCTAGAAGTAAATCTAGAATCTCTATCTGATACAATACTCAAGGATACTCCATGTAATTTCACTATCTCTGCCACATACAACTCAGCCAACTTTTCTGGACTCCAGGTAGTTTTAATAGGAAGAAAATGTGAAGATTTAGAAAGTCTATCCACTATAACCCACACAGCATCATGCCCTCTCTGGGTACGGGGAAAACCATAGACAAAATCCATACTTACATTTTCCCATGGCCACTCAGGTATCAGAAGAGGTTGTAATAAACCTGCTGGATGTCTATTCTCAGATTTTACCTGCTGACAAGTCAAACATCTAGCAATGTATTCTGCTACATCCCTCTTCATCCCTGACCACCAATAATTATGTTTTAACCCCCTGTACATCTTATTATTTCCCGGGTGCATGGAATATATCGAATCATGAGCCTCCTTTATTATTTCTTTTCTCATCTCCACATCATTGGGAACACAAATTCTTTGTCCCGATACTACCATACCATCTTCTCTGATTCTAAACTCGATCGGCTTCCCGCTCAACACTTCCTGCATGATTTTCTCTATTCCCTCATCTTTACTCTGTAGCTGTAATAAACGATCAATAATATGAGATTGAACTACCATATTTTCCATTAATGATCCTTTATCACTGACACTCAATTGCATCCTCATTCCTCTTAATTCTATCATCAGGCTAGTATCATGACTCCCAAAAGCGGCTAATTTCCCTGTAGCTTTTCTACTCAATGCATCTGCTACTACATTAGCCTTTCCTGGATGATAATGAATTGTACAATCATAATTGCAAATTAATACAATCCACCTCCTCTGCCTTAAATTCAACTCCTTCTGGGTTGGTAAATGCGTCAAACTTTTATGATCAGTAAAAATTTCACACTTGGCTCCATATAAATGGTGTCTCCAAATCTTCAAAGCAAAGACTATGGCAGCCAATTCTAAATCATGGATCGGGTAATTTCTCTCATGATTCTTCAATTGCCTAGATGCATAAGCTATAACTTTCCCATGTTGCATCAACACACATCCCAACCTCTGATGTGACGCATCACTATAGACCACAAATCCTTCATCACCAGATGGAAGCACTAATACTGGGGCAGTAGTCAGTTTTTCTTTCAACAGTTGAAAACTTCTCTCACACTCCTCTGACCACTTAAACTTTTCATCTTTCCTGGTCAATTTAGTCAAGGGTCTAGCAATCATAGAAATTTTTTGAATAAATCTCCTATAATAACCAGCCAATCCCAAAAAGCTTCTAATTTCAGTTACATTCGTGGGTCTCTCCTAAGTCAACACTGCTTCTACTTTTTGTGGGTCAACTGCTATTCCCTCTCCCGACACAACATGTCCCAAGAAGGATATTTCATTCAACCAAAACTCACATTTAGAGAATTTCGCATATAATTTTTCCTTCCTCAGAATCTCCAACACTATCTCCAAATGTCGCATATACTCCTCTTCATTCTTAGAGTATACTAAAATATCATCAATAAACACAATTACAAATCTGTCCAAGAATGGTTTAAACACTCGATTCATAAGATCCATAAATGTCGTAGGAGCATTGGTCAACCCAAAAGGCATCACCAAGAACTCATAATGACCATAACGTGTCCTAAAAGCAGTTTTAGGCACGTCCCCCTCTTTTATCCTCAATTGATGATATCCCAACCTCAAGTCTATCTTAGAGAACACTCTAGCTCCCTGTAATTGCTCGAATAGGTCATCTATCCTGGGTAAAGGATATCTATTTTTGATTGTGATCTTATTTAATTGTCTATAATCAATACACAACCTCAATGTCCCATCCTTCTTCTTGACAAATAACACAGGGGCTCCCCAGGGTGATGTACTAGGTTGGATAAACTGTTTATCTAGCAACTCTTGAAGCTGAACTTTCAACTCTCTCAATTCAGCTGGTGCCATTCTATAGGGTGCTATGGATATGGGTGCTGATCCTGGAATCACTTCAATAGAAAATTCGATCTCCCTATTGGAAGGCAATCCAGACAACTCCTCAGGGAATACATCAGAAAAATCTTTTACCACAGAGATTTCTTCTAACTGTCTACCCTCTTTGCTAGAATCCACCACATATGCTAAATACCCCTCACAACCCTTCCTCAACCATTTACTAGCAGTTAAGGCAGAAATCAGACAATTAACAAGTATTTTACGTTCTCCCTGAAAATTAAACTCCTCCTGCCCGGGTATCTTGAACACCACATTTTTCCTAAAACAATCTACCCATGCATGACATGCAGATAGCCAATTCATCCCTAAAATCACATCAAAATCTGTCATATCTAAAGTCAATAAATCAACCTCAAATTCTCGGTCCGCAATATTAATCACACAACTTTGATAAATTGTTCTGATAATAACCCTATCTCCAGTAGGAACCTCAACAATAATGGCATGCATCAAAGGACTAGCACTGGCATCAATAGATTTCATATAACTACTAGATGCAAAAGAATGGGTTGCACCAGGATCAATCAATAATCTAGTAGCCCTACCAAGGATAGATATCATACCCATAACAACATCAGGAGTGGCTTGTGCATCCTGCTGGGTCAATGCATAGACTCTGCCATCTCTCGAATAAATCTGACTGCCACGTCCTTGCTTTGCTACAGATCATTGACCTTTGCCTCGAACACTTCCTGATCCGCTGCCTCTCTCCATCGGTCTTCTCCCGACACTTCTAATGCTTGCTTCAACTGACTTCCCCGCTGGACAATCTGCAGCAACATGTCCTCCCTCACCACATACAAAGCATATCTGTGTAGGGCAGTTCCGAGATAAATGCCCCATCTGATTACATTTAAAGCAAACATTTGACTTCCGATCATAAATCAGATTTCCACTTCCCCTTGGTGGCATATTCATTACTCTACAATAACTCCCAATCCCCATAGCCTGTCTCCCAAATCGAGGGGTCCCACTGGTATTACTCTGAGCTACTGAAATAATAGATCTTGCTTGTCTCTGAGTCTGCCCTACCGTTCCTTGTGACAAAGAATGCCCCCTCTGGGGTGGTCTCCCACCCTGTACAGCCATACTGCTACCACCTCTAGATCCCTCAAATCTAGTTCTCTTCAACCAATCCCTCCTACCTTTAAACTCTATTAAATCTCTCTCAATCTGCAATGCTTTATCTACCAGTACAGCATAATTTCCTATGCCCATGTAAGAGAGTTTAAAACGAATTTCATAGTGTAATCCGTCTAAAAATCTCTTGCATTTTCTTTCCTCCGTATTCACGAACTCGGGTACAAATCTTGACAGGGCTACAAATTTACTATCATATTCAACCACTGATAAATTTCCCTGTTTTAGGTGGATAAATTCTCTTTCTTGTTGTGCCCGAAAAGAATCTTGAAAATACTTTGCAAAGAATTCATCCTTAAATTTATTCCAAGTCAAAGGTTGATCTATTCGTGTACTCATTCTGGGCAAAATATCCTTCCACCATTGAGAAGCCTCACCCTCCAGCATAAACGAAGCAAAAGCAATCTTCTGTTTATCAGACACCGGTAAGACCTCAAAATATTTCTCCACATGCTCAATCCACTGTTCAGCTTCCACCGGATTTACAGATCCTTTAAACGACTGAGGTTTAAACTTAAGAAACCTCACAAAACAATCCCCTTGCATTTCATTTGCAAATACCCCTTCATCAGGAACCTCTTGCCTCACTACCTCTGGTTCTCTTCCATCCCTTTCCTCTAATCTTCTCTGCAAATTAGCAGCTCGTTCCTCGGCTGCATTCATCCTCTCTAAAGCACGGTTAAGAGCATCTTGCAATTCATCATTCTTACTTTTAGATACTTCCCCAGCTCTACTCGTACCAGCTGCACTATCACCATGTTCCCTTGCGGGAACCACTGACTCAACTTCTTCCTCTGCTTCAGTCCTCTTAAAAATTGGGGGTCTACCAAGTCCTCTCTTATTTTGAACTCTACCTCTACTTCTCGCACGACCACGTGTCATCCTCAGACTCTGCATTTAAGAATATTATTTATTTAGATCTTCCACTTTTTAGGTTCTCATGCAGTCTACAGAATCTTAAAACCTAATGCTCTGATACCAAAATTGTAACGACCCATCCCAGGTTGGCCACCCCTAGACGGTGTCATCACATTTTGAAAATCCAAGCACGACACATATATGCAACAATAAATATAATACTACCAGATTTTTTTTTTATCCTTTAACAGGAGAGGTAAACAAATCTGATATTCACTTAAACATAAAATACATAAATGCATGAATATTTACAATAAAATTTTTACAAGTCTTTAACTCGATTGTCTGAGGATATTAACATGTACTTTGCTTACAGAAAAAGATCTCGACTGATTCTCAACCCACCAGACTATTTATCTTGACTGCTACCTGAAATTATTGAACAGTGAGGAGTGAGCTTCACAAGCTCAGCGAATTAAATTTACTGAAAGTATTCCAAATTCCATCAATAATCCTTTAATATTAAAATTTATTTTTCGCATAACCTGATGACAACTTTCTACTATCAATCTCTTCTTCTCAATCATTGGTTCACCTTAAGACTATCAATTATTTCCTAATTACCTCGTAATGAGGTTCATATCAAAAAGTTCATCATTTAGATAAGTCTTATCACTGTCTCTTTCTATGAAACTCAATCTTCTATAATTAAATTCACAAAAAGTATCCCATCTATTTCAAAAAATCTTATCATTATAGCTGTCTCTTTTTATGAGACTCAGTCATCTATAATTTAATTCACAATTAATATACCACAACTTAGCATCTCAAAAATCTCATCATTTCAAATAATACAACGATAATTAAAACAGATGCAGATGCATGAATGATTATGATGGGAACGTCTTTCCACTTGTCGACAGGTTATTATTATCTTAGACCGGCTGCGCTCCTGGTTCTTTTATTCTCATCAGACCGGCTGCCTTCTCGGTTAATTCCAGCATATACCGGCTGTCACGGTTTTCACTTTTCATCCCAGCATATACCGGCTGTCACGGTTTTTATTTTTCATCCCAGCATATACCGGCTGTCACAGTTATTTCATTAGACCGGCTGCCTTCTCGGTTCTTTCGTTTATATTATTTAATGCATATGTGCATGAACAATGATATGAAACAATAATATAAATAGAAATATAAAAACAATATAAAGATTCAAGCCACTTAATTTGGCTATCCTAATTATCCACAAGATTCTTCTCTTCCCAAATCACATCAAATAATCCATTAAAGTCTGTCCAGATCCACTAAATTTCATCTCAAATTGTCCATCAGAATTTGTCAAGATCCACTAAAATTCATCTTAAATCATCCATAAAAATTTAGCAAGATCCGCTAAAATTCATCTCGTCATAATTCGTGTTAAAACATCGGTATGTCTCATCAATAATTTATTTATTGCTTTTATTTTCAAGTCAACTTATAAATTCCAAAATATTATTACTCACCGAGAAATATTTCTACATATCCAAATTTTCTATCATTCCCATAAATCACTTTTTCATCTATCACCCAAACATACTTAAATAATTAAATTTAAGATTATCACTAAAATAATTGATTTTTCATTTAGACTACTTAAAGTAAATCCAACTCACCACGTAGCACTTTAAAGCTACTCGTGGGCCACCTCTTTGCCTTTCCCGATCTTCCTCGAATTTTCTCCTGATTGTTGACTACCAACACCTGACATAATATTGGAATTTAAATTTCTTATTATCTCTTCTTTTCTCCATAAACCACACAGTTTGAAAATTTTCTATTTTAACCTCCTGAAACTTTCATAAATGATAAAATAACATTACCTTATTACCTTCTGCTATTTTGATAGCTTCCCGAAATATTTTTGAAAATACCCTCAAAATTTTGTTCCTTCCACCTTTCTTTAAACTCCCAAATGTTTTAAGAATACAAATGAAATATTTGGAACTAATCAAAAATTCTTTCGCATTCTCTTCATAAACCTCTCGTACACATTATATAGGAAAGCTTGGCTGCAAATTTCAGCAGCTCCCTCCTTCAATAGTCTCCATGATTTGGAGATAATGGCATGATAATTACAAAAACATCATGATGGCTAAAGAAAACATCACGATTATATTCTCTCCACTAGGCAACAAAAAGACATGATACCAAAGCAAAAATTATCTCGGTGGCAGCAGGTATGCTGCCACGATTTCACTGTTCAAAGTTGACCTCTTTTTTTTTTTTTCTTTTTTTTTTCTTTTTCAACCTTGGTCTCCAGAAATCTTCATTAAGCCATTCAGGGATTTAACTCTTTTTCATATTGATAAAAATATACACTTACCCAACTTTTAAAATACGGATATTACAATCTGACACCGGTAAAACCTCAAAATATTTCTCCACATGCCTAATCCATTGTTCAGCTTCCACTGGATTTGCTGATCCTCTAAAGGACTAAGGTTTAAACATAAGAAACCTCACAAAACAATCCCTTTGCATCTCATTTGTAAATATCCCTCTCTCAGGAACCTCTTGCCTTACCACATCCGGTTCTCTTCTATCATTTTCCTATAATCTTCTCTGTAAATTATCAGCCCTTTCTTCAGTTGCATTCTTTATTTCTTCAGCTGCATTCATCCTTTCTATAGCACGATTAAGGGCTTCTTTCAATTCATCATTCCTACCCTCAGATACTCTCCCAGTTCTACTGGTACTAGCTGCACCATCAGCATGTTCCCTCACAGGAACCACAGACTTCACTTCCTCCTCTACTTCAGCTCTCTTAAAAATTGGGGGTCTACCTCGTCCCCTCTGATTCAAAACTCTACCTCTAGCTCTAGCACAACCACGTGTCATCCTCAGACTCTGCATTTAAAATATAATTTATTTAGAACTTCCACTTTTTATCGGATGTCCCGTGCCCGTGTTGCGATGTTGGAGGCCCAGTGAGGGGTCAGCCGCATGGCACGTGGTGCTGTGTGTTATCCCACATCGGCTAGAGGGGAAAGTTGTGTGCTGCTTATAAGTGACTTGGTTCCGCTGTTGGTATGAGGCCTTTTGAGGAGACGAAGTCTTCCCAGGAACAAAACTGTGCGGGCTTCGGCCCTAAGTGGACAATATCATACCAATGGTGGGCTGGGTCCTTACATTTGGTATCAGAGCCGGACCCTCGAAAGCTCGAGATGGGTTGCCGTTGGGGGCAATGGCCACACAGTGGGGACACTGTGCTCCAAGAAGGAGAGGTGCCCGTGTTGCGATGTTGGAGGCCCAGTGAGGGGTCGGCCGCATGGCACGTGGTGCTGCGTGTTATCCCACATCGGCTAGAGGGGAAAGTTGTGTGCTGCTTATAAGTGACTTGGTTCTGCTGTTGGTATGAGGCCTTTTGGGGAGATGAAGTCTTCCAAGGAACAAAACCATGTGGGCTTCGGCCCAAAGCGGACAATATCATACTAGTGGTGGGCTGGATCCTTACAACTAGTCCAAAAATATTAAACTAAATTTATTATGAATGTTGAGAATTTTTCTAGTTATGTATATAATTTGACTTGCATGTCTGGTGGTGTTTTATGTTTTCTTTAGTGTTGTTGCTTTCTGGTTTCAATTTTACCGTGGGAAATAAAGGCTTATTTGTTGTGGAAATGTCGCCTTATAATCCAAATTCTGCTACAAGGATATAAAGGATTAATATGTTCTGTGTTGCTTCGCATTAGATATTGGAAACTCTGGATCAATTATGAAGAGTTCTTGACTTTTAGGCATTGATATTTTGAGTTTTGGCTTCATTTGGGCTTTGTTTGTTCTTCTAGTGTTTTTGTATTTCTGGAGACTTGACGTACAGATATACACCTATGGTATTCTTAATAAATTAAGTTTGTCCTTCAAATATATAGATATATATATATATATATATATGTTAAGATTTTACTTCTAAAATATAATTACTCAATTTTAAGAAAAAAACGGAACAACAATAATTAAAAAGGCAAAATAAATAAAAAGTAATAATACCAATAATTTATGTGGTTCGACAACCACTTTTCCTACATCCACCAATAAATCCACTGCTTTATTAATCTTCAACTACAACTTTAGGAAGAGCAAAGTTGTCAAAATCTCACCCTAAAGTCCCAATAAAACAAAAGCTCTTAACCTAGCTCTATTTGTAAGTGCCCCCCTGTACTCGACAACCCAAAACCCCAATACACCAAAAACTCTCATCTTAGCTCTAGTAGTAAACACCTTTAGTTTACAATGTATATGAGAATTAGTAGTGTGTCTCAAATCTTCTCTGGGACCCCCTTTATATAGACGATATTTTCTTAATACTATTAGGAAAAGAACAACAACATCATAGAAGATTACTACTACTTGTACAATCAACAATCTAATAAGGAATTATTATTATTCTTACTAGAACAAGCAACTACAAAATATAAAAAAATTTCCCAAACCAATTAGAATTTTTTTTTCTACAGAAATGAGCCAAAATCTTAACAAATATCCACCTCATCATTAATTTTGGCTTTCTTTTATGGTTGGTGTGATCTTTCCTTTTGGTCTTCCTATCTCATCCGCTTACTTTTCGAAGCAATCATCCTCACATTTAACACGTACAAGCTTTCTTCGTTCACGGCATCTGTCATCACTACCTTTGAAGCATCAAGAACTTGCCTCTCATCATCCTCATTAGCCTTTCCATTATCAATTTGCTTCATTCTACTCAACTCCTCCACCACGGCCTTGCTTTTCAATTGTGTGTGTTCCTCTTCCTCATTGTAGATGCATTCCGTATTTGAAAAATCTAGAGACTTGGATCTTTATCTTTCCTCCACCTTCCTTTAAGTGCTCGCTCACGTTTCCTGGCTCTTCTATTGATATAATCACAAAAAATTCTTCAACCTCGAACACACTTGGCCTCCTCAACTTATCTCTCTCTAGAAGTACCACGGGAACCTCTCCATCCATCCAAACTTACTTTCCCACCATTAACATCGTGACTATGTCATCTCCTTCCAGTTACAAGTACTTCATCTCTGTCAACATAATAATAAATTAGTGATAATGGAACTAAAAAAGCTAATATTCATCATACTTTCTTCCATATTCATTTCATCAAATAGCTTAATATTAATCATGCCTGCTTTTATTATTTTTGCTATCAGAACCACAACTCTGATACCACTTGTTAGGATTTTACCTCTAAAATCCACACACTCAATCTTAAGAAAAAACACTACCACAATAATTAAATAATAAAAATAAATAAAGAGTAATAACATCAATAATTAATGTGGTTCAACAACCTCTTTGCCTACACTAGATGAATATTTCACATTTTCGCTCATAAAACCATCAAGTGTTAGCGGTTTGAACCTAAAACGCTTACTTTCTCTCATAAAATCTAAATTAGCGATTCAAATCCAATTTAGTTTGGTCTCAAATCACATTCTATGTTTTAGACATGTCGGTACCCCAGCTCATCCATAGGACGAGTATTTCAAATTTTGTCCCTAAAACCATCAAGTGTTAGTGGTTTGAATCGAAAAATGGATACATTCGCCCAAAAAATCAAAATTAATGATCCATACACGATTTAGTTTGCTCTCACAACTCATATTCTATATTAGAATCATGCCGATAACCTTGACTCATCTACAGGTTGAGTATTTCACATTTTTCGCCAACAAAACCACGTGTTAACGGTTTGAACCTAAAACGCTTACTTTCTCTCATAAAATCCAAACTAGTAACCTGAATCCAATTTGATTTCTTCTTATAACTCACATTCTATGTTACGGATATGTCGGGGACCCTAACTCATCCGCGAGATGAACATTTCACATTTTAGCCTCTAAAACCACTAAGTGTTAACGGTTTGAAACTAAAACGCTTACTTTCCTTCACAAAATCCAAATTGGTGATCCGAATCTGATTCGGTTTGTTTTCACAACTCATATTCTATGTTACAGACATGTTGATATCCCTGACTCATCCCCGGGATGAGTATTTTACATTTTCGACCTTAAAACCACTGTGTTACATACTCGAATGTAGAACACCAGAAACCACTTATTGTTAACATTATGTGGTATATATCATACATATTATGATAATAAAGTTTTAAGTCTAAAATTTTATAAGTGTTTAGTAGTTGCATTCGTGTCTAAGTAAAATACTGGGTCTTACAAGTGTAAACACTAATATGTAAAGCTAAAATTAAAATATGTCATATTATTATTCATATATTATGTGATGATATTTGAAATTATATTAATCTTTAAATAATCATGAGTGAATCCATGTTGTAATGGAATGGTCCTTACACCTTCAAGAGTGTAATACTCATTACTCCTTTTTAGTGTAATGGGCCTTAAATATGTAATACACATTACAACATTTTTAAACTTACCAAATAATGTAATGGTCAGGGTGAATGGGCATTCTATTACATCCTTGATTCAATCAACCAAATGTGACATAAGATATCTCAAATAGATGAATTCAGGGGAGAGTGATGATACAGTGATGTAATACTAATGATATTCAAACCATAAAAATAAACCACAAAAAAAACACTCGTATGCATTTCTAATAAAATCATGACATTGGTTTGGTTTTAGTTATAAATTATCAACTTTGACCCACATAATATCACTATTTAGAAAGTTGTCTCGGTTTATGTGACATTCTGGAACCGTTTTAGTGATCCCAAATGTTGGGATGAATATCGTCGCTCTTAAAGTTATGGAGGAGTTTCATAATTTTTTATGCTCTTATTGTATTAATTCTTTTTAATTGTGACTGAAACATAATTTAATTGATAATCATATTTTTCTAACAAAAATCTCTAATTCGAAAATCTCCTCTTCACATTGCATTATAATTTGTTAAACATATTTTCTCTCTCTCCATAATAAACTTTTTTTTTCTCTTTAGTTTGAAGAAATTTGTTGGGTTTATGGCTAGTCTCTCCACAATAATTGATCATTGGTTTGGAGGTCTCCATTATGATATATCAATTTAATTTAATAATTCTCAACATTCATAATAAATTTAGTTCAATATTTTTGGACTGATCTTCAAAGCTAATGATACATAGAGCATCAAGAGAGAAGAAAATAATGTATCCTCAAAGAGATATAATATATATCATACTCGAATGGTAGGTGGAGCAATTTCAACAATTAATTCTTATATGCGACGGACTGGTCGTTACAGATAATAATAAATCTCAACCACAAATAGTTTATTCTTAGTAAAATCGTCGTAGATAATCATATTTTTTTTCGCATATACCATCTGCGATGAAATATTTTCCGTCACAAATAATGTTTGCAACGAGCTTCAAAATGTATCTGAGATGGAAATTGGTCGAATATATTATTTTTAAAATAATTTTTTATTTTTAATTTATTTGAGTAAATGCAACTTACTTATCTGCAATGGATAAAATTGTGTTTGCAAATAAATGTAACATCAACTATGTTTACTGTGACAAAAATTTTCGTCGATTCCCAATTTTCTTGTAAAGAATGAGTTATGAAGAGAAGATTTGTTTGAGAAACAATTTGATGAAATGTCTTCTCCATGAAGAAAATTGAGGAAAAATTATTTTTTAAAATAATATATTTAAGAATGGGCTTGGTAACAATGTTACATTAATATATAGACAAAACTCATAGTATCCATTTATATATAGTATACATGGTCAGAAGGTGTTGAGATTGCTCCACCTACAGTTTCAATCAGATACATACACACACACACACACACACACACACACACATATATATATATATATAAATATATACAGAGAGAGAGAGAGAGAGAGAGAGAGAGATAGACACACACACACACACATATATATCCTGATGAGGATACATTTCTTTTTCTCCTTATGTTATATATTCTCGATACTTGGTCAGAAGGTGTTGAGAATGCTCCACCTACCGCTGTAGTCTGATATATATGATATCCTTATGAGGATACATTTCTTTTTTTTTTTCTTTCTCTCTCTTCATGCTCTATGTATACCTTTGAAGACTAGTCCAAAAATATTAAACTAAATTTATTATGAATGTTGAGAATTGTTCTGGTTATGTATATAATTTGACTTGCCTGTCTGGTGGTGTCTTATGTTTTCTTTAGTGTTGTTGCTTTCTGGTTTCAATTTTACCGTGGGAAATGGAGGCTTATTTGTTGTGGAAATGTCGCCTTATAGTCCAAATTCTGCTACAAGGATATAAAGGATTAATATGTTCTGTGTTGCTTCGCATTAGATATTGGCAACTCTGGATCAATTATGAAGAGTTCTTGACTTTTAAGCATTGATATTTTGAGTTTTGGCTTCATTTGGGTTTTGTTTGTTCTTCTAGTGTTTTTGTATTTCTGGAGACTTGATGTACAGATATACACCTATGGTATTCTTAAAAAATTAAGTTTGTCCTTCAAATATATATATATATATATATATATATATATGTTGAGATTTTACTTCTAAAATCTACCTACTCAATCTTAAGCAAGAAACGCAACTACAATAATTAAATAGGCAAAATAAATAAAAAGTAATAACACCAATAATTTATGTGGTTCGACAACCACTTTTCCTACATCCACCAATAAATCAACTGCTTTATTAATCTTCAACTACAACTTTAGGAAGAGCAAAGTTGTCAAAATCTCACCCTAAAGTCCCAATAAAACAAAAGCTCTTAACCTAGCTCTATTTGTAAGTGCCCCCTTTACTCGACAATCCAAAACCCCAATACACCAAAAGCTCTCATCTTAGCTCTAGTAGTAAACACCTTTAGTTTACAATGTATATGAGAATTAGAAGTGTGTCTCAAATCTTCTCTGGGACTCCCTTTATATAGATGATATTTTCTTAATACTATTAGGAAAAGAACAACAACATCATAGTAGATTACTACTACTTGTACAATCAACAATCTAATAAGGAATTATTATTATTCTTACTAGAACAAGCAACTACAAAATATAAAAAAGTTTCCCAAACCAATTAGAATTTTTATTTGTAGAGAAATGAGCCAAAATCTTAACAAATATCCACCTTATCATTAATTTTGGCTTTCTTTTATGGTTGTTGCGATCTTTCCTTTTGGTCTTCCTATCTCATCCGCTTACTCTTCAAAGCAATCATCCTCACATTTAACACGTACAAGCTTTCTTCGTTCACGGCATTTGTCATCACTACTTTTGAAGCATCAAGAACTTGCCTCTCATCATCCTCATTAGCCTTTCCATTATCAATTTGCTTCATTCTACTCAACTCCTCCAACTCCTCTACCACGGCCTTGCTTTTCAATTGTGTGTGTTCCTCTTCCTCATTGTAGATGCATTCCATATATGAAAAATCTAGAGACTTGGATCTTTATCTTTCCTCCACCTTCCTTAAAGTGCTCGTTCACTTTTCCTGGCTCTTCTCTTGATATAATCACAAAAAATTCTTCAACCTCGAACACAGTTGGCCTCTTCAACTTATCTCTCTCTAGAGGTACCGTGGGAACCTCTCCATCCATCCAAACTTACTTTCCCACCATTAACATCGTGACTATGTCATCTCCTTCTGGTTACAAGTACTTCATCTCTGTCAACATACTAATAAATTAGTGATAATGGAATTTAAAATGCTAATATTCATCATACTTTCTTCCATATTCATTTCATCAAATAGCTTAATATTAATCATGCCTGCTTTTATTATTTTTGCCATCAGAACCACAACTCTAATACCACTTGTTAGGATTTTACCTCTAAAATCCACGCACTCAATCTTGAGAAAAAACACTACCACAATAATTAAATAAGAAAAATAAATAAAGAGTAATAACATCAATAATTAATGTGGTTCAACAACCTCTTTGCCTACACTAGATGAGTATTTCACATTTTCGCTCCTAAAACCATCAAGTGTTAGCGGTTTGAACCTAAAACTCTTACTTTCTCTCATAAAATCTAAATTAGCGATCCAAATCCAATTTAGTTTGGTCTCAAATCGCATTCTATGTTTTAGACATGTCGGTACCCCAGCTCATCCATAGGACGAGTATTTCAAATTTTGTCCCTAAAACCATCAAGTGTTAGTGGTTTGAATCGAAAATGGGTACATTTGCCCAAAAAATCAAAATTAATGATCCATATCCGATTTAGTTTGCTCTCACAACTCATATTCTATATTAGAATCATGCCGACAACCTTGACTCATCTAGAGGTTGAGTATTTCACATTTTTCGCCAATAAAACCACAATGTGTTAACGGTTTGAACCTAAAACGCCTACTTTCTCTCATAAAATCCAAACTGGTAACCCGAATCCAATTTGATTTCTTCTTATAACTCACATTCTATGTTACGGATATGTTGGGGACCCTAATTCATCCGCGAGATGAGCATTTCACATTTTAGCCTCTAAAACCACTAAGTGTTAACGGTTTGAAACTAAAACGTCTACTTTCCTTCACAAAATCGAAATTGGTGATCCGAATCTGATTCGGTTTGTTTTCACAACTCATATTCTATGTTACAGACATGTTGATATCCCTGACTCATCCACGGGATGAGTATTTTACATTTTCGACCTTAAAACCACTGTGTTACATACTCGAATGTAGAACACCAGAAACCACTTATTGTTAACATTATGTGGTATATATCATACATATTATGATAATAAAGTTTTAAGTCTAAAATTTTATAAGTGTTTAGTAGTTGCATTCGTGTCTAAGTAAAATACTGGGTCTTACAAGTGTAAACACTAATATGTAAAGCTAAAATTAAAATAAATTTATTATAGGCAATGAGAATTTGTTGTTGCTAAAACTTGAAATATCATAAAATTGAACATCGCAACAATCCAAAACATTTTTTTGTCAACGAGAAAATATCATTGGGAATTCTTTTTTTTTCGGAATAATATTTTTTGTTGCTAAAATAATCATAGAGCCACCATATTTATTTTTGTTGGCAATGGAAATTGATTCGCAATAATCTAATGTTGTTGTCAAAAGCTTCTTTTCGTTTTTCATTGTGAAGTACTTTACATAACAAGTCCAAGCGCAATGACTTTTTTCTGGCAATGACTTTTCCGTTGCTAAAGGTTATTTTCTTATAGTGTGAAGTAAGAAATAACCGATATAAAATCAGATAAATAACTCACACATTGTGAGAGTCGAACCTGAGACCACAATCTTGACTATTAAATCAAAACCTCCTCAACCTTATTGAGAAATTATTAATTAAAGAGTGACACTTACCGTAGATTTTATGACACATTTTTTTTCTTAAGTAATAAATTTTAAAGTATGGTATTTCTGCCAAAAAAAAAAACAAAACAAAAGATTAAAGGCACATTAATTTGGACGTGAAACTCACACGTGATAAGTATATATATGGTTTAATATTATGAACGTTGGCTCCTAATAACTTTAACTCTTTTCCTACTAAAAATATTTGCGATACATTACTTGATGCCAATTAACATATAGAAGGATCAAACAAATGCTAGCTGAGTGTAAGAAATTGAAATATTTAAATTACAATATTAATATTTAAATTGTAATTAAATGAATCAGTATATTTATAGTAATTGTATTATAACAACGTTTCAATAAAAAAAAAAACTGTATGTCCCTTAATTATTTTACACCCAAACAAGAAAATTTGACTAAGTTTCTCCATTAACCAACCTGGTGCCTACAATTTTTAGCAAACCCTATTAATTCCAGCATGCATGAGATATTAACCACAAATCCCATAGACTTTTTCTGCTTCAAATTAATAATTACCGAAGAATAAGCATACCCATTGCATATAAATATGTATTCATTTGTATCATTAATTTATCTATTAGTCACAAAGAAACACTGCAAATCGATCGATCTCAGCAAGCTGCAGGACGGTCAAGAATAATATTAATTGCACGAAAGAGGCAATTATGGCCAAGAAGCAGCTTGTTACAGTGTTCCTCATGTGCTTTGTTCTCGTCGCCGCAATGCACCTCACTGAGGCTATTGACGGCAATGATTGCTATCAAGATTGCAGCAAAGAATGCATTAATAACCTCCCAATGAAGGCTGCATGTGAGGAGAAGTGTCACTCTAAATGCCACGCTAAAGACAATTCTGGTGAGTTGGTTGATTTTCTATAAAAACCGTTTAAAACCAGTATGAATTGATAAAATCAATCAATTTGTTTTTTGTTTTCTCAATTTATAGTTAAATCTCAATTGATTTCATTTCTTTTACAGCGGGCAACAATCCAGGTGCACCACCACATGGCCCTTACTGACAGAATTGATCAACAAAATGATAAAAGTTCCTAATGAACTCAAGGCTCTGTAATGTAATCGAGGTTGAAAGTTGATTATGTTGTTTGGTTAAAATAAGGAAAAAACTCCTCAATTAAATTGGAGTTGATTACAGTATTAATTTGGTTAACATTTTCACACCACAAAAATGAACTCAAATTGTTTAAGATACCTTTGAGTATAAAATTATATTTAAAATTAATCATATTAATTATTTTATTTATCTATATTAAGCATATTGTATTATTTATTAATTATTTAAATAAATATTATTTAATTTACTGTATTATCATAATATAAATATCTAATTTTCATATCAATATTATATATTATTATGATGTATTTCATTTATTATTTATGATATTATTAATTATTAATTATATTATATTCCTATTTTGATTTCATTTAATATTATTGGAAATATTATATTATAATTAATTTTAAATTTATCATTTATTGTTATAAATTTAAATATAATTATTTATATTATGAAATGAAAATATTATGTTATTATAATAAAAAAATATTTAATTTATATGTCCTTACTATATATTATCATAAGTTTATTTTTTATTTTATTAAAAATATATCATTTAAATATCTTATATTTGTTAATTATATTATTATTAATATTTTTATGATTTTATATTATTTTTAGAAATACTTAATTACATTTTTATATTTATTAACTTATGTATTACTTTTATTTAGTTTTAAAGTAATATATTCGGTACTTTTCTTAATTATGATTATTATATTATTATATTATTATATTATATGATATATGATATATTATTTACTACAATAATATAATATTCATATTCATATATTATTTTATGATATATAATATTATATTATATTTAATTTTTATAATTATTAATTTGTATATTATTTTTATTTAGTTTTAATAATATATTTTGTATTTTATTTATTGTTATTATTATATTATTTTAATTAATATATCATATTATTATTCTTATATATGTGATGACATTTGAAATTATATTAATTTTTAAATAATCATGGGTGAATCCATGTTGTAATGAAATGGTCCTTACACTCTCAAGAGTGTAATACTCATTACTCCTTTTTAGTGTAATGGGCCTTAAATATGTAATACACATTACAACATTTTTAAACTTACCAAATAATGTAATGGTCAGGGTGAATGGGCATTCTATTACGTCCTTGATTCAATCAACCAAACGTGACATAAGATATCTCAAATAGATAAATTCAGGGGAGAGCGATGATATAGTGATATAATACTAATGATATTCAAACAATAAAAATAAACCACCAAAAAAACACTCGTATGCATTTCTAATAAAATCATGACATCGGTTTGGTTTTAGTTATAAATTATCAACTTTGACCCTCCTTATATCACTATTTAGAAAGTTGTCTCGGTTTATGTGACATTCTCTATCCGTTTTAGTGATCCCAAATGTTGGGATAAATATCGTCGCTCTTAAAGTTATGTAGGAGTTTCATAATTTTTTTATGTTCTTATTGTATTAATTCTTTTTAAGTGTGACTGAAACATAATTTAATTGATGATCATATTTTTCTAACAAAAATCTCTAATTTGACAATCTCCTCTTCACATTGCATTATAATTTCTTAAACATATTTTCTCTCTCTCCATAATAAACTTTTTTTTTTCTCTTTAGTTTGAAGAAATTTGTTGGGTTTATGGCTAGCCTCTCCACAATAATTGATCATTGGTTTGGATGTCTCGATTATGATATATCAATTTAATCTAATAATTCTCAACATTCATAATAAATTTAGTTCAATATTTTTGGACTGGTCTTCAAAGCTAATGATACATAGAGCATCAAGAGAGAAGAAAATAATGTATTCTCAAAGAGATATAATATATATCATACTCGAATGGTAGGTGGAGCAATTTCAACAATTAATTCTTATATGCGACGGACTGGTCATTACAGATAATAATAAATCTCAACCACAAATAGTTTATTCTTAGTAAAATCGTTGTAGATAATCATATTTTTTATCGCATATACAATCTGCGATGAAATATTTTCCATCACAAATAACGTATGCAACGAACTTCAATATGTATCTGAGATTGAAATTGGTAGCAAATATTATTTTTAAAATAATTTTTTTATTTTTAATTTATTCAAGTAAATGCGACTTATCTGCAATGGATAAAATTGTGTTTGCAAATAAATGTAACATCAGGTACGTTTACTGTGACAAATATTTTTGTCGCTGATTCTCAATTTTCTTGTAAAGAATGAATTATGAAGAGAAGATTTGTTTGAGAAACAATTTGATGAAATGTCTTCTCCATGAACAAAATTGTGGCAAAATTCTTTTTTAAAATAATATATTTAAGAGTGGGCTTGGTACCAATGTTACATTAATATATTGACAAAACTCATAGTATCCATTTATATATAGGATACATGGTCAGAAGGTGTTGAGATTGCTCCACCTACGGTTACAATCAGATACACACACACACAGATATATATATATATATATATATATATAGAGAGAGAGAGAGAGAGAGAGAGAGAGAGAGAGAGAGATACACACACACACACATATATCCTGATGAGGATACATTTCTTTTTCTCCTTATGTTATATATTTTCCATTTATATATAGGATACATGGTCAGAAGGTGTTGAGATTGCTCCACCTACCGCTGTAGTTTGATATATATGATATCCTTATGAGGATACATTTCTTTTTCTTTTTTTTCTTATATATATATATATATATATATATATATAGAGAGAGAGAGAGAGAGAGAGATACACACACACACACATATATCCTGATGAGGATACATTTCTTTTTCTCCTTATGTTATATATTTTCCATTTATATATAGGATACATGGTCAGAAGGTGTTGAGATTGCTCCACCTACCGCTGTAGTTTGATATATATGATATCCTTATGAGGATACATTTCTTTTTCTTTTTTTTCTCTCTCTTCATGCTCTATGTATCATTACCTTTGAAGACTAGTCCAAAAATATAAAACTAAATTTAATTTGAATGTTGAGAATTGTTCTGGTTATGTATATAATTTGACTTGCTTGTTTGGTGGTGTTTTATGTTTTCTTTAGTGTTGTTGCTTTCTGGTTTCAATTTTACCGTGGGAAATAAAGGCTTATTTGTTGTGGAAATGTTGCCTTATAGTCCAAATTCTGCTACAAGGATATAAAGGATTTATATATTCTGTGTTGCTTCGCATTGGATATTGGCAACTCTGGATCAATTATGAAGAGTTCTTGACTTTTAGGCATTGATATTTTGAGTTTTGGCATCATTTGGGTTTTGTTTGTTCTTCTAGTGTTTTTGTATTTCTGGAGATTTGGTGTACTGATATACACCTATCGTATTCTTAATAAATTAAGTTTGTCCTTCAAATATATATATATATATGTTGGGATTTTATTTCTAAAATCTACCTACTCAATCTTAAGCAAAAAACACAACTACAATAATTAAATAGACAAAATAAATAAAAAGTAATAACACCAATAATTTATGTGGTTCGACATCCTCTTTTCCTACATCCACTAATAAATCTACTGCTTTATTAATCTTCAACTACAACTTTAGGAAGAGCAAAGTTGTCAAAATCTCACCCTAAAGTCCCAATAAAACAAAAGCTCTTAACCTAACTTTATTTGTAAGAGCCCTCTTTACTCGACAACCTAAAACCCCAATACACCAAAAACTCTCATTTTAGCTCTAGTAGTAAATACCTCTAGTTTACAATGTATATGAGAATTAGGAGTGTGTCTCAAATCTTCTCTGGGACCCCCTTTATATAGAAGATATTTTCCTAATACTATTAGGAAAAGAACAACAACATCATAGTAGACTACTACAACTTGTACAATCAATAATTTAATAAGGAATTATTAATATTCCTACTAGAACAAGCAACTACAAAATATAAAAAATTTTCCCAAACCAATTAGAATTTTTTTTTTTGTTTTTTTTGTGGAGAATTGAGCCAAAATCTTAACAAATATCCACCTCATCATTAATTTTGGCTTTCTTTTGTGGTTGGTGCGATCTTTCCTTTGGGTCTTCCTATTTCATCCGCTTACTCTTCAAAGCAATCATCCTCTCATTTAACATGTACAAGCTTTCTTCGTTCACGGCATCTGTCATCGCTACCTTTGAAGCATCAAGAACTTGCATCTCATCATCCTCATTAGCCTTTCCATTATCAATTTGTTTCATTCTACTCAACTCCTCCAAGTCCTCCACCACGGCCTTGCTTTGCAATTGTGTGTGTTCCTCTTCCTCATTATAACTCACACATTGTGAGAGTCGAACCTGAGACCTCAATCTTGACTATTAAATCAAAACCTCATCAACCTTATTGAGAAATTATTTATTCAGGACTGACACTTACCGTAGATTTTATGACACATTTTTTTCTTCTTAAGTAATTAATTTTAAAGTATTGTATTTCGGCAAAAAACAAAAAGAAAAAAACAAAAGATTAAAGGCACATTAATTTGGACGTGAGACTCACATGTGATAAGTATATATATGGTTTAATATTATGAACATTGGCTCCTAATAGCTTCAACTCTTTTCCTACTAAAAATATTTGCGATACATTACTTGATGCCAATTAACATATAGGAGGATCAAACAAATGCTAGCTGAGTGAAAGAAATTGAAATATTTAAATTTCAATATTAATATTTAAATTGTAATTAAATGAATCAGTATATTTATAGTAATTGTATTATAACAACGTTTCAATAAAAAAAAAAAAAAAACTGTATGTCCCTTAATTATTTTACACCCAAACAAGAAAATTTGACTAAGTTTCTCCATTAACCAACCTAGGGCCTACAATATTTAGCAAACCCTATTAATTCCAGCATGCATGAGATATTAACCACAAATTTCATAGACTTTTTGATGCAGGAGGAACCGAGTCAGATGAAGCTGAGTTGTCAGATAGCACGTTGTTGGCACTGAGATACCTTGACTTGGTAGATCAGCGTAAAGATAGCTAGTGCGCTACCTAGACTGGTTTACATTTTTTTTTGGGCCACGGGCTCGGATCGGGTCCCGGAGACCCTAGTCTGATTGGGAACGGGCTTCCGGGCAAAACTTAAAATCCTTAAGCGTCGTCGTTTTTAAGCCAAAAAACGACGTTTAGGCCTTCAATTTTACAGTTTTCAGTTTTTAGGAAACTTTCCTTTTTCGAGTTCTTTTTAGAATTAGTATTTTCCATAAAATTTCCCCTAATTTATGTTTTCGGGGATTTTTTTTTTATCTTTTTTAGCTTTGGCCTTATAAATAAGGAGGCCACAAATGGAAAAATTATTATTGGTATTTGCATAATTTTAAATAAAGCATCATAGCTGTTTCTCTAAGTTTTTAGGGTTTTTCTTGTGTTTCTCCCTGTGAAATATCTATTACGACTAGCCTACAAAATAATCGCTATTCTGCCCAGCGTCACTTTTTCAGCTTCAAATTAATAATTACCGAAGAATAAGCATACCCATTGCATATAAATATGTATTCATTTGTATCATTAATTTATCTATTAGTCACAAAGAAACACTGCAAATCGATCGATCTCAGCAAGCTGCAGGACGATCAAGAATAATATTAATTGCACGAAAGAGGCAATTATGGCCAAGAAGCAGCTTGTTACAGTGTTTCTAATGTGCTTTCTTCTCGTCGCCGCAATGCACCTCACTGAGGCTATTGAAGGCAATGCTTGCTATCAAGATTGCAGCAAAGCATGCATTAATAATCTCCCAATGAAGGCCACATGTGACGAGAAGTATCACTCTAAATGCGATGCTAAAGACAATTCTGGTGAGTTGGTTGATTTTCTATAAAAAAAAAACCGTTTAAAACCAGTATGAATTGATAAAATCAATCAATTTATTTTTTGGTTTCTCAATTTATAGTTAAATCTCAATTGATTTAATTTCTTTTACAGCAGGCAACAATCCAGGTGGACCACCACATGGCCCTTAGTGACAGAATTGATCAACAAAATGATAAAAGTTCCTAATGAACTCAAGGCTCTATAATGTAATCGAGGTTGAAAGTTGATTATGTTATTTGGTTAAAATAAGGAAAAACCTTCTCAATTAAACTAGAGTTGATTGCAGTGGTTAATTTGGTTAACATTTTCACACCACAAAAATGAACTCAAATTGTTTAAGATGCCTTTAAGTATAAAATTCTATTTAAAATTAATCATATTAATTATTATATTATATTATATTAATTTTTTAGTTATCTATATTAAGAATATTATATTATATATTAATTATTTAAATAAATATTATTTATTTTACTGTATTATCATAATATAAATATCTAATGTTCATATCAATATTATATATTATTATTCAAATTGTATGAGGTATTTCATTTATTATTTATGATATTATTAATTATTAATTTTATTATATTCCCATTTTGAATTTATTTAATATTATTGAAAATATTATATTATAATTAATTTTAATTTTATCATTTATTGTTATAAATTTTAATATAATTATTTATATTATGCAATGAAAATATTATGTTATTATAATAAAAAAATATTTAATTTATATGTCCTTACTATATATTATCATAAGTTTATATTTATGTTATTAAAAATATATTATTTAAATATCTAATATTTGGTAATTATATTATTATTAGTATTTTTATGATTTTATATTATTTTTAGTAATATTTAATTACTTTTTTTATTTTTATTAGCTTATGTATTACTTTTATTTAGTTTTAAAAGTAATATATTTGGTACTTTTCTTAATTATGATTATTATAATATATGATATATGATATATTATTTACTACAATAATACTATATTACCATTTATATGTTATTTTATGATATATAATATAATATTGTATTATATTTAATTTTTATAATTATTAATTTGTATATTATTTTTATTTAGTTTTAATAATGTATTTTGTATTTTATTCATTGTTATTACTATATTATTTTAATTAATATATCATATTATTATTCATATATTATGTGATGATATTTGATATTATATTAATTTTTAAATAATCATGGGTGAATCCATGTCGACAAAACTCATAGTATCCATTTATATATAGGATACATGGTCAGAAGGTGTTGAGATTGCTCCACCTGTGGTTACAATCAGATACACACACACAGATATATATATATATATATATATATATATATATATATATATATATATAGAGAGAGAGAGAGAGAGAGACACACACACACACATACACACACACATATCCTGATGAGGATACATTTCTTTTTCTCCTTATGTTATATATTCTCCATTTATATATAGGATACATGGTCAGAAGGTGTTGAGATTGCTCCACCTACCGCTGTAGTTTGATATATATGATATCCTTATGAGGATACATTTTTTTTTTCTCTCCCTTCATGCTCTATGTATACCTTTGAAGACTAGTCCAAAAATATTAAACTAAATTTATTTTGAATGTTGAGAATTGTTCTGGTTATGTATATAATTTGACTTGCTTGTTTGGTGGTGTTTTATGTTTTCTTTAGTGTTGTTGCTTTCTGGTTTCAATTTTACCGTGGGAAATAAAGGCTTATTTGTTGTGGAAATGTTGCCTTATAGTCCAAATTCTTCTATAAGGATATAAAGGATTAATATGTTTTGTGTTGCTTCGCATTGGATATTGGCAACTCTGAATCAATTATGAAGAGTTCTTGACTTTTAGGCATTGATATTTTGAGTTTTGGCATCATTTGGGTTTTGTTTGTTCTTCTAGTGTTTTTGTATTTCTGGAGATTTGATGTACTGATATACACCTATCGTATTCTTAATAAATTAAGTTTGTCCTTCAAATATATATATATATATGTTGGGATTTTATTTCTAAAATCTACCTACTCAATCTTAAGCAAAAAACACAACTACAATAATTAAATAGACAAAATAAATAAAAAGTAATAACACCAATAATTTATGTGGTTCGACATCCTCTTTTCCTACATCCACCAATAAATCTACTGCTTTATTAATCTTCAACTACAACTTTAGGAAGAGCAAAGTTGTCAAAATCTCACCCTAAAGTCCCAATAAAACAAAAGCTCTTAACCTAACTCTATTTGTAAGTGTCCTCTTTACTCGACAACCTAAAACCCCAATACACCAAAAGCTCTCATCTTAGCTCTAGTAGTAAATACCTCTAGTTTACAATGTATATGTGTAATACCCGTATTCGAAAAATAAAGGTAAATAAGTAATTCAATAAATATGTCATGAAATATAAATAGTATATCTATGCGAAAGATTTGTATTTAATAAATTAATTCTTTGAAGAAAAAAAAAACGCGAATAGTAAAAAAAAAAGTTGGACATCAAACGTCCAGATTTCCAGAAGATAGAATAGAAAACAAAATAATAATAAAAGTAAAGTCAAAAAGTAAAGAAGAGGTGAAGGAAAAGTAAAGCAAAAATAAAAGTATATATATATATATATAATGGACCAAGTGGCTGCACATGCTGCCATTTCTGTTTCAAAATCTCAGCTGGCCATTTATGACCATAATGATGGCCATAAATGTGCATTGTCTTTGGGTGGCATAATAATTAGGGAAGGGCCACTGAATATATTATTTATTTGGCCGTTTGAGAATTTGAGAGAAGGTGTGGAACTGAAATCGTGTATATATAGGCATCAGGTGTAAACACTAAGTTTAAAGTTTTCTATCTCCTTAAACACTTGGAGACCCAAAGAAAAGTCAAAAGAGCAAAATCTTGAAGGAGTTTTCTACGGAATTTCATAGAGGATCATGAGAAGCCATCAGTAATTATGAGGTAATAGTATAATAAGTATGTTTGAATTTTTAGCATATATAAAATTCCCGGAGCTCAAAGTGGGAATTTTCATAGGGAGTGGTTTACGATATATTTAAGAAATAATTAGAAATTTAATACAAATATTATGTCAGGTGTTGACTATCTACAACGGGAGAAATTTTTGAGAAGAACCGGGAAAGGCAAGAAGGTGACCCACAGGTAGCTTTAAATGCTATGGGGTGAGTTGGATTTACTTTTAGTAGTCTAATTAAAAATCGATTATTTTGGTGATATTGTTATAATTAATTATTAAAGTATGCTTGGTTGATAGATGAAAAATTGATTTATGGGTATGATAGAACATTTGGTCAGGTAGAAATATTTTTCGGTGAGAAATGATATTTTTGAAAATCATAAGTTTATTTGAGAATAAAAGCAATAAATAAATTATTGATGAGATATATTGATGTTTTAATACGAGTTATGATAAGATGAATTTTAGTAGATCTTGACAAATTTTGGTGGATGATTTGAGATGAAATTTAGTAGATCTTGACAGACTTTAATTAATTATTTGATGTGATTTGGGAATAGAAGAATTTAGTGGAATTTTATATAATTTGATAAAAATCAGGATGATTGGATGTAAGAAATTTTAAAGAAACTTTGTTATATAAAATTTGTGGATAATCATGATAGCCAAATTTAGTGGTTTGAATCTTTATATTGTTTTAAAATTACTGTTTATATTACTGTTTCATATCATTGTTCATGCACATATGCATTTAATAATATAACCGAAAGAACCGGGAAGGCAACCGGTCTAATGAAATAACCGTGACAGCCGGTATATGCTGGGATGAAAAGTGAAAACCGTGACAGCCGGTATATGCTGGAAAGAAAAGTGAAAACTGTGACAGCCAGTATATGCTGGAATTAACCGAGAAGGCAGCCGGTCTGATGAGAACAAAAGAACTGGGAGGGCAGCCGGTCTAAGATAATAACAACCTGTCGACAGGTGGGAAGACGTTCCCATCATAATCATTCATGCATTTGCATCTGTTTTAATTATTGCTACATGATTGAAATGTTGAGGTGTGATGTATCATCATGAAAATAATTATAGATAATTGAGTCTCACAGAAAGAGACAGTTATGATGAAAATATTATTGAAAAGCTGAGATGTGGTATATTGTCATGTATGATGGCTGAGTCTCATAAAAAGAGACAGCTATGATGATGAGATTATTGAAATGCTGAGATGTGATATATTATTGTGAATTTAATTATAGATGGTTGAGTCTCATAGAAATAGATAGTATGGTGATAAGTCTTATCTAAATGATAGACTTTATGATGTGAACCTCATTACGAGGTAATTATGAGATAATTGATGATCTTAAGGTGGACAAATGATTGAGAAGAAGAGATTGATAGAGAATAAATCTTATGATATGAGAAATGATATTAGAAAGTTGTTATTAGGTTATGTGAAAAATAAAAGATTAAATATTAAAGGACTGCTTATGGAATTTGGAATACTTTTAGTAAATTTAATTCACTGAGCTTGTGAAGCTCACCCCTCATTGTACAATGATTTTTCAGGTAACAGGCTTGGTAAATAGTTTGATGAATTGAGGTTCAGAAGAAATCATTTTCTATAAGCCGCGTATGTGTCATCATCCTCAGACTAATGAGAAAATAAAATGAAAATTTTATTTGTAAATCTTCATGCATTTTACGGATTGATGTAAGTTCTTGTGGTGATATTTTATTTTTATTGCTACATATATGTGTCGTGTTGGGATTCTCAAAATGTGATGACACCGTTTCGGGGTGGCTAACCCGGGATGGGTCGTTACCAGTTTGGTATCAGAACATTAGGTTTTATGATTCTGTAGACTGCATAAAAAGTAAGAAAGTAGAAGATTAAAGTAAATTATAATGAACAATCTGAGGATGACACGTGGACGCGCTTGAGCTAGATTTAAAATTTTTGATTTGAGAGGGTGTGGTAGGCCCACAATATTTTTTTTTGATAAGTCAAGGTTGAGTCTAAATCTATGGTTCCTAGAAGGGAACGTGTTGGTAATATGATTGGTATTAGTAATATAATTAAGGTTTGAGAGAATCTAAAGTTGAAAGAGATGAATTAAGATAAGTTCTTACTCATGCTTTTGAGAAAATGATTGTATCAAATGATCGAGTGGATAACTTATAGCATAGACTTGATAAGTAGACTAGAGCAATGCCTGATGTTGTTAATCCAGTAATGGTAGACACTTAAAAAGGGGGAAAAGTGGATTTATGCATAAGATGCAGGGAGATATAATTAAGCTAAATACTTTGTTGTTTAAAGGATCTATGAATCCTTTTACCCTTAAGTTTCAGAGAAATATGTGGAGGCATTATTTAGTATTTTACGACAGATGATTATCTTTACTTTGTTTGAGTTAAAAAGAGACATTTTGTGAATGGTAGAAGGATATTCTTCCCAAGCTAAGTACAAATATTGATAGACCCTTAACCTGAAATAGGTTTAAGGAAGCTTTTCTTGATAGATATTTTCCTTATATCTCTAGAGCTCAACAAGATAGAGATATTATTTATTTGGAGTAAATGTGTTAACTGTGGCTTGATATGATAGCAGATTTATGGTTTTGTCAATGGTTATACCAAAAATGGTAGATCAATAGGAGAAGAAATGTAAGAGGTTCAAAGATGATTTATGTTTTAAAGGCTTGATCGAAACTATCTTACATAAGGCATATGAATTATGTCAGATTGGTGGATAAAACACTTTTTAGATTGAGAAGGATGTACAGGGTGAGAGACCACCCCAAATGAGGCATTCCTTGTTACCGGAAACTGAAATGCAGAGTCAGAGGCAAACAGAATCTGATGATTATGTATCTTAAAAATACTATTGGTGGGACCCTTAGATTTAGGAGACAGATGATGGGAACTGGAAGTCATGGTAGAGAAAATAAGTATGCCACCAAGTGGAAGTGGCAATCTGATGTATGATTGGGATATAAAAGTTTATTATAATAAGATATTTATCCCAGAATTTTCAAAAATTGAAGTGCTTTATGTGTAGAGAAAATGGACATGTCAATGTTGGTTGATCTTGATGCAACCCATTCTTTTGCATCCAGTATTCATATAAAGTCTATTAATGTATGTGTTAGTCCTTTGATGTAAAAATATTTTGTTGAAGTTTTCACTAAAGATGAAGTGATAATCATAAATGTTATAAGGGTTGTGTGATTCGCATTAGCGATAGAAAATCTAAAGTTGATTTATATTCTTTGAATATGATTGATTGTTCCAAAACGAAGGTAGTGTTTAAGATGTGATCATAAGGAGTGTAACCTTCAGAGAGAACATAAAACCCTCTCAACTATTTTATTTTGCTATGGCCACTAGGAGATGGTTGAAGAAGGATTGTGAGAAGTACTTGGCATACATAATGAATTCCAAAAAGGAAAATAGGAAGAAATCTTAGTGATGAAGGAATATTCTAATGTAATTCTTGATGAGTTGCGTAGGTTGCATCCCAGTAGAGAGATTAAATTCTCTATTAATGTGATACCAGGATCATCACATATATTTAATAACATCTTACAGAATGACGTCAACTGAATTGAAAGAGTTGAACGTATCATTTTAAGAATTTTTGGATAAACAATTTATTAGACTTAATGTATTTGGGGAAGCCCATGGGTTGTTCATGAAAGAAAAAGACGGAATGATAGGAATATGTATAGACTACCGATAGTTGGAATAAGAACAAATATATATATATATATATTTTACCCAAGATAAATGAATTTTTTGAGCAGTTGTAAGGAGTGAGAGTGTTTTCTAAGATAAATCTGAGATCAAATTATTACCAATTGAAGATAGAGAAGGGAAGTATGCCTAAGATTGTTTTTATGACATGTTATGGTTATAAGTTTCTTGTGATGACATTTGGATTAAATAATGTTTCAAAAACATTCATGGACTGGATGAGTACAATGTTTGAACCATTTATTCATAATTTTGTGGTTGTGTTCATCGATAACATCTTGGTATATTTTAAGACTACGGAAGAGCAAGTAAAACATCTAGAAATTATGTGGGAGACTTTGAGGAGAAAAAGATAGTATAATATAAGTTCTCTAAGTGTGAGTGTTGGCGGAAGGAAATAACTTTCTTGGAACATATAATGTCGAGGATGGCATAACAGATGATCTATAAAAAGTAGAGGCAATGTAAAGTTGGGAGAAATCAACTAATATAACTGAGATTAGAACCTTCTTGGGTTAGCTGGTTATTATAGAAGATTCTTTCAGAATTATTGTTTTTATTATTGTAATACGGTAGAGTAGACTGACAAGAAAAATGTGAGATTTGTATGGTAAAGGAAATTTAAGGAAAAAAAAAATTTTCCAATTTCTAAAGGAGAAATTAAATACAGCTCCAGTATTGGTGTTTCCTTCTGATGATGAAAGATTTGTGGTGTATAGTGATACGTCACATCAATGATGAGGATATGTGTATCACAGGAAAGTTGTGAGCCATACTTCTAGGTAATTGAAGATTCATGATAGAAATTACCCTACTCATGACTTAGAATTGGCGGCTATAGCGTTTTGAAGACATCATCTGTATAGAGCCACTTGTGAGATAGTCATGGGTTATAAAAGTTGGACATACTTACCTAACCAGAGGGAGTTGAATTGGAGGCAGAGATGGTAGATGAAGTTGATCGCATGTCTCGTGTGCTCGATCGCACTAGGCATCCTCAGCTTTTGCTCTTGAAGCTTAACATCTCCCGAAATGCTTCATTTTCTCCACAAACCCATAAAAATACACAAAACATAGAAAAGACATAAAATAAAGTGAAATAATACAAACTAAGAACTTAACACATATAATTTAGAGACTTAAATATGCAATATTTAAGACTCATCAAATACCCCCAAACTTATATTTTGCTAGTCACTTAGCAAAACAAAATAAAAAAACTAAATGAAAAGCAAAGAACGTAAAGATAAGTTCATTACTCATGGTATCCAAAAATTTAAGGAGCACTCAAAATCATGAAATTCGTTCATGAGCAAGCTTAAAAAATCTAACCCATCTTCACAATGAATAAGAATTTAAAACCTAATTACTTACAAGAGGCATGCTAAGACATCACAAGCTTGAATCAGTGTAAAGTGAATTAGCATATACTTATGAGGTTTCCCAAATAAGATCAATGTAAAATATTTCCACATCTCAAGATTCACAGAATTTCTCACCGGAAGGAACAAGACTTGAGAAGGGTAATAAAAATATTGGTAGGAGTTTATATGGATTAACGAGTATAAAAAGGAATAAGAGTAATTTATTAGACAAGTGGATATTGTGAGAGTAAGGTATAGTAGGGTTGTTTGAAGTAAAACAAACAAAACAAATTTTTTTTTAAGTGAAGCAATGTTGGTGTTAGATAAATCGCAAGTGAAGATTCTTTAGCATTTTGAGAAATAGTAAAAGAAGTATGGTTTTCTTAAACAAGAACTTTTTGGATAATTAGAATACCTTATGCGATTGATTCGAAGTAAATGATTTTTGTAGAGGACCAATTGGAAATATTTGGAAGATGGAATTTGTAAGGGGAAAAGATGTAGTAAACCATGACTTTTTATTATGGAAGGAATGATTAAATGGTTGATGTTAGTTGTTAAGAACTTATTTGAATACGTAAATTGACGAATATTAATTTGGTTGTGGTAAGAGATGTGTGATGCTGAATTTAGATATTGGAAGTACTTAGAAATCTAATGATCGATGAGTAATTTGATTTAGATATGGTTAAGATATTAGAAGGATGATAATTTGTGAAAGTATGATGTATATGCGCAGAAAAGGAGGTTACTAAGTAAAGCAAGATGTTTAAAAGGTGTATTAGAGAAGACCAAAAGTTCAAATAAGATATCAGAGTATTAGAGAAATTATGGTAAAATAGAAGTAAGTATGGAATACAAGGCCAAATGATTACTAGATAAGGGATTGTGGTATAAATTGATAATGGAAAGATTGAGATTGAGGCAATTAGTTATAACCCTCAACCATAGTTAATAATAAGGATTTGTCGACTATCAGTAACAGGATAAAAGGGAGATATTGTAAGAGGAAAGCTTTCGACTCATGAATCAATGGAATTTAGAGTATAAAAAAAAAAGGAGTATTGGGAGAAATGATTAGTGAAGGATGTAATTAGAGGGAATAAAATTTATTAAATGTTGTGAATATATGTAGAAGCTAAATGTAAAGTGAAGGGAAAGATTCTAAACTAATCAAGGAATTATCATAAAGCATTAAAGAGTTGAGATTTGACTTTACTAAGTGTATGAAGGAAAATATCAGTTATTATCGGACTAAGAGTTGCCCGGTTTACCACCTGTTAGGGAAATTGATTTTCTTATTGATCTCACGCCTGGTTCTAGTCCTATTTTGATACCCCCTTATCGAATGGCACCGATAGAATTAAAGGAACTTAAGGTCCAACTTCAAGAGTTGTTAGACAAGAAACTCATTTGTCCTAGTGTATCGCCTTGGGGAGCTCCAGTGTTATTTGTCAAGAAGAAAGATGGGATTTTGAGATTATGTGTGGATTATAGACAACTAAACAAGATGACAATTAATAACAAGTACCCGTTACCGAGAATTGATGATTTATTTGAATAGTTACAAGGAGCTCGGGTGTTTTCAAAAATAGATTTGAGATCGGGTTACCATCAACTAAGATTTAAAGATTCGGATGTTCCGAAGACTGCTTTCCGCACCCGTTATGGACACTATGAATTTTTGGTTGTGCCGTTTGGATTGACTAATGCCCCTGCAACCTTCATGGACTTGATGAATAGAGTATATAGGCCATTCCTGGACAAATTTATGGTAGTTTTCATTGATGATATTCTAGTATATTCGAAGACTGAAGAAGACCATGCCAGACATTTAAAGATAGTACTGGAGACTCTTAGAAAGGAGAAGCTTTATGCCAAGTTTAACAAATGTGAGTTTTGGTTAAAAGAAGTGACCTTCTTAGGACATGTAGTGTTAGAAGGAGGAGTGGCTGTGGACTCTCAAAAAGTTGAAGCGGTTCTAAACTGGGAGATACCTATAAATGTGACTGAGATTAGGAGTTTTTTTTGGGATTTGCAAGATATTATCGGAGATTCATCAAAGACTTCTCACTGATTGTGGTACCCTTAACCAAATTAACAAGAAGGGGAGAAAAGTTTATAAGGTCAGAAGAATGTGAGCAAAGTTTTCAATTGTTGAAGGAAAAGCTGACAATGGCACCAGTGTTAATCCTTCCTTTGAGTGATGAGGGGCTTATGGTTTACCGTGATGCTTCACATCAAGGGTTAGGTTGTGTCCTAATGCAGCATGGGAAGGTTGTTGCTTATGCTTCATGCCAATTGAAGAACCATGAAAGGAACTACCCCACCCATGGCCTAGAGTTGGCAGCGATAGTCTTTGCCCTGAAAATTTGGAGACATCATCTTTATGGAGTAAGATGTGAGATCTTTACGGACCACAAGAGCCTCAAGTATCTACCTACCCAGAAGGAGTTAAACTTAAGACAAAGGAGATGGATGGAAATGATCAGTGACTATGAATGTACCATAAGTTATCATCCTGGAAAGGCTAACGTGGTGGCTGATGCATTAAGTCAAAAATCTAATAGCAAGTTGGCAACTTTGAAGGTTTATGATTCTAGGTTAATTGAGGAATTAAGAAGTTTAGAAGTGAAGCTTGAGGCCAACACCATTGGGGGGTTAGTAGCTAACATAGTGGTAACATCATCAATAGTAGGTCGTCTACTGGATGCTCAAGGTAAGGATGCCGTGTTAATGGTTATTAAGAAGGAGGTTTTAGAAAACAAGCGGAGTGATTTTATGGTGAGAGAGGATGGAATGGTAATGATGGGAAATCGAATCTGTGTGCTAAGCGAAGTGGAGTTAAGGAAGGAGATCCTAAATGAAGCTCACAAAACTATTTATTCTATGCAATTGGGGAGTAATAAAATGTATAGAGGGCTTAAGCAAAGTTTCTGGTGGTCAGGTTTAAAGAGAGATGTAGCAGACTATGTTTCTCGATGCTTAGTATGCTAACAGGTGAAGACTGAGCATAGACATCCAGCAGGGTTACTGCAACCTCTTCCTATACTAGAGTGGCCATGGGAGAGGGTGACTATGGATTTTGTGACAGGACTTCCTTGTACTCAGAGAAGTTTTGGTGCCATTTGGGTCATAGTTGATCGATTATCTAAATTTGTTCATTTTCTACCCATCAAGATAACTTGGTATCCTGAAAGATTAGCAGAGTTGTATATGGCTGAGATAGTAAAACTGCATAGTGTACCATTAAGTATTGTATCGGATCGTGATGCTTGGTTTACGTCTTGATTTTGGAAGGGATTTCAGCAAGCTATGGGTACTCAATTACATTTTAGCACAGCTTTCCACCCTCAAACGGATGGTCAGTCAGAGAGAACAATTCAAATCTTAGAAGATATGCTACGAGCGTGTGCTATGAACTTTTCAGTTGGTTGGGATGCGTACTTACCACTTATGGAGTTTGCATATAATAATAGTTTTCAGACCAGCATTGGGATGACACCTTTCAAAGCATTATATGGTAGGAGGTGTAGGACTCCGATATGTTGGGAAGAAGTGGGGGAAAGAAGTGTCTTAGGACCAGAATTGGTAGAGATAACCACAAAGAAGATCAAGAAAATATGAGAACATCTAAGGACAGCTCAAAGTAGGCAAAAAAGTTATGCAGACAAGAGGAGGAGACCGTTGGAGTTTCAAGTTGATGATTGTGTGCATCTTAAAGTTTCCCTTTGGAAGGGAGTTTTGAGGTTTGGGCGAAAAGGGAAATTAAGCCCTCGTTAGATCGGACCTTATGAGATTATTGAAAGGATTGGACTTGTAGCATACCGATTAGCCTTACCTCCAGAACTTTAACAACTTCATGATGTCTTCCGTGTGTTAGCTTTGCGCAAATATGTACCGGAGGAGTCGCACATCATTCCATTCCAATCAATAGAAGTTCAAAAGGACCTTTCATATGTGGGGATGCCAGTAAAAATCTTGGACTCTAGGGAACAAGTTCTTCGCAACAAAGTCATTCCCTTCGTTAAAGTGCTTTGGAGAAATAGAGGAGTCGAAGAAGCTACTTGGGAAAGTGAAGTGCAAAATAAAGAACCAATACCCTTATCTATTCGTCAATCCAGGTTAGTAGAAAATTTCGAGGGCGGAATTTTTTTAGGAGGCGAGAATTGTAGAATCCGATATTTCTTTTCAGCTTTCATAATCTTGTTTTATAATTCACTTTTTTTTAGGGAACTCCTAGTAAGAAACAAAAACTTTGGGGGTGTTTAAGTACTAGAAGGAAAATTAAAGGAAAGAGCATGTAAATTAATAAAAGAAGAAGGGGAAGGGTAGAATGGTAAAAGGCCAAGACTTAGAGGGAGTATATAAGCTAAAATTTAACCCAGAACATCAAAATCTCTCATTTGGCAATTTGAGAGTTCGGCAGAAGGAGAGAGGAAAGAAAGGAAAGCACCAGATTTTTCTTTCTAAAAAATAACCATTTTCTTCAAAACTTTGACCTAGCCTTAACTCAATCATCCAAGGTGTTTTTGCAAACAAACTTCCAAAACCCTCTTCTGCCACCATTAGCTGTCTTCCAGCTAGGGAGGTGAACCTCCACAAGCAGGTTACGGTGGTGTGTGGGCCCCATGCGTCGAGCAGGGGAGGAACAACCCGTTTTGTTCCTATGGCCTTTTATGCAGATTTTGAGGTAATTTCGAAAAGTGGTCAACTAAAAACTTAAAGTAGACTTCTTGATGTTGATTTTTGGATTTTGTTTGAGGTCATTTGGATTTAATTTGAGGAATTTATGAGTTGTCTAAGTTTGGGAGAATTGTGCAGAAATTCTGAAAAAGACATTTCATGTTCTGCGCAGTTTTGTGAGCTGCTTTTCAGCAAGAATTTGAGGTAGTTTTGAGTGCCAACTATTTTTGATTAAATTATACTTCCTAAAGTTGATCTAGAACTTTAGTTGGGATGATTTGAATTTAAATTGGTTTAGTTTGAAATATTTGAAATTGGGAGAAAATTTGAAAGAAATCTGGAAATCTTTGTATTATGGAACTTTGGTGTTAAGGTTTAATTTTTGCTGTGAGTATTGTAAAATCTAAAATTTATTGATGGAATTTTGATTAAATCCTACACTTTGGAAGAAAGTAATAAGAGTTTGTGAAGTTTGAAGATTTTTAGGGTGATTGTATGTACAAAGTTTGAAGTGTTATTCTTGTATAATATGATTTTTGAGATGGGTATTGTTAGAGAATTTTACTATGGGCTGTAAATTTGAAACCCTTTTAGGAATTAAAAGAAATTCCTCTAAGTAAGACTTTTTCTTGATTGAGAAATTATATTTAGAATGAATACTTTTTACAAGTTGGGATTTATTGGTAATTACCCTAAGTTAGTGTCTTGAAATTTAAAGTCCATATGAATTGAAAGTTTTATGGAGTAAAGAATGAAGGAAAGAAGGAAAGAGTGAAAATAGGTGATTAAGGAGAAGAATGAACTTTAGTAGTATTTTCTTTGATTTATATGTGTAAGTAAATGGAATGATTGATTCCTTATTAAGTGTCTTAAGTTTTAAATAATACACTCATTGGCTACTTGTATATGCAGTTTGCTTTAATTGTTAAAAATAACATTTCAATAGGTGTGCTGGATGATCGTTGTATAGGTAAAGAAGTGATCCACGACTAGTATTTGGCGTAAGGTGAGTATTACCCTACTCTTGGTAAGCATGAATGTTAGTGGGAAAACCAAAACAATAAGGTTACATAAGAATTTTAATTCGCTATTAAGATATAATAATTATATTTATAACTATGAGGTAAGATAAATTAATTATATATTAACGATGAGATAGTGATTTCAAAACCTTTGTGCTGAATGTTGTGTGATTGTATGGATTGTTGAGAATTTCATGATGTTCATCACTTGATTTCATTTCATTTCATGCATTGAAATTTATGGTATGTTATTAAGGGAGGAGTGAAGTGTGAGGACGATAGGTCCCTTCCCACAAGGGGGTGTAAGGGTACCAAATATATTTGGATGATTGGACCCGGCCCTAATCAAGGGGGGTTTCAAAAATTTATTGTTTGTGAAACGTACCGGTACGTGGGGAGATGTCCTCGATGGATTATGAGATGATGCACTGCATTGCATCATGCTGCATTGGCATACCATACATGAATTTGAATTACTTGGCCCATAAGGGGGCATATGAAATGTTTGGTTGTATGGATAAATTATGATATTTTTGTAACGACCCATCCCGAGCGGGCCCACTCAAGACGGTATCAATTACCTTTCGAAATCGAGCACCTGGACACACAAATATATACTACAACAGAACAACATCTAACATATATTAGTTAAGATCATACAGAGATTACAACTATAAGGTTGTAGCTTTACAAGGTGTCTGAAGAGACACAGCCAACCGGTTACAACTTCACACCTAATATACGATATAACACTAAGAAAAAAGATTGACCGAGGATGCGATGCTCTTGGACCCACCTAAAACTTCATTGAACTTCAAAGCTTCACCACTTAAAATCCAAAATCACCTGAAAGATTAGAAATAGGAAGGGGGGTGAGCTATAAAGCTCAGCGAGTTCTTACACTACACAAAGTAATCACTTGTTAGAAAAAGTTGAGGGCTTATTATTATTTCTTTTTCCTTTCTACTTTGTTTGTTCGTATACATAGTCATTTAGCACTTTGCAAAACAACAATCTTAGTAATCATAATACGGTCCTATAAGACCCACAACCAACTTGCAATCGCCATTCCATAGTCCATCAAAATATCACAATTTATCCATACAACCAAACATTTCATATGCCCCCTTACGGGCCAAGTAATTCAAATTCATGTATGATATGCCAATGCAGCATGATGCAATGAAATGTATCATCTCATAATCAATTATAATCCATCGGGGACGTCTCCCCACGTACCGGTACGTTTCACAAACAATAATTTTCAGAACCCCCCTTGATCCGGGCCGGGTCCAATCATCCAAATATATTCGGTACCCTTTTTCACCCCTTGTGGGTAGGGACCTATCGTCCTCACACATCACTCCCCCCTCAATAACGTACCGTAAATTTCAATGCATGATATGAAATGAAATCAAGTGATGAACATAATCAAATTCTCAACAATCCATACAATCACACAACATTTAGCACAAAGGTTTTGAAATCACTATCTCATCATTAATATATAATTTACTTATCTTACCACATAGTTATAAATATAATTATTATATCTAAATAGCGAATTACAACTTTTATGCAACCTTATTGTTTTGGTTTCCCCACTAACATTCACGTTTACCAAGAGTAGGGTAATACTCACCTTACGCCAAACACTACTCGTGAATCACTTCTTTACCTTTACTACGATCATCCACCTCACCTATTGAAATGTCATTTTTAACAATTAAAGCAAACTACATATACAAATAGCCAATGAGTATAGTATTTAAAACTTAGACACTTAATAAGAAATCAATCATTCCATTTACTTAACACATATAAATCAAAGAAAATACTACTAAAGTTCTTTCTTCTCCTTAATCATCTATTTTCACTCCTTCCCTTCTTTCCTTCATTCTTTACTCCATAAAACTCTCAATTCATATAGACTTAAATTTCAATTCACTAACTTAGGGTAATTACCAACAAATATCAACTTGTAAAAAGTATTCATTCTAAATATAATTTCTCAATCCAGAAAAGTCTCTTACTTAGGAATTTCTTTTAACTCCAAAAAGGGTTTCAAATTTACAGCCCATAGTAAAATTCTCTAACAATACTCATCTCAAAAATCATGTTATACAAGAATAAAACTTCGAACTTTGTACATACAATCATCCTAAAAATCTTCAAACTTCACGCACTCTTATTACTTTCTTCCAAAGTTCCATAATACAGAAATTTCCAGATTTCTCTCAAATTTTCTCCCAACTTCAAATATTTCAAACTAAACCAATTAAATTCAAATCATCCCAAATAAAGTTCTAGATAAACTTTAAGAAGTATACTTTAACTTAAAAATAGTTGGGACACAAAACTACCTCAAATTCTTGCTGAAAAACAGCTCACAAAACTGCCCAGAACACAAATTATTTCCAGAATTTCTGCACAATTCTCACAACTTAGACAACTCATAACTCCCTCAAATTAAATCCAAATGACCTCAAACAAAAGCCAAAAATCAACATCAAGAAGTCTACTTTAAGTTTGTAGTTGAACACTTTTCGAAATTACCTCAAAATCTGCACGAAAAAGCCAAGGGAACAAAACGGGCTATTCCTCCCCTGCTCGGAGCGTAGGATCCACGCGCCACTGTAGCCCGCTCGTGGAGGCTCATCTCCCTGGCCCGAAGATAGCTGATGGTGGCAGAAGAAGGTTTTCAAAGTTTGAGGGCAAACGGAGCTTGAATAGTTAGGTTAAGGCTAGGTCAAAGTTTGGAAGAAATGGGTTTTGAGAAGGAAAAAATCTGGAGCTTTTCTTTCTTCTTTTCTCCTTCAGCCGAAATTGCAAATTGCCAAAGGAAAGATTTGCCACTCTAGGTCAACTTTTAGCTTATATACTCCCTCTAAATCTTGGCCTTTTACCACTCTACCCTTCCCCTTCTTCTTTTATTAATTTACATGCCATTTCCTTTAATTTTCCTTCTAGTATTTAAACAACTCCAAAGTTTTTGTTTCTTACTAAGAGATCCCTAAAAAAAACTGAATTATAAAACAAGATTATAAAAGCTTAAAAGAAATATCGGATTCTACAATTCTCCCCTCCTAAAAAAAATTTCGACCTCGAAATTTTCAACTAACCTGAATTGAGGAATAGATAAGGGTATTGGTTCTTCATATCCACTTTGCTTTCCCATGTAGCTTCTTCGACTCCTCTATTTCTCCAAAGCACTTTAACCAAGGGAACGACTTTGTTGCGAAGAACTTGTTCCTTAGAGTCCAAGATTTTTACTAGCATCTCCACATATGAAAAGTCCTTTTGAACTTCTATGGATTGGAATGGAATGATGTGCGACTCATCCTGTACATATTTGCGCAAAGTTGACACATACATGTATTAAGAAAAAAATAAATAAAACCAGACACTACAATTCTCCCCTGATAACAAGATTAAATTTCGTCCTCAAAATTTTCTTGACCAGAGTTCACAAAACTTCTAAATTATCACCTTCCTAAGTCTTCTTACTTTCTCAAGTACATTCTTCAATTTCTCAACTTTCTTCAAGATTTGACATTACAAGATTAAAATTCTATATCATTATCAACTTGAACTTTTTATATTTCGCTGCCAACCAACTACTCAAATACTAGAGTACTTTAACGTACTATTTTAATAAATCTCGTCCGATCTTACTAGAAACTCTTTTGCTCACTAAGATGTGCTCAACCTTTAATCAACTACTCAACTTCGTATTTTTATCAAATCTCTACCATTCGATTTATCCAACTAGTCCCTCAACCACTCATTCCTAAACAAAAGTATTATTCATAGTCACCATCTTTTTACATCTTTTCTTTGCTCTTGCGTCAAAAACTAAAATTTTACCATTTCATACTCCTATCTACATATTTACTTTTCTATCTCAACTCCAGGCTTCAAACTTCAAGAGCCTCCAATTTTGTATAACTTAATCAAGTATCTCTCCCAAAATACCTCTCCACAAAATCATTTACTGACTATTCACTTTTTCTTATTATTTAATAACCTTTTCTCCAAAATAAATATTATACTTAGGGTTCATCAACAATGTTACCAAAATTTTAGTACTCGCTTTAGTTTAGGTCTTCGTTCAACTTCTGAGTTCATTCACTTTTCAACATCTCTCAAGCAAAAGCTTCAAAAAAAAAATTCTTTTTTTTTTTAATCACCATATATTAACCAATAAATTCATATGTAACTCTCCAATAGTAATAGTTAAGTACTTTACTTTCTATTATGACTCCAAGTTGACTAGTCTCTCCTTAGCAACTATAATATGCCACAACCCATTCCATAACATTGTTTGAGCATTTGGTGAACCAATTACTTTTATTTACATCTAACAACTCTATTCTACAAATTTCTTCTCCAACTTTATCACTTAATTGTCCTCAAATATTACTTGTTTAATTTGTCTTTGACTTCTACTTGAACTCCCAATGATTTTGTTGGAAATCACCTTGACAAGATGCCCAGGTGGTGATCTTCCAAAAACCCATGTCTAAAATGACTTATAGAAAGAAATACAACAATCGAAAGTAAGAAAGAAAAGAACACAAGCCATTACAATGCTCTCTATCAAATCTATACTACTTCTCTCTCTTTACAACCAACCTTTCTACAATGAGTCCCTGTTGTATGTCTGTGTCTTGTATCACAATGTGTTTCACCTCTTATGTCATGAGAGAATGAAGCTAGGTGACCCTTTATATAGTACACTACTTCTTGTCCAATCTTGAGCTTCATTCTCCACCCTTAGATCTTGATGACCACTCAACCATGGCCCTCCATCAATCCTGAGTGATATTGTGCGTTTTAATCTTGCATCTACGCACCTAACAAGAGGCTTAACCAAGTTGTACATGTATGCCTCAGTGTGCCTAGAGCCTAGGCACTGTAAAAGGGGTGGTGCGGCGCTAAGCAAACACCCTTTTCATCACTTGCTGGGTTGTGCGGCGCTGGTGAGGGAGAGCTGCAGCGCACACTGATGCTGGCCCTCTCTCAGCTGTGCGCACACATTCTCCAGCTTGTGTGCTGAAGCGCACACACTAATGTGCCTTCCTTTGCCTTGCTCCAAAGTGCCGTGCACACTTGTGTGCACTCCTTTAACATGCTGAACTTCACTTTTCCACCTTTTGTTTAAACCTTAACCATGTTTAAACCTTAAACAAATACCAACAGATTTTTACTCACATAAACTTCCCCTTTTGATATTCATGCACTTAAATTTACTATTCTCTTAGAACCTTTTCATTCTTTTATATATCCTCATAGATAAAGTCTTCTACTCATTCTTCATGTTATATACTCTACACCTCATGTCAAATCAGTATTTCTTTTAGAAAAATATTAAGGATACATTTTAGATGACTCTCCACCCCAAAAATTTTCAAAAGTGTCTATCCATTATCCTCATTACCATTAGTCCTTTCATTAACAATTTCTCACTTTTGTTTATCAAACGAACTAGTTTCCAACTTTCCAACTTTCTACCCATTCATACCCGTAGTATCTCGATTCATACTTAGACCTTTATTTTTGAATCTTTGACTTTTATTTCCTTTTCATTTTTAACCCTTTTTCTTTTCTCATTTCTCTTTTCAGTCCGTTTACGAAATCAAACCTTCTTGAAAACCATTTAAAACGTCACTTCTCCACTTTTCCTTACCAAATCATAAGTTTAACACACTGTGTACGTCGAAAATCCCTTACTCCTCGTAAATTCACTACAACTAGTAGTCTTCATATACAATACTTAGCATTCACAACACACAATCTTATACAATTCCTCAAAGGCGACTCTTAGTCCGATAATAACTGATATTTTCTTCTTACACTTAATAAAAGTCAAATCTCAACTCTTTAACGCTTTATGATAATTCATTGATTAGTTTAGAATCTTTCCCTTCACTTTACATTTAGCTTCTACATACATTCACACCATTTAATAACCTTTATTCCCTCTAATTACATACTTCACTAACCATTTCTCCCAATACTCCCTTTTTTTTGTGTACTCTAAATTTCATTGATTCATGAGTCAAAAGCTTTCCTCTTACAATACCTCCCTTTTATCCTGTTATTGATAGTCGACAAATCCTTATTATTAACTATGGTTGAGGGTTATAACTAATTGCCTCAATCTCAATCTTTCCATTATCTATTTATACCGTAATCCCTTATCTAGCAATCATTTGGCCTTGTATTCCATACTTCTATTTTATCATAATTTCTCTAATACTCTGATATCTTATTTGAAGATGTAAATTGACGAATATTAATTTGGTTGTGGTAAGAGATGTGTGATGCTGAATTTAGATATTAGAAGTACTTAGAAATCTAATGACCGATGAGTAATTTGTTTTAGATACGGTTAACATATTAGAAGGATGATGATTTGTGAAAGTATGATGTATATGCGCAGAAAAGGAGGTTACTAAGTAAAGCGAGAATTGTAGAATCCGATATTTCTTTTAAGCTTTTATAATCTTGTTTTATAATTCAGTTTTTTTTAGGGATCTCTTAGTAAGAAACAAAAACTTTGGAGTTGTTTAAATACTAGAAAGAAAATTAAAGGAAATGGCATGTAAATTAATAAAAGAAGAAGGGGAAGGGTAGAGTGGTAAAAGGCCAAGATTTAGAGGGAGTATATAAGCTAAAAGTTGACCTAGAGTGGCAAATCTTTCCTTTGGCAATTTGCAATTTCGGCTGAAGGAGAGAAGAAGAAAGAAAAGCTCCAGATTTTTTCCTTCTCAAAACCCATTTCTTCCAAACTTTGATCTAGCCTTAACCTAACTATTCAAGCTCCGTTTGACCTCAAACTTTGAAAACCTTCTTCTGCCACCATCAGCTATCTTCGGGCCAGGGAGATGAGCCTCCACGAGCGGGCTACAGTGGCGCGTGGATCCTACGCTCCGAGCAGGGGAGGAATAGCCCGTTTTGTTCCCTTGGCTTTTTCGTGCAGATTTTGAGGTAATTTCGAAAAGTGTTCAACTACAAACTTAAAGTAGACTTCTTGATGTTGATTTTTGGCTTTTGTTTGAGGTCATTTGGATTTAATTTGAGGGAGTTATGAGTTGTCTAAGTTGTGAGAATTGTGCAGAAATTCTGGAAATAATTTGTGTTCTGGGCAGTTTTGTGAGCTGTTTTTCAGCAAGAATTTGAGGTAGTTTTGTGTCCCAACTATTTTTAAGTTAAAGTATACTTCTTAAAGTTTATCTAGAACTTTATTTGGGATGATTTGAATTTAATTGGTTTAGTTTGAAATATTTGAAGTTGGGAGAAAATTTGAGAGAAATCTGGAAATTTCTGTATTATGGAACTTTGGAAGAAAGTAATAAGAGTGCGTGAAGTTTGAAGATTTTTAGGATGATTGTATGTACAAAGTTCGAAGTTTTATTCTTGTATAACATGATTTTTGAGATGAGTATTGTTAGAGAATTTTACTATGGGCTGTAAATTTGAAACCCTTTTTGGAGTTAAAAGAAATTCCTAAGTAAGAGACTTTTCTGGATTGAGAAATTATATTTAGAATGAATACTTTTTACAAGTTGATATTTGTTGGTAATTACCCTAAGTTAGTGAATTGAAATTTAAGTCTATATGAATTGAGAGTTTTATGGAGTAAAGAATGAAGGAAAGAAGGGAAGGAGTGAAAATAGATGATTAAGGAGAAGAAAGAACTTTAGTAGTATTTTCTTTGATTTATATGTGTTAAGTAAATGGAATGATTGATTTCTTATTAAGTGTCTAAGTTTTAAATACTATACTCATTGGCTATTTGTATATGTAGTTTGCTTTAATTGTTAAAAATGACATTTCAATAGGTGAGGTGGATGATCGTAGTAAAGGTAAAGAAGTGATTCACGAGTAGTGTTTGGCGTAAGGTGAGTATTACCCTAATCTTGGTAAGCGTGAATGTTAGTGGGGAAACCAAAACAATAAGGTTGCATAAAAGTTGTAATTCGCTATTTAGATATAATAATTATATTTATAACTATGTGGTAAGATAAGTAAATTATATATTAATGATGAGATAGTGATTTCAAAACCTTTGTGCTAAATGTTGTGTGATTGTATGGATTGTTGAGAATTTGATTATGTTCATCACTTGATTTCATTTCATATCATGCATTGAAATTTACGGTATGTTATTGAGGGGGGAGTGATGTGTGAGGACGATAGGTCCCTACCCACAAGGGGTGAAAAAGGGTACCGAATATATTTGGATGATTGGACCCGGCCCGGATCAATGGGGGTTCTGAAAATTATTGTTTGTGAAACGTACCGGTACGTGGGGAGACATCCCCGATGGATTATGATTGATTATGAGATGATACATTTCATTGCATCATGCTGCATTGGCATATCATACATGAATTTGAATTACTTGGCCCGTAAGGGGGCATATGAAATGTTTGGTTGTATAGATAAATTGTGATATTTTGATGGACTATGGAATGGCGATTGCAAGTTGGTTGTGGGTCTTATAGGACCGTATTATGATTACTAAGATTGTTGTTTTGCAAAGTGCTAAATGACTATGTATACGAACAAACAAAGTAGAAAGGAAAAAGAAATAATAATAAGCCCTCAACTTTTTCTAACAAGTGATTACTTTGTGTAGTGTAAGAACTCGCTGAGCTTTATAGCTCACCCCCCTTCCTATTTCTAATCTTTTAGGTGATTTTGGATTTTAAGTGGTGAAGCTTTGAAGTTCAATGAAGTTTTAGGTGGGTCCAAGAGCATCGCATCCTCGGTCAATCTTTTTTCTTAGTGTTATATCGTATATTAGGTGTGAAGTTGTAACCGGTTGGCTGTGTCTCTTCAGACACCTTGTAAAGCTACAACCTTATAGTTGTAATCTCTGTATGATCTTAACTAATATATGTTAGATGTTGTTCTGTTGTAGTATATATTTGTGTGTCCAGGTGCTCGATTTCGAAAGGTAATTGATACCGTCCTGAGTGGGCCTGCTCGGGATGGGTCGTTACAAAAATATCATAATTTATCCATACAACCAAACATTTCATATGCCCCCTTATGGGCCAAGTAATTCAAATTCATGTATGGTATGCCAATGCAGCATGATGCAATGCAGTGCATCATCTCATAATCCATCGAGGACATCTCCCCACGTACCGGTACGTTTCACAAACAATAAATTTTTGAAACCCCCCTTGATTCGGGCCGGGTCCAATCATCCAAATATATTTGGTACCCTTACACCCCCTTGTGGGAAGGGACCTATCGTCCTCACACATCACTCCTCCCTTAATAACATACCATAAATTTCAATGCATGAAATGAAATGAAATCAAGTGATGAACATCATGAAATTCTCAACAATCCATACAATCACACAACATTCAGCACAAAGGTTTTGAAATCACTATCTCATCGTTAATATATAATTAATTTATCTTACCACAAAGTTATAAATATAATTATTATATCTTAATAGCGAATTAAAATTCTTATGTAACCTTATTGTTTTGGTTTTCCCACTAACATTCATGCTTACCAAGAGTAGGGTAATACTCACCTTACGCCAAATACTAGTCGTGGATCACTTCTTTACCTATACAACGATCATCCAGCACACCTATTGAAATGTTATTTTTAACAATTAAAGCAAACTGCATATACAAGTAGCCAATGAGTGTATTATTTAAAACTTAAGACACTTAATAAGGAATCAATCATTCCATTTACTTACACATATAAATCAAATAAAATACTACTAAAGTTCATTCTTCTCCTTAATCACCTATTTTCACTCTTTCCTTATTTCCTTCATTCTTTACTCCATAAAACTTTCAATTCATATGGACTTTAAATTTCAAGACACTAACTTAGGGTAATTACCAATAAATCCCAACTTGTAAAAAGTATTCATTCTAAATATAATTTCTCAATCAAGAAAAAGTCTTACTTAGAGGAATTTCTTTTAATTCCTAAAAGGGTTTCAAATTTACAGCCCATAGTAAAATTCTCTAACAATAGCCATCTCAAAAATCATATTATACAAGAATAACACTTCAAACTTTGTACATACAATCACCCTAAAAATCTTCAAACTTCACAAACTCTTATTACTTTCTTCCAAAGTGTAGGATTTAATCAAAATTCCATCAATAAATTTTAGATTTTACAATACTCACAGCAAAAATTAAACCTTAACACCAAAGTTCCATAATACAAAGATTTCCAGATTTCTTTCAAATTTTCTCCCAATTTCAAATATTTCAAACTAAACCAATTCAAATTCAAATCATCCCAACTAAAGTTCTAGATCAACTTTAGGAAGTATAATTTAATCAAAAATAGTTGGCACTCAAAACTACCTCAAATTCTTGCTGAAAAGCAGCTCACAAAACTGCGCAGAACATGAAATGTCTTTTTCAGAATTTCTGCACAATTCTCCCAAACTTAGACAACTCATAAATTCCTCAAATTAAATCCAAATGACCTCAAACAAAATCCAAAAATCAACATCAAGAAGTCTACTTTAAGTTTTTAGTTGACCACTTTTCGAAATTACCTCAAAATCTGCATAAAAGGCCATAGGAACAAAACGGGTTGTTCCTCCCCTGCTCGACGCATGGGGCCCACACACCACCGTAACCTGCTTGTGGAGGTTCACCTCCCTAGCTGGAAGACAGCTAATGGTGGCAGAAGAGGGTTTTGGAAGTTTGTTTGCAAAAACACCTTGGATGATTGAGTTAAGGCTAGGTCAAAGTTTTGAAGAAAATGGTTATTTTTTAGAAAGAAAAATCTGGTGCTTTCCTTTCTTTCCTCTCTCCTTCTGCCGAACTCTCAAATTGCCAAATGAGAGATTTTGATGTTCTGGGTTAAATTTTAGCTTATATACTCCCTCTAAGTCTTGGCCTTTTACCATTCTACCCTTCCCCTTCTTCTTTTATTAATTTACATGCTCTTTCCTTTAATTTTCCTTCTAGTACTTAAACACCCCCAAAGTTTTTGTTTCTTACTAGGAGTTCCCTAAAAAAAAGTGAATTATAAAACAAGATTATGAAAGCTGAAAAGAAATATCGGATTCTACAATTCTCGCCTCCTAAAAAAATTCCGCCCTCGAAATTTTCTACTAACCTGGATTGACGAATAGATAAGGGTATTGGTTCTTTACTTTGCACTTCACTTTCCCAAGTAGCTTCTTCGACTCCTCTATTTCTCCAAAGCACTTTAACGAAGGGAATGACTTTGTTGCGAAGAACTTGTTCCCTAGAGTCCAAGATTTTTACTGGCATCCCCACATATGAAAGGTCCTTTTGAACTTCTATTGATTGGAATGGAATGATGTGCGACTCCTCCGGTACATATTTGCGCAAAGCTAACACATGGAAGACATCATGAAGTTGTTAAAGTTATGGAGGTAAGGCTAATCGGTATGCTACAAGTCCAATCCTTTCAATAATCTCATAAGGTCCGATGTAACGAGGGCTTAATTTCCCTTTTCGCCCAAACCTCAAAACTCCCTTCCAAAGGGAAACTTTTAGATGCACACAATCATCAACTTGAAACTCCAACGGTCTCCTCCTCTTGTCTGCATAACTTTTTTGCCTACTTTGAGCTGTCCTTAGATGTTCTCGTATTTTCTTGATCTTCTTTGTGGTTATCTCTACCAATTCTGGTCCTAAGACACTTCTTTCCCCTACTTCTTCCCAACATATCGGAGTCCTACACCTCCTACCATATAATGCTTTGAAATGTGTCATCCCAATGCTGGTCTGAAAACTATTATTATATGCAAACTCCATAAGTGGTAAGTACGCATCCCAACCAACTGAAAAGTTCATAGCACACGCTCGTAGCATATCTTCTAAGATTTGAATTGTTCTCTCTGACTGACCATCCGTTTGAGGGTGGAAAGCTGTGCTAAAATGTAATTGAGTACCCATAGCTTGCTGAAATCCCTTCCAAAATCAAGACGTAAACCAAGCATCACGATCCGATACAATATTTAATGGTACACTATGCAGTTTTACTATCTCAGCCATATACAACTCTGCTAATCTTTCAGGAGACCAAGTTATCTTGATGGGTAGAAAATGAACAAATTTAGATAATCGATCAACTATGACCCAAATGGCACCAAAACTTCTCTGAGTACAAGGAAGTCCTGTCACAAAATCCATAGTCACCCTCTCCCATGGCCACTCTAGTATAGGAAGAGGTTGCAGTAACCCTGCTGGATGTCTATGCTCAGTCTTCACCTGTTAGCATACTAAGCATCGAGAAACATAGTCTGCTACATCTCTCTTTAAACCTGACCACCAGAAATTTTGCTTAAGCCCTCTATACATTTTATTACTCCCCAATTGCATAGAATAAATAGTTTTGTGAGCTTCATTTAGGATCTCCTTCCTTAACTCCACTTCGCTTAGCACACAGACTCGATTTCCCATCATGACCATTCCATCCTCTCTCACCATAAAATCACTCCGCTTGTTTTCTAAAACCTCCTTCTTAATAACCATTAACACGGCATCCTTACCTTGAGCATCCAGTAGACGACCTACTATTGATGATGTTACCACTATGTTAGCTACTAACCCCCCAATGGTGTTGGCCTCAAGCTTCACTTCTAAACTTCTTAATTCCTCAATTAACCTAGAATCATAAACCTTCAAAGTTGCCAACTTGCTATTAGATTTTTGACTTAATGCATCAGCCACCAAGTTGCCTTTATAAAATTTTATTTAAAATTAATCATATTAATTATTATATTTTATTAATTTTTTTATTTATCTATCTTAAGCATATTATATTATTTATTAATTATTTAAATAAATATTATTTATTTTTACTATATTATCATAATATAAATATCTAATTTTCAAATCAATATTATATATTATTATTGAAATTGTATGATGTATTTCATTTATTATTTATGATTTTATTAATTATTAATTTTATTATATTCCCTTTTTGATTTTATTTAATATTATTGGAAATATTATATTATAATTAATTTTAATTCTATCATTTATTGCTATAAATTTAAATATAATTATTTGTATTATGAAATGAAAATATTATGTTATTATAATAAAAAAATATTTAATTTATATGTCCTTTCTATATATTATCATAAGTTTATTTTTATGTTATTAAAAATATATCATTTAAATATCTTATATTTGTTAATTATATTATTATTAGTATTTTTATGATTTTATATTATATTTAGTAATACTTAATTACATTTTTATATTTATTAACTTATGTATTACTTTTATTTAGTTTTAAAGTAATATTTTTGGTACTTTTCTTAATTATAATTATTTAATTATTATATTATATGATATATGATATATTATTTACTACAATAATACTACATTAATATTCATATATTATTTATGATACATAATATGATATAATATTTAATTTTTATAATTATTAATTTGTATATTATTTTTATTTAGTTTTAATAATATATTTTGTATTTTATTCATTGTTATTACTATATTATTTTAATTAATATATCATATTATTATTCGTATATTATGTGATGATATTTGAAATTATATTAATCTTTAAATAATCATGGGTGAATCCATGTTGTAATGGAATGGTCCTTACACCCTCAAGAGTGTAATACTCATTACTCCTTTTTAGTGTAATGGGCCTTAAATATGTAATACACATTACAACATTTTAAAACTTACCAAATAATGTAATGGTCAGGTTGAATGGGCATTCTAGTACATCCTTGATTCAATCAACCAAACGTGACATAAGATATCTCAAATAGATAAATTCAGGGGAGAGCGATGATACGGTGATGTAATACTAATGATATTCAAACCATAAAAATAAACCACCAAAAAAACATTCTTATGCATTTCTAATAAAATCATGACATTGGTTTGGTTTTAGTTATAAATTATCAACTTTGACCCACCTAATATCACTATTTAGAAAGTTGTCTCAGTTTATGTGACATTCTCGATCCGTTTTAGTGATCCCAAATGTTGGGATGAATATCGTCGCTCTTAAAGTTGTGGAGGAGTTTCATAATTTTTTACGCTCTTATTGTATTAATTCTTTTTAAGTGTGACAGAAACATAATTTAATTGATAATCATATTTTTCTAACGAAAATCTCTAATTCGAAAATCTCCTCTTCACATTGCATTATAATTTGTTAAACATATTTTCTCTCTCTCCATAATAAACTTTTTTTCTTCTCTTTAGTTTGAAGAAATTTGTTGGGTTTATGGCTAGTCTCTCCACAATAATTGATCATTGGTTTGGATGTCTCCATTATGATATATAAATTTAATTTAATAATTCTCAGCATTCATAATAAATTTAGTTCAATATTTTTGGACTGGTCTTCAAAGTTAATGATACATAGAGCATCAAGAGAGAAGAAAATAATGTATCCTCAAAGAGATAAAATATATATCATACTCGAATGGTAGGTGGAGCAATTTCAACAATTAATTCTTATATTTGACGGACTAGTCGTTACAGATAATAATAAATCTCAACCACAAATAGTTTATTCTTAGTAAAATTGTCGTAGATAATCATATTTTTTTCGCATATATTATCTGCGATGAAATATTTTCCGTCACAAATAATGTTTGCAACGAACTTCAATATGTATCTGCAATGGAAATTGGTCGCAGATATTATTTTTAAAATAATTTTTTTATTTTTAATTTATTTGAGTAAATGCGACTTACTTATCTGCAATGGATAAAATTGTGTTTGCAAATAAATGTAACATCAACTATGTTTACTGTGACAAAAATTTTCGTCGCTGATTCTCAATTTTCTTGTAAAGAATGAGTTATGAAGAGAAGATTTGTTTGAGAAACAATTTGATGAAATGTCTTCTCCATGAAGAAAATTGAGGAAAAATTCTTTTTTAAAATAATATATTTAAGAATGGGCTTGGTAACAATGTTACATTAATATATAAACAAAGCTCATAGTATCCATTTATATATAGGATACATGGTCAGAAGGTGTTGAGATTGCTCCACCTACAGTTACAATCAGATATACACACACACACACACACACACACACACACACACACATATACATATATATATAGAGAGAGAGAGAGAGACACACACACACACATATATCCTGATGAGGATACATTTCTTCTTCTCCTTATGTTATATATTCTCGATACATGGTCAGAAGGTGTTGAGAATGCCCCACTTACCGCTGTAGTCTGATATATATGATATCTTTATGAGGATACCTTTTTTTTTTCTCTCTCTTCATGCTCTATGTATCATTACCTTTGAAGACTAGTGTAACGACCCATCCCGGGTTGGCCACCCCCGATACGGTGTCATCACATTTTGAAAATCTCAGCACAACACATATATGCAACAATAAAGCAAAATAAAACTAACAAGAATTTTTACTGTAACCCTCATCCTTCAACAGGGGAGGTACATCAATCTGATATAATTTAAACATAATATACAACTTAACATGCATGAATATTTACAAATAAATATATATTTTTTTTTTCATTTTCTCATTTGTTTGAGGATATTGACACGTACGTGGCTTACAGCAAATGATTTCGTCTGACTTTCAACCCACCAGACTACTAGTCCTGTCTGCTACTTGAAATCATTGTACAATGAAGGGTGAGCTTCACAAGCTCAGTGAATTAAATTTACTAAAAGTATTTCAATTTCGTAAATAGCCCTTAAATATGTAATCATTTATTTCTCTTATAACTGGATAATAGCAAAAAGTCTAATATTTAAATAATTCTCATATGATCATGTTTCTATGCCTTTTTCTCTTTTTCTCACTGTAATTGTCTCTCTCTGGGAGACTCATCCATCTATAATTTAATTCACAATAATATTCCACACCTCATCATTTCAATAATGCAAGCAATAATTAAAACGGATGCAATGCATAAATGATTATGATGGGAACGTCTTCCCACCTGTCGACAGGTTATTATTATCTTAGACCGGCCCCTTCTCGGTTCTTTATAGCTTATCCTGACTGTCACGGAATTTTTCTCCAGCATATACCGGCTGTCATGGGACCCCTTTTATTTCCAACATCTACCGGCTGTCACGGTTGTTCCATTAGACCGGCTCCTTCCCGGTTCTTTCAGTTATCTTATTTAATGCATATACATATGATCAACGATATGAAATATGCCTATGAATAGTAATATAACAAGAACATGTATAACAATATTTAAATTTACTACCATGATTATTCTCAATTTATCATTGAAATATATTCCTCAAAATTTCTCTCCTCATATGTCACATAAATTTATTTACACAGACTCGTACTAAATTTTATTCATCCCATTTACGATTAAATTAACTCATTATTCTAATAATATTTCTTTTTACATAATAATTTTTCTACATGTCTAATATTTATATCATATCTATCAACCAAATATTTATCTACCACTAAAGCATATGCTAATAATAAAATTTAATATTATCACTAGATATTTGATTTTTATTTAGACTACTTAAAGTAAATCCAACTCACCACGTAGCACTTAAAGCTACTCGTGGATCACCTCCTTACCTTTCTTGTTCTTCTCCGAAACTTCCCCCGATGGTTGATCGCCAACACCTGACATCATATTTGTATTCAAATTATAATTATTTCTTCATTTCTTCATAAACTACACCCTTTGAAAATTCCCGCTTTGAATTGAGGAAAATTTTAGAAAATACTAAAACTTCAAAAATAAACACTACATTATTACCTTCTGCTTTTCTGATAGCTATTCGTGATTTCTTATAAAATTTCACTGTAAACTCCTTCAAAAATTTACTATTGTAACTTTTTTTTGGGTCCCGAAGTGTTCAAGGAAAACAAAAAATTTAAAAGAAAAACTTATGAAATCGGTAAGTAAAATTGATTACGGAAAATATATATATATGTGTTGGTTTTTGTCTAAGGTTTAAACATGGTTCAAACATGGTCAAGGTTTGAACAGGTCCAAACATGGTTCAAAGGTTGGTTAATGTCCAAACTAATTGTGGGATATCAAAGTTCAGCAAGTTATAAGGTTGCACACATATGTGTGCTTCAATTTTGAGCATGGGAATGTCAGGCACACTGCTGTGGAATTTTCTGCCCACAGGTAGGAGGTGTGCGCACAGCATCAGGAGGCTGCAGCATCAGGTCACGCCGCAGCACACAGCACCACACCAAAATGCACAGCATCACTTGGAGAGTGATGAAGGGCTGAGATTAAAGGAAGAACATGATCAAAGGGTCAAGAATGATTCACAAGATTGTTCAAGAATTAAGAGGCTATAAAAAGGGTTTCCTAGCCTCATTTCAATTGGTGGAAAAGGTGGGTGAGAGAACCACACAGGTTGTGACATTGTGAGATCATTGTAAACACAAGAGAGAATTGTGTGAGAGACATAAACACAAGAGGGACTCTTGTAGTGAGGCTGGTTGTAAAGAAGAGAGGTTAGTAGAGAATTGATAGAAAGCATTTAAATAGGTCTATCACTTTCTCGTTCTCTTCTTGGTTCTTCAAGAACTTGGATTCTTGAAGGGGATTGCTGTAACTTTGTAAGAACCATTGAGATAGTCCAGAGAGTTCGGAGGAACTCACGGGGACGTAGGCACATTGCCGAACCTCGACAACAAATTACTTGTCTTCTTTCTTTCTTTGATTTTCTGTTCTTGTGTTAGATTGCTGAAATTCTTTCTACAAGTCATTCAAGACTTGGGTGTTTGGAAGATCACCACCTGGGCATCTTGTCAAGGTGATTTCCAACAATATACAAACCAAAGTTTGCTTTTTGAAAAAAATATCTACAACCCCCCACTTAAAGTCTTCCACGATTTTGGTGTGTTGGAGGGCATGTAGAAACCACAAATACACTTGGAGAAATTTAACTAAACTTGGCAGCAGGTGCTGCCACCTACTGCAATCTTTTATGTTTTTTTTTTATTCTTTTTTTTAACCTCTTTTTTTTTTCTTTTCTCTTTTTCTTTTTTTTTTCTTTTCTTCTTCTCTTTACCGTCACTCCTCATGTTCTGGACGGTTTTTTTTTTCTTTTCTATTTGGAACATAAATGTTCTTTTTTTTTTTACATTTAAATAACATTTAATATTTGAACTCTATGTCTTATTTATTAATTTTTATTTTATTTTGCAAATACGGGTATTACAATTCTACCTACCTTTAGGTCCCTCAAATCTAGACCTTTTCAACCAATCCTTCCTACCTCTCAACTCCATCAGATCCTTCTCAATCTGCAATGCTTTATCCACCAACACCACATAATTCCCTATACCCATATAAGAGAGTTTAGTACGAATATCATAGTGTAATCCGTCTAAAAATCTCTTACATTTTCTCACCTCTGTATTTACTAACTCAAGTAAAAATCTAGACAGGGTGATGAATTTACTATCATATTCAACCACCGATAAATTTCCCTGCCTTAGGTGAATAAAGTCTCTTTCTTGTTGTGCCTGAAAGGTATCTGGGAAGTACTTTGCAAAGAACTTGTCCTTAAACTTACTCCAGGTCAAAGGTTGATCTACTCGTGTGCTTACCCTGGGAAAAATATCCTCCCACCATTGAGAAACCTCACCCTCTAGTATAAAGGAAGCAAAAACCACCTTCTGTCTATCTGACACCGGTAAAACCTCAAAATATTTCTCCACATGCCTAATCCATTGTTCAGCTTCCACTGGATTTGCTGATCCTCTAAAGGACTAAGGTTTAAACATAAGAAACCTCACAAAACAATCCCTTTGCATCTCATTTGTAAATATCCCTCTCTCAGGAACCTCTTGCCTTACCACATCCGGTTCTCTTCTATCCTTTTCCTCTAATCTTCTCTGTAAATTATCAGTCATTTCTTCAGCTGCATTCCTTCTTTCTTCAGCTGCATTCATCCTTTCTATAGCACGATTAAGGGCTTCTTTCAATTCATCATTCCTACCCTCAGATACTCTCCCAGCTCTACTGGTACTAGTTGCACCATCAGCATGTTCCCTCACAGGAACCACAGACTTCACTTCCTCCTCTACTTCAGCTCTCATAAAAATTGGAGGTCTACCTCGTCCCCTCTGATTCAAAACTCTACCTCTAGCACGACCACGTGTCATCCTCAGACTCTGCATTTAAAATATAATTTATTTAGAACTTCCACTTTTTATCGGATGTCTCGTGCCCATGTTGCGATGTTGGAGGCCCAGTGAGGGGTCAGCCGCATGGCACGTGGTGCTGCGTGTTATCCCACATCGGCTAGAGGGGAAAGTTGTGTGCTGCTTATAAGTGACTTGGTTCCGCTGTTGGTATGAGGCCTTTTGGGGAGACGAAGTCTTCCGAGGAACAAAACCGTGCGGGCTTCGGCCCAAAGTGGACAATATCATACCAATGGTGGGCTGGGTCCTTACATTTGGTATCAGAGCCGGACCCTCGGAAGCTCGAGATGGGTTTCCATTGGGGGCTATGGCCACACAGCGGGGACACTGTGCTCCAAGAGGGAGAGGTGCCCGTGTTGCGATGTTGGAGGCCCAGTGAGGGGTCGGCTGCATGGCACGTGGTGCTGCGTGTTATCCCACATCGGCTAGAGGGGAAAGTTGTGTGCTGCTTATAAGTGACTTGGTTCCGCTGTTGGTATGAGGCCTTTTGGGGAGACAAAGCCTTCCCAGGAACAAAACTATGCGGGCTTCGGCCCAAAGCAGACAATATCATACTAGTGGTGGGCTGGGTCCTTACAACTAGTCCAAAAAAATATTAAACTAAATTTATTATGAATGTTGAGAATTTTTTTAGTTATGTATATAATTTTACTTGCCTGTCTGGTGGTGTTTTATGTTTTCTTTAGTGTTGTTGCTTTCTGGTTTCAATTTTACCGTGGGAAATAAAGGCTTATTTGTTGTGGAATTGTCGCCTTATAGTCCAAATTCTGCTACAAGGATATAAAGGATTAATATGTTCTGTGTTGCTTCGCATTAGATATTGGAAACTCTGGATCAATTATGAAGAGTTCTTGACTTTTAGGCATTGATATTTTGAGTTTTAGCTTCATTTGGGCTTTGTTTGTTCTTCTAGTGTTTTTGTATTTATGGAGACTTGACATACAGATATACACCTATGGTATTCTTAATAAATTAAGTTTGTCCTTCAAATATATATATATATATAAGTTTGTCCTTCAAATATATATATATATATATATATATATATATATGTTGAGATTTTATTTCTAAAATATAATTACTCAATTTTAAGCAAAAAACGCAACTACAATAATTAAATAGGCAAAATAAATAAAAAATAATAATACTAATAATTTATGTGGTTCGACAACCACTTTTCCTACATCCACCAATAAATCCACTGCTTTATTAATCTTCAACTACAACTTTAAGAAGAGCAAAGTTGTCAAAATCTCACCCTAAAGTCCCAATAAAACAAAAGCTCTTAACCTAGCTCTATTTGTAAGTGCCCCCCTGTACTCGACAACCCAAAACCCCAATACACCAAAAACTCTCATCTTAGCTCTAGTAGTAAACACCTTTAGTTTACAATGTATATGAGAATTAGCAGTGTGTCTCAAATCTTCTCTGGGACTGTAATACCTGTATTCGTGAATTAAGAGTAAAAAGTAATTTGATAAATATGTCATGTGATTTAAATAATATTTTTTTATGTGAAGGATTAGTATTGGAAAAAAAATGTGAACAGTAAAAAAATGTGAATAGTAAAAAGGGTGAAAAGTAAAAAATATATATATATATATATATATATATATATATATTCTGGGACATTCCCAGACCAAAGACGAAAATCAAGAAGGAAAAAGGAAAAGAAAAAAAAAGTTTTGTTAAAAAAAAAAGAGAAAGTCAAAAAAAAAAAAAAGAGACAAAAGACAAAAAAAAAATAATAATAATGTTGAAATTGTGGCAGCCATTTGCTGTCAAAAAGGCCAAAGTTAGGCTAAAGCGTTTAAAGAAGAATTAGTGTAAAACACGTGTAGGGTAGAGAGGAAAAATGGCTATTTAAGTTGAAAATGCTTTTGGGTTTTGCGTTGTAGCCAGCTTCTATATATGCACATACTGTAAACACAAATTGTTTTCCTTACCGATTTCTTTAGCTTTCTTTCAAATTTCTCTATTTTTCTCAATACATTTGGGAGCTCAAAGAAATACTGAAAGAGCAAAATTTTGAAGGAATTTTCTGTGAAATTTTATAGAGGATCCTGAGAAGCTATCAGTATTATAAGGTAATAGTATAATATTTATTTTTAGAATTTTTAGCATATATGAAATTCCCGGAACTCAAAGTGAAAATTTTCAAAGGGAGTGGTTTATGATGAATTTAAGAAATAATTAGAAATTTTTGATACAAATATTATGTCAGGTGTTGACTATTTACAACGGAAGAAATTTTTGAGAAGAACCGAGAAAGGCAAGAAGGTGACCCATGGGTAGCTTTAAATGCTACGGGGTGAGTTGGATTTACTTTTAGTAGTCTAAATAAAAAATCTATTATTTGGTGATAATATTAAATTTAATTATTAAAGTATACTTGGGTGATAGATGAAAAATTGATTTATGGGTATGATAGGAAATTTGGTCAGGTAGAAATATTTTTTCGGTGAGAAATAATATTTTTGGAAATCATAAGTTTATTGAGAATAAAATCAATAAATATATTATTGATGAGATATATTGATGTTTTAATACGAATTATGATGAGAGGAATTTTAGTGAATCTTGACAAATTTTGATGGATGATTTGAGATGAAATTTAGTGGATCTTGATAGACTTCAATGGATTCTTTGATGTGATTTGGGAAGAGAAGAATTTAGTGAAATTTTTATATAATTTGATAAAAATCAGGATGATTGGATGTGAGAAATTTTTTTTAAGAAACTTTGTTAGATAAATTTGTGGATAATTAGGATAGCTAATTTAAGTGGTTTGAATTTTTATATTGTTTCTATATTACTGTTTATATTACTGTTTCATATCATTGTTCATGTGCATATGCATTTAATAATATAATCGAAAGAACTGGGAAGGCAGCCGGTCTAATGAAATAACCGTGATAGCCGGTATATGCTGGGATGAAAAGTGAAAACCGTGACAGCCTGTATATGCTAGAATGAAAAGTGAAAACCGCAACAGCCAGTATATGCTGGAATTAACCGGGAAAGCAGTCGGTCTGATGAGAATAAAAGAACCGGGAGGGCAGCCGATCTAAGATAATAACAACCTGTCGACAGGTGGGAAGACGTTCCCATCATAATCATTCATGCATTTGCATCAGTTTTAATTATTGTTGCATTATTTGAGATGCTGAGATGTGGTATTTTTATTGTGAATTTAATTATAGATGGCGAAGTCTCATAAAAAGAGACAACTATAATGATGATGCTGAGGTGTGATTTATTATCGTGAAAATAATTATAGATGATTGAGTCTCGCTGATAAAGACAGTTATGATGAAAATATTATTGAAAAGCTGAGATGAGGTATATTGTCGTGTATGATGGCTGAGTCTCATAAAAAGAGACAGCTATGATGACGAGATTATTGAAATGCTGAGATGTGACGTATTATTGTGAATTTAATTATAAATGGTTGAGTCTCATAAAAAGAGACAGCTATGATAATGAGATTATTGAAATGCTGAGATGTGGGACATTATTGTGAATTTAATTATAAATGGTTGAGTCTCATAGAAAGAGACAGTTATGGTGTTAAGACTTATTTAAATGGAAGATTTTATGATGTGAACCTCATTACGAGGTAATTATGGGATAATTGATGGTCTTAAGATGGACTAATGATTGAGAAGAAGATATTGATAGAGAAGAATAAAAGGTTAAATAATAAAGAATTATTTATGAAATTTGGAATACTTCTAGTAAATTTAATTCACTGGGCTTGTGAAGCTCACCCCTCATTGCACAATGTTTTTTAGGTAGCAGGCTTGGCAAATAGTTTGATGAGTTGAGGTTCAGAAGAAATCATTTTCTGTAAGCCGCGTACGTGTCATTATCCTCAGACTAATGAGAGAATAAAATGAAAATTTATTTGTAACTCTTCATGCATTTTTCGGATTGATGTAAAGTTCTTTTGGTAATATTTATTTTTACTACTGCATATATGTGTCGTGCTGGGATTCTCAAAATGTAATGACACCGTTTCGGGGTGGCCAACCCGGGATGGGTCATTACAAATTTTGGTATCAGAGCATTAGGTTGTATGATTCTGTAGACTGCATAAAAAAAAAGTAAGAAAGTGGAAGATTTAAGTAAATTATAATGAACAGTCTGAGGATGACACATAGACGCACTAAAGCTAGAGTTAGAATTATTGAGGGTGTAGTAGGCCCACAATATTTTTGATAAAGTCGAGGTTGAGTCTGAATATTTAGTTCCTAGAAGGGAACATGTTGATAATATGATTGATATTAGTAATATAATCGAGGTATGAGAGAATCCGAAGTTGAAAGAGATGAGCTAAGATAAGCTCTTACTCATGCTTTTAAGAAATGAATAAATCAGATGATCGAGTGGATAACTTATAGCATAGACTTGATAAGCATATTAGAGCAATGCCTGATGTTGTTAATCCAGTAATGGTAGATACTTAAAAAGGGGGAAAAGTGGATTTATGCATAAGATGCAAGAAGATATAATTAAGCTAAATGCTTTGTTGTTTAAAGGATCTATGAATCCTTTTATGTTTAAGTTTCGGAGAAATATGCGGAAACATTATTTAGTATATTTACAACAGATGATTGCTTTTATTTCATTTGAGTTAGAAAGAGATATTTTGTGAATGATGGAAGGATATTCTACCTAAGGTAAGTACAAATATTGATAGACCCTTAACCTGAAATAGGTTTAAGAAAGTTTTTCTTGATAGATATTTTTTTTTATATATTTCTAAAGCTCAACCAGACAGATATATTATTTATTTGGGGTAAATGTGTTAACTATGGCTCGGTATGATAGCAGATTTATGGTTTTGTTAATGGTTGTACCAAAAATGGTAAACCAAGAGGAGAAAAAATATAAGAGGTTCAAAGATGAACTATGTTTTAAGGTTTGATCGAAACTATCTTACATGAGGTATATGAATTATGTCAGATTGGTGGGTATATTATTTCAGATCGAGAGAGATGTGATGGAATTTAAGGGAAAGAGAAAGAGACGTTAAAGAGGCTTAGACATGAAAGTTATGGAGGTAGTGGCAATATGATTGTGCAGGGTAAGAGACCACCCAAAAGAGGAGTTCCTTGTCCCAGGAAACCGAAGAACAGAGTCAGAGGAACTCACGACCTATTACTTCTGTAGCTCAGAATACTATTGGTGAGACCCTTAGATTTGGGAGACAGATTATGAGAACTGGAAGTCATGGTAGATGAAGTAAGTATGCCACCAAGTGGAAGTGAAAATCTGATGTATGATTGGGATATAAAAGTTTATTATAATCAGAAAAGATGTTTATCCCAGAATTTTCAAATTTTGAAATACTTTATGTGTGGAGAAGGTGGACATGTCAATGTTGGTTGACTTTGAAGCAACCCATTCTTTTGTATCCAGTATTCATATAAAATCTATTGAAGAATTTATTAGTCCTTGGATTGCAAAATATCCTTGTTAAAGTTCTCACTTGAGATAGAGTGATAATCATGAATATTCATGAGGGATTGTGTGATTCGTACCAATGACAAAAAAAATCTAAAGTTGATTTATTATCTTTGAATATAATTTATTTTGGGAAATAATTGGTTATCGATGTTTTATGTCTGGATTGATTATTCCAGAAAGAAGGTTCAAGATATAGACGTTAGATACTTTTAACTATCTTATTTTTGCTCTGGCCAATAGGAGATGATTGAAGAAGGGTTTTAAGGAGTATTGGGCATATATCATGAATTATAAAAAGGAGATGGTGATGAAAGAATATTCTAAATTAATTTTTGATGAGTTGTTTAGGTTGCCTCCAAGTAGGGAGATTAAAGTCTCTATTGATGTGATACTAGGATTATCACATATATTTAATAGTACTCTACAGAATGATGTCAGCTGAATTGAGAAAGTTGAACATACCATTTTAAGAATTTGTGGATAAACAATTTATCTGACCTAATGTGTTTGGAGAGTCAGGTGTTGTTAGTGAAGAAGGAAGATGGAACGATAAGGATGTGTATAGACTATAGATAGTTGAATAAGAATAAATACATTTTTTCTAGGATAAATGAATTGTTTAAGCAGTTGCAAGGAGTGAGAATGTTTTCTAAGATAAACCTGAGATCAAGTTATCACCAATGGAGGATAGAGAAGGGAGACGTGCCTAAGACTACTTTTAGGACACGTTATGCTCATAAGCTTTCGTGATGTCATTTGGATTAACTAATATTCCAGAAACATTTATGGACTTGATGAATAAAACATTTAAACTGTTTCTTGATAATCTTATGGTTGTGTTCAGTAATGACATTCTGATATATTCTGAGAAGGAAAAACAACATATGGACCATTAAACAGTGTGTCGGAGATTCTGAGGAGAGAGAAATTATAGGCAAAGTTTCTAAGTGTGACTGTTGGTTGAAGGAAATAACTTTCTTGGAACATATAATATTCGTAAACAGCATAACAGTTGATCCACAAATGGTAGAGATAATGTTAAGTTGGGAGAAACCAACTAATATAACTGAGATTAGAATCTTCTTGGGATTAGCTGGTTATTATAGAAGATTCTTTCAGAATTTGTCTATTATTGAATTGTTGTTGAATAGATTGACCAGTAAAGATGTGAGATTTGTATGGTGAAGGAAGTGCGAGAAAAATTTTCAATTACTAAAGGAGAAATTGACTACAACTCCGGTATTGGCGTTTCCTTCTGATGATGAAGGATTTGTGGTGTATAGTGATACGTCGCATCAATGATTGGGATATGTGTATCATAGGAAAGTTGTGAACGATACTTCTAGGAAATTGAAAATACATGATAAAAATTACCTTACTCATGCCTTAGAGTTGGTTGCTATAGTGATAATTTAAAAGATTGGAGACATCAATTGTATGGAGCCACTTGTTAGATATTCATGGGTTGTAAGAGTTTGACATACTTATCTACCCAGAGAGAGTTGAATTTGAGGCAAAGATGGTGGATGAAGTTGATTAGTAACTATGATTGTACAATTCATTATCATCTAAAAATGCGAAGGTGATAGCTGATGTATTGAGTAGAAAATTCTACAAGAAGGTTAACTGCTATGGGAATCCGGATGTGAAATTGATGATAGATTTAAAAGAGATAATAATGAAGTTGAATAACAGTGGCAGAGGATCATGGTTAATAAATATGGTTGTACAGTCATCCATAATGAAATGTTTTAGAGATGCAATGTAGAGATCAAGAGATAAAAAAAGATTAAGCATTGAGTGCTTATTAGAACGTAATATGAGGTTAAAATTGAAGTAAGAGTATTTTAGTATTGGAACTTGGAAGTTGTGTTTCAAATAATGTGAAGTTAAGAGAGGGGATAATGAGAAAGGTACATGATGATGTAGATTTGATGCAACTAAGTAACAATAAGATGTACACAGGATTGAGACAGAAATTCTAATGGTCAAGAATGAAGAGGGATGTAGCTGAAATTGTGAGGTTGTATGAAGTACCATTAGTCATAGTGTCAAATAAAGATGCTATATTGGGAAAGGATTTTAGAAAGCCACGAGTGTACAATGGTAATTTAATTTAATTTTCCTGTTCATATTGGATTTTTTTAGAATACTCAAAGTTATGCTAAGGAAAAATGTGATGAATTTCTCGGTAAATTGAGATGCTTGCATGCCATTGATTGAAGTTGTTTATAATAGTCGGTATCAAATTTGTATTGGGATGGCACCCATTGAGATATTGTATGATAGGAGGTGTAGAACTCCTATATGTTGGGAAGAGATGGAAGAGAAAAATATATCTGGTCTATCTATTATTGAGCTAACAATAGAGATGATCAAATTTGTTAGAAAGAACCGTAAAGTAACCTAGAGTAGACCTCTTGAGTCTCAAGTAGGTGATTGGGTATAGTGAAAAATATCTCAATGAAAAGGTGTATTGAGATTTAAACAGAAAATGAAAGTTGAATCCGAAGTATATGGGACCCTATGAGGTCATTGAGAAAGTTGGATTAGTTGTGAGTAACCTAAATTTGTCTCCGGAATTAAAACATTTATATAATTTATTTCATGTTTCACTTTTAAGAAAGTGTTTACATGATGTTTCGAGCTAAGTTATAGAAATTCCGAAAAACAGGACTTATATACAAGTACCAGTGAGAATTTGGGACAAAGAGAGTAAGTCTTGTGTAAAAGAATAATTTCACTAGTGTAAATTTCGGTGGCGGAATAAGGATGTTGAAGAGATTTCGTGAAAGTGTAAGACAAGTATGAAGAGGGATTATTTATATATGATTCTGGAGTAAAGTAAAGCAATTTCGAGGACGAAATTTTTGTAAGGTGGGAAGAATTGTAATACCCGTATTCGTTAATTAAGGGTAAAAAGTAATTTGATAAATATGTAATGTGATTTAAATAATATTTTTTTATGTGAAGGATTAGTATTGGAAAAAAAATGTGAATAGTTAAAAGGGTGAAAAATAATATATATATATATATATTCTGGGACGTTCCCAGACTAAAGACGAAAATCAAGAAGGAAAAAGGAAAAGAAAAAAAAAGGTTTTGTGTAAAAAAAAAAAGAGAAAGTCAAACAAAAAAAAATAATAATAATGTTGAAATTGTGGCAGCCATTTGCTGTCAAAAAGGCCAAAGTTAGGCTAAAGCGTTTAAAGAAGAATTAGTGTAAAACACGTGTAGGGTAGAGAGGAAAAATGGCTATTTAAGTTGAAAATGCTTTTGGCTGTCGAGAGTTTTGCGTTGCAGCCAGCTTCTATATATGCACATACTATAAACGCAAATTGTTTTCCTTACCGATTTCGTTAGCTTTCTTTCAAATTTCTCTATTTTTCTCAATACATTTGGGAGCTCAAAGAAATACTGAAAGAACAAAATTTTGAAGGAATTTTCTGTGAAATTTTATAGAGGATCCTGAGAAGCTATCAGTATTATAAGGTAATAGTATAATATTTAATTTTAGAATTTTTAGCATATATGAAATTCCCGGAACTCAAAGTGAAAATTTTCAAAGGGAGTGGTTTATGATGAATTTAAGAAATAATTAGAAATTTTTGATACAAATATTATGTCAGGTGTTGACTATTTACAATGGAAGAAATTTTTGAGAAGAACCGAGAAAGGCAAGAAGGTGACCCATGGGTAGCTTTAAATGCTACGAGGTGAGTTGGATTTACTTTTAGTAGTCTAAATAAAAAATCAATTATTTGGTGATAATATTAAATTTAATTATTAAAGTATACTTGGGTGATAGATGAAAAATTGATTTATGGGTATGATAGGAAATTTGGTCAAGTAGAAATATTTTTTCGGTGAGAAATGATATTTTTTGAAATCATAAGTTTATTGAGAATAAAATCAATAAATAAATTATTGGTGAGATATATTGATGTTTTAATACGAATTATGATGAGAGGAATTTTAGTGGATCTTGACAAATTTTGATGGATGATTTGAGATGAAATTTAGTGGATCTTGACAGACTTTAATGGATTCTTTGATGTGATTTGGGAAGAGAAGAATTTAGTGAAATTTTTATATAATTTGATAAAAATCAGGATGATTGGATGTGAGAAATTTTTTTTAAGAAACTTTGTTAGATAAATTTGTGGATAATTAGGATAGCTAATTTAAGTGGTTTGAATTTTTATATTGTTTCTATATTACTGTTTATATTACTGTTTCATATCATTGTTCATGTGCATATGCATTTAATAATATAATCGAAAGAACTGGGAAGGCAGCCGATCTAATGAAATAACCGTGACAGCCGGTATATGCTGGGATGAAAAGTGAAAACCGTGACAGCCGGTATATGCTGGAATGAAAAGTGAAAACCGCGACAGCCGGTATATGCTGGAATTAACTGGGAAAGTAGCCGGTCTGATGAGAATAAAAGAACCGGGAAGGCAGCCGATCTAAGATAATAACAACCTGTCGACAGGTGGGAAGACGTTCCCATCATAATCATTCATGCATTTGCATCAGTTTTAATTATTGTTGCATTATTTGAGATGCTGAGATGTGGTATTTTTATTGTGAATTTAATTATAGATGGCAAAGTCTCATAAAAAGAGACAACTATAATGATGATGCTGAGGTGTGATTTATTATCGTGAAAATAATTATAGATGATTGAGTCTCGCTGAAAGAGACAGTTATGATGAAAATATTATTGAAAAGCTGAGATGAGGTATATTGTCGTGTATGATGGCTGAGTCTCATAAAAAGAGACAGCTATGATGATGAGATTATTGAAATGCTGAGATGTGACGTATTATTGTGAATTTAATTATAAATGGTTGAGTCTCATAGAAAGAGACAGTTATGGTGTTAAGACTTATTTAAATGGAAGATTTTATGATGTGAACCTCATTACGAGGTAATTATGGGATAATTGATGGTCTTAAGATGGACTAATGATTGAGAAGAAGATATTGATAGAGAAGAATAAAAGATTAAATAATAAAGAATTATTTATGGAATTTGGAATACTTCTAGTAAATTTAATTCACTGGGCTTGTGAAGCTCACCCCTCATTGCACAATGTTTTTCAGGTAGCAGGCTTGGCAAATAGTTTGATGAGTTGAGGTTCAGAAGAAATCATTTTCTGTAAGCCGCATACGTGTCATCATCCTCAGACTAATGAGAGAATAAAATGAAAATTTATTTGTAACTCTTCATGCATTTTTCGGATTGATGTAAAGTTCTTTTGGTAATATTTATTTTTACTGCTGCATATATGTGTCGTGCTGGGATTCTCAAAATGTGATGACACCGTTTCGGGGTGGCCAACACGGGATGGGTCATTACAGGGACCCCCTTTATATAGATGATATTTTCTTAATACTATTAGGAAAAGAACAACAACATCATAGAAGATTACTACTACTTGTACAATCAACAATCTAATAAGGAATTATTAATATTCTTACTAGAACAAGCAACTACAAAATATAAAAAAATTTCCCAAACCAATTAGAATTTTTATTTGTAGAGAAATGACCCAAAATCTTAACAAATATCCACCTCATCATTAATTTTGGCTTTCTTTAATGGTTGGTGCGATCTTTCCTTTTGCTCTTCCTATCTCATCCGCTTACTTTTCGAAGCAATCATCCTCACATTTAACACGTACAAGCTTTCTTCGTTCACGGCATCTGTCATCACTACCTTTGAAGCATCAAGAACTTGCCTCTCATCATCCTCATTAGCCTTTCCATTATCAGTTTGCTTCATTCTACTCAACTCCTCCACCACGGTGTTGCTTTTCAATTGTGTGTGTTCCTCTTCCTCATTGTAGATGCATTCCATATTTGAAAAATCTAGAGACTTGGATCTTTATCTTTCCTCCACCTTCCTTTAAGTGCTCGCTCACATTTCCTGGCTTTTCTTTTGATATAATCACAAAAAATTCTTCAACCTCGAACACACTTGGCCTCTTCAACTTATCTCTCTCTAGAGGTACCACGGGAACCTCTCCATCCATCCAAACTCACTTTCCCACCATTAACATCGTGACTATGTCATCTCCTTCCAGTTACAAGTACTTCATCTCTGTCAACATAATAATAAATTAGTGATAATGGAATTAAAAAAGCTAATATTCATCATACTTTCTTCCATATTCATTTCATCAAATAGCTTAATATTAATCATGCCTGCTTTTTTTATTTTTGCCATCAGAACCACAACTCTAATACCACATGTTAGGATTTTACCTCTAAAATCCACACACTCAATCTTAAGAAGAAAAAACACTACCACAATAATTAAATAATAAAAATAAATAAAGAGTAATAACATCAATAATTAATGTGGTTCAACAACCTCTTTGCCTACACTAGATGAATATTTCACATTTTCGCTCATAAAACCATCTAGTGCTAGCGGTTTGAACGTAAAACGCTTACTTTCTCTCATAAAATCTAAATTAGCGATCCAAATCCAATTTAGTTTGGTCTCAAATCACATTCTGTGTTTTAGACATGTCGGTACCCCAGCTCATCCATAGGACGAGTATTTCAAATTTTGTCCCTAAAACCATCAAGTGTTAGTGGTTTGAATCGAAAATGGGTACATTCGCCCAAAAAATCAAAATTAATGATCCATACATGATTTAGTTTGCTCTCACAACTCATATTCTATATTAGAATCATGCCGATAACCTTGACTCATCTACAGGTTGAGTATTTCACATTTTTCGCCAATAAAACCACAACGTGTTAACGGTTTGAACCTAAAACGCTTACTTTCTCTAATAAAATACAAACTAGTAACCTGAATCCAATTTGATTTCTTTTTATAACTCACATTCTATGTTACGGATATATCAGGGACCCTAACTCATCCGCGAGATGAACATTTCACATTTTAGCCTCTAAAACCACTAAGTGTTAACGGTTTGAAACTAAAACGCTTACTTTCCTTCACAAAATCCAAATTGGTGATCCGAATCTGATTCGGTTTGTTTTCACAACTCATATTCTATGTTACAGACATGTTGATATCCCTGACTCATCCACGGGATGAGTATTTTACATTTTCGACCTTAAAACCATTGTGTTACATACTCGAATGTGGAACACCAGAAACCACTTATTTTTAACATTATGTGTTATATATCATACATATTATGATAATAAAGTTTTAAGTCTAAAATTTTATAAGTGTTTAGTAGTTGCATTCGTGTCTAAGTAAAATATTGGGTCTTACAAGTGTAAACACTAATATGTAAAGCTAAAATTAAAATATATCATATTATTATTCATATATTATGTGATGATATTTGAAATTATATTAATCTTTAAATAATCATGAGTGAATCCATGTTGTAATGTAATGGTCAGGGTGAATGGGCATTCTATTACATCCTTGATTCAATCAACCAAACGTGACACAAGATATCTCAAATAGATGAATTCAGGGGAGAGCGATGATACGGTGATGTAATACTAATGATATTCAAACCATAAAAATAAACCACAAAAAAAAAACACTCGTATGCATTTCTAATAAAATCATGACATTGGTTTGGTTTTAGTTATAAATTATCAACTTTGACCCACCTAATATCACTATTTAGAAAGTTGTCTCGGTTTATGTGACATTCTGGATCCGTTTTAGTGATCCCAAATGTTGGGATGAATATTGTCGCTCTTAAAGTTATGGAGGAGTTTCATAATTTTTACGCTCTTATTGTATTAATTCTTTTTAATTGTGACTGAAACATAATTTAATTGATAATCATATTTTTCTAACAAAAATCTCTAATTCGAAAATCTCCTCTTCACATTGCATTATAATTTGTTAAACATATTTTCTATCTCTCCATAATAAACTTTTTTTTTCTCTTTAGTTTGAAGAAATTTGTTGGGTTTATGGCTAGTCTCTCCACAATAATTGATCATTGGTTTGGATGTCTCCATTATGATATATCAATTTAATTTAATAATTCTCAACATTCATAATAAATTTAGTTCAATATTTTTGGACTGATCTTCAAAGCTAATGATACATAGAGCATCAAGAGAGAAGAAAATAATGTATCCTCAAAGAGATATAATATATATCATACTCGAATGGTAGGTGGAGCAATTTCAACAATTAATTCTTATATGCGATGGACTAGTCGTTACAGATAATAATAAATCTCAACCACAAATAGTTTATTCTTAGTAAAATCGTCGTAGATAATCATATTTTTTTTCGCATATACCATCTGCGATGAAATATTTTCCGTCACAAATAATTGTTGTTATTTGTCTAAGTTTCAAACATATCCAAACATGGTCTAAAGTTGGTTAATGTCCAAACCAATTGTGGGATATCAAATTTGAGCAAGTTATAAGGTTGCACACATGTGTGTGCTTCAATTTTGAGCATGGGAAGGTCAGGCACACTGCTGTGGAAGTTTCTGCCCACAGGCAGGAGGTGTGCGCGCAGGATCAGGTCACGCCGCAGCACACAGTACATGGCTGCACACATGATCCAGCATGCATAAGACCTCTCCAATCATGTGTGCACCACACCAAAATGCACAGCATCACTTGGAGAGTGATGAAGGGCTGAGATTAAAGGAAGAACATGATCAAAGGGTCAAGAATGATTCACAAGATTGCCCAAGAATTAAGAGGCTATAAAAAGGGTTTCTTAGCCTCATTTCAAGTGGTGGAAAAGGTGTGTGAGAGAACCACACAGGTTGTGACATTGTGAGATCATTGTAAACACTAAGAGAGAATTGTGTAGAGAGACATAAACACAAGAGGGACTCTTGTAGTGAGACTGGTTGTAATAAGATAGAGAGAGTCTAGATTAGATTAGAGAACATTGTTGAGTTCTCATCTTCTTCCTTCTCTTCTTGTTTCTTCAAGAACTTGGATTCTTGAAGAGGATTGCTGTAACTTTGTAAGAACCATTGAGATAGAGCAGAGAGTTCGGAGGAACTCACGGGGACGTAGGCACATTGCCGAACCTCGACAACAAATTACTTGTCTTCTTTCTTTCTTTGATTTTCTGTTCTTGTGTTCGATTGCTGAAATTCTTTCTACAAGTCATTCAAGACTTGGGTGTTTGGAAGATCACCACCTGGGCATCTTGTCAAGGTGATTTCCAACAATAATGTTTGCAACGAGCTTCAAAATGTATCTGAGATGGAAATTGGTCGAATGTATTATTTTTAAAATAAATTTTTTATTTTTAATTTATTTGAGTAAATGCAACTTACTTATCTGCAATGGATAAAATTGTGTTTGCAAATAAATGTAACATCAACTATGTTTACTGTGACAAAACTTTTCGTCGATTCCCAATTTTCTTGTAAAGAATGAGTTATGAAGAGAAGATTTGTTTGAGAAACAATTTGATGAAATGTCTTCTCCATGAAGAAAATTGAGGAAAAATTCTTTTTTAAAATAATATATTTAAGAATGGGCTTGGTAACAATGTTACATTAATATATAGACAAAACTCATAGTATCCATTTATATATAGGATACATGGTCAGAAAGTGTTGAGATTGCTCCACCTACAGTTACAATCAGATACATACACACACACACACACACACACACACACACACATATATATCCTGATGAGGATACATTTCTTCTTCTCCTTATGTTATATATTCTCGATACTTCGTCAGAAGGTGTTGAGAATGCTCCACCTACTGCTGTAGTCTGATATATATGATATCCTTATGAGGATACATTTCTTTTTTTTCTTTCTCTCTCTTCATGCTCTATGTATACCTTTGAAGACTAGTCCAAAAATGTTAAACTAAATTTATTATGAATGTTGAGAATTGTTCTGGTTATGTATATAATTTGACTTGCCTGTCTGGTGGTGTCTTATGTTTTCTTTAGTGTTGTTGCTTTCTGGTTTCAATTTTACCGTGGGAAATGGAGGCTTATTTGTTGTGGAAATGTCGCCTTATAGTCCAAATTCTGCTACAAGGATATAAAGGATTAATATGTTCTGTGTTGCTTCGCATTAGATATTGGCAACTCTGGAACAATTATGAAGAGTTCTTGACTTTTTGGCATTGATATTTTGAGTTTTGGCTTCATTTGGGTTTTGTTTGTTCTTCTAGTGTTTTTGTATTTCTGGAGACTTGATGTACAGATATACACATATGGTATTCTTAATAAATTAAGTTTGTCCTTCAAATATATATATATATATATATATATATGTTGAGATTTTACTTCTAAAATCTACCTACTCAATCTTAAGCAAAAAACGCAACTACAATAATTAAATAGGCAAAATAAATAAAAAGTAATAACACCAATAATTTATGTGGTTCGACAACCACTTTTCCTACATCCACCAATAAATCAACTGCTTTATTAATCTTCAACTACAACTTTAGGAAGAGCAAAGTTGTCAAAATCTCACTCCTAAAGTTCCAATAAAACAAAAGCTCTTAACCTAGCTCTATTTGTAAGTGCCCCCTTTACTCGACAACCCAAAAGCTCTCATCTTAGCTCTAGTAGTAAACACCTTTAGTTTACAATGTATATGAGAATTAGAAGTGTGTCTCAAATTTTCTCTAGGACCCCGTTTATATAAATGATATTTTCTTAATACTATTAGGAAAAGAACAACAACATCATAGTAGATTACTACTACTTGTACAATCAACAATCTAGTAAGGAATTATTATTATTCTTACTAGAACAAGCAACTACAAAATATAAAAAAGTTTCCCAAACCAATTAGAATTTTTATTTGTAGAGAAATGAGCCAAAATCTTAACAAATATCCACCTCATCATTAATTTTGGCTTTCTTTTATGGTTGGTGTGATCCTTCCTTTTGCTCTTCCTATCTCATCCGCTTACTCTTCGAAGCAATCATCCTCACATTTAACACGTACAAGCTTTCTTCGTTCACGGCATCTGTCATCGCTACCTTTGAAGCATCAAGAACTTTCCTCTCATCATCCTCATTAGCTTTTCCATTATCAATTTGCTTCATTCTACTCAACTCATCCAGCTCCTCCACCACTGCCTTGCTTTTCAATTGTGTGTGTTCCTCTTCCTCATTGTAGATGCATTCCATATTTGAAAAATCTAGAGACTTGGATCTTTATCTTTCCTCCACCTTCCTTAAAGTGCTCATTCACTTTTCCTGGCTCTTCTCTTGATATAATCACAAAAAATTCTTCAACCTCGAACACAGTTGGCCTCTTCAACTTAACTCTCTCTAGAGGTACCGCAGGAACCTCTCTATCCATCCAAACTTACTTTCCCACCATTAACATCGTGACTATGTCATCTCCTTCCGGTTACAAGTACTTCATCTCTGTCAACATACTAATAAATTAGTGATAATGGAATTAAAAAAGCTAATATTCATCATACTTTCTTCCATATTCATTTCATCAAATAGCTTAATATTAATCATGCCTGCTTTTTTTATTTTTGCCATCAGAACCACAACTCTGATACCACTTGTTAGGATTTTACCTCTAAAATCCACGCACTCAATCTTGAGAAAAAACACTACCACAATAATTAAATAAGAAAAATAAATAAAGAGTAATAACATCAATAATTAATGTGGTTCAACAACCTCTTTGCCTACACTAGATGAGTATTTCACATTTTCGCTCCTAAAACCATCAAGTGTTAGCGGTTTGAACCTAAAACGCTTACTTTCTCTCATAAAATCTAAATTAGCGATCCAAATCCAATTTAGTTTGGTCTCAAATCACATTCTATGTTTTAGACATGTCGGTACCCCAGCTCATCCATAGGACGAGTATTTCAAATTTTGTCCCTAAAACCATCAAGTGTTAGTGGTTTGAATCGAAAATGGGTACATTCGCCCAAAAAATCAAAATTAAATATCCGATTTAGTTTGCTCTCACAACTCATATTCTATATTAGAATCATGCCGATAACCTTGACTCATCTACAGGTTGAGTATTTCACATTTTTCGCCAATAAAACCACAATATGTTAACGGTTTGAACCTAAAACGCCTACTTTCTCTCATAAAATCCAAACTGGTAACCCGAATCCAATTTGATTTCTTCTTATAACTCACATTCTATGTTACGGATATGTCGGGGACCCTAATTCATCCGCGAGATGAGTATTTCACATTTTAGCCTCTAAAACCACTAATTATTAACGGTTTGAAACTAAAACGCCTACTTTCCTTCACAAAATCCAAATTGGTGATCCGAATCTGATTCGGTTTGTTTTCACAACTCATATTCTATGTTACAGACATGTTGATATCCCTGACTCATCCACGGGATGAGTATTTTACATTTTCGACCTTAAAACCACTGTGTTACATACTCGAATGTAGAACACCAGAAACCACTTATTGTTAACATTATGTGGTATATATCATACATATTACGATAATAAAGTTTTAAGTCTAAAATTTTATAAGTGTTTAGTAGTTGCATTCGTGTCTAAGTAAAATACTGGGTCTTACAAGTGTAAACACTAATATGTAAAGCTAAAATTAAAATAAATTTATTATAGGCAACGAGAATTTGTTGTTGCTAAAACTTGAAATATCATAAAATTGAACATCGCAACAATCCAAAACATTTTTTTTGTCAACGAGAAAATATCATTGGGAATTCTTTTTTTCGGAATAATATTTTTTGTTGCTAAATTAATCATAGAGCCACCATATTGATTTTTGTTGGCAATGGAAATTGATGCAATAATCTAATGTTGTTGCCAAAAGCTTCTTTTCGTTTTTCATTGTGAAGTACTTTACATAACAAGTCCAAGTGCAACGACTTTTTTCTGGCAATGACTTTTCAGTTGCTAAAGGTTATTTTCTTGTGAAGTAAGAAATAACCGATATAAAATCAGATAAATAACTCACACATTGTGAGAATCAAACCTGAGACCACAGTCTTGACTATTAAATCAAAACCCCCTCAACCTTATTGAGAAATTATTAATTAAGAAGTGACACTTACCGTAGATTTTATGACACATTTTTTTTCTTAAGTAATAAATTTTAAAGTATGGTATTTCTGCCAAAAAAAAAAACAAAACAAAAGATTAAAGGCACATTAATTTGGACGTGAAACTCACATGTGATAAGTATATATATGGTTTAATATTATGAACGTTGGCTCCTAATAACTTTAACTCTTTTCCTACTAAAAATATTTGCGATACATTACTTGATGCCAATTAATATTTAGAAGGATCAAACAAATGCTAGCTAAGTGTAAGAAATTGAAATATTTAAATTACAATATTAATATTTAAATTGTAATTAAATGAATCAGTATATTTATAGTAATTGTATTATAACAACGTTTCAATAAAAAAAAAAAACTGTATGTCCCTTAATTATTTTACACCCAAACAAGAAAATTTGACTAAGTTTCTCCATTAACCAACCTGGTGCCTACAATTTTTAGCAAACCCTATTAATTCCAGCATGCATGAGATATTAACCACAAATCCCATAGACTTTTTCTGCTTCAAATTAATAATTACCGAAGAATAAGCATACCCATTGCATATAAATATGTATTCATTTGTATCATTAATTTATCTATTAGTCACAAAGAAACACTGCCAATCGATCGATCTCAGCAAGCTGCAGGATGGGTCAAGAATAATATTAATTGGACGAAAGAGGCAATTATGGCCAAGAAGCAGCTTGTTACAGTGTTTCTCATGTGCTTTGTTCTCGTCGCCGCAATGCACCTCACTGAGGCTATTGACGGCAATGCTTGCTATCAAGATTGCAGCAAAGAATGCATTAATAACCTCCCAATGAAGGCTGCATGTGAGGAGAAGTGTCACTCTAAATGCCACGCTAAAGACAATTCTGGTGAGTTGGTTGATTTTCTATAAAAACCATTTAAAACCAGTATGAATTGATAAAATCAATCAATTTGTTTTTTGTTTTCTCAATTTATAGTTAAATCTCAATTGATTTCATTTCTTTTACAGCGGGCAACAATCCAGGTGCACCACCACATGGCCCTTAGTGACAGAATTGATCAACAAAATGATAAAAGTTCCTAATGAACTCAAGGCTCTGTAATGTAATCGAGGTTGAAAGTTGATTATGTTGTTTGGTTAAAATAAGGAAAAAACTCCTCAATTAAATTGGAGTTGATTACAGTGTTAATTTGGTTAACATTTTCACACCACAAAAATGAACTCAAATTGTTTAAGATGCCTTTGAATATAAAATTATATTTAAAATTAATCATATTAATTATTATATTATATTAATTATTTTGTTTATCTATATTAAGCATATTATATTATTTATTAATTATTTAAATAAATATTATTTATTTTACTGTATTATCATAATATAAATATCTAATTTTCATATCAATATTATATATTATTATTCAAATTGTATGATGTATTTCATTTATTATTTATGATATTATTAATTATTAATTATATTATATTCCTATTTTGGTTTCATTTAATAATATTGGAAATATTATATTATAATTAATTTTAATTTTATCATTTATTTTTATAAATTTAAATATAATTATTTATATTATGAAATGAAAATATTATGTAATTATAATTAAAAATATTTAATTTATATGTCCTTACTATATATTATCATAAGTTTATTTTTTATGTTATTAAAAATATATCATTTAAATATCTTATATTTGTTAATTATATTATTATTAGTATTTTTATGATTTTAAGTTATTTTTAGAAATATTAATTACATTTTTAAATTTATTAACTTATGTATTACTTTTATTTAGTTTTAAAGTAATATATTTGGTACTTTTCTTAATTATAATTATTTAATTATTATATTATATGAGATATGATATATTATTTACTACAATAATATTCATATATTATTTTATGATATATAATATAATATAATATTTAATTTTTATAATTATTAATTTGTATATTATTTTTATTTAGTTTTAGTAATATATTTTGTATTTTATTCATTGTTATTACTATATTATTTTAATTAATATATCATATTATTATTCTTATATATGTGATGACATTTGAAATTATATTAATTTTTAAATAATCATGGGTGAATCCATGTTGTAATGAAATGGTCCTTACACTCTCAAGAGTGTAATACTCATTACTCCTTTTTAGTGTAATGGGCCTTAAATATGTAATGCACATTACAACATTTTTAAACTTACCAAATAATGTAATGGTCAGGGTGAATGGGCATTCTATTACATCCTTGATTCAATCAACCAAACGTGACATAAGATATCTCAAATAGATGAATTCAGGGGAGAGCGATGATACGGTGATGTAATACTAATGATATTCAAACCATAAAAATAAACCACAAAAAAAACACTCGTATGCATTTCTAATAAAATCATGACATTGGTTTGGTTTTAGTTATAAATTATCAACTTCGACCCACCTAATATCACTATTTAGAAAGTTGTCTCGGTTTATGTGACATTTTGGATCCGTTTTAGTGATCCCAAATGTTGGGATGAATATCGTCGCTCTTAAAGTTATTGTAATATCCGTATTTTAAAAGTTGGGTAAGTGTATATTTTTATCAATCTGACAAAGAGTTAAATCTCTGAATGGCTGAATGAAGATTTCTGGAGACCAAGGTTGAAAAGTAAAAAAAAAAAAAAAAATCAACTTGGAACAGTAACTCGGGGCAGCATACCTACTGCCACCGAGAGAACAATTCCAAGTGGATTGATTTATATATTGGTTTTTATTGTTTAGTGGGGAAGTGGAAAACAAAACATAATGATGATGTTTTTATCATTATGTTTGTTTGATATTAAATGGCATCTCATGGAAGACTTGGGGAAGAGGGAGGGGGGGCTGCTGATTTTCAGCCGAGCTCCCCTATAAATATGGGAAATTGGTTCGTGTAATTACACGAAGAAAATTTCCTATAGTTTCAAATAATTCATCTGTGTTCTTAAAATACTTGGGAGTTTAAAGAAAGGTGGAAGGAACAAAATTTTGAGGGCATTTTCAAAAATATTTCGGGAAGCTATCAAAATAGCATAAGGTAATAAGGTAATGTTATTTTATCATTTATGAAAGTTTCAGGAGGTTAAAATAGAAAATTTTCAAACTGTGTGGTTTATGGAGAAAAGAAGAAATAATAAGAAATTTAAATTCCAATATTATGTCAGGTGTTGGTAGTCAACAATCGGGAGAAAATTTGAGGAAGATCGGGAAAGGCAAAGAGGTGGCCCACGAGTAGCTTTAAGTGCTACGTGGTGAGTTGGATTTACTTTAAGTAGTCTAAATGAAAAAATTAATTATTTTAGTGATAATCTTAAATTTAATTATTTAAGTATGTTTGGGTGATAGATGAAAAAGTGATTTATGGGAATGATAGAAAATTTGGATATGTAGAAATATTTCTCGGTGAGTAATAATATTTTGGAATTTATAAGTTGACTTGAAAATAAAAACAATAAATAAATTATTGATGAGACATACCGATGTTTTAACACGAATTATGACGAGATGAATTTTATCGGATCTTGCTAAATTTTTATGGATGATTTAAGATGAATTTTAGTGGATCTTGACAAATTTTGATGGACAATTTGAGATGAAATTTAGTGGATCTGGATAGATTTTAATGAATTATTTGATGTGATTTGGGAAGAGAAGAATCTTGTGGATAATTAGGATAGCCAAATTAAGTGGCTTGAATCTTTATATTGTTTTTATATTTCTGTTTATATTACTGTTTCATATCATTGTTCATGCATATATGCATTAAATAATATAACCAAAAGAATCGGAAAGGCAGCCGGTCTAATGAAATAACCGTGACAGCCGGTATATGCTGGGATGAAAAATAAAAACCGTGACAGCTGGTATATGCTGGGATGAAAAGTGAAAACCATGATAGCCGATATATGTTGGAATTAACCGGGAAGACAGCCGGTCTGATGAGAATAAAAGAACCGGGAGGGCAGCCGGTCTAAGATAATAATAACCTGTCGACAGGTGGGAAGACGTTCCCATCATAATCATTCATGCATCTGCATCTGTTTTAATTATCATTGCATTATTTGAAATACTGAGATGTGGTATATTAATTGTGAATTAAATTATAGATGGCTGGGTCTCATAAAAAGAGACAGCTATAATGATGAGATTTTTGAGATGCTGGGATGTGGTATATTAATTGTGAATTAAATTATAGATGGTTGGGTCTCATAAAAAGAGACAACTATAATGATGAGATTTTTGAGATGCTGAGATGTGATACTTTTTGTGAATTTCATTATAGAAGATTGAGTTTCATAGAAAGAGACAGTAGGGTGATAAGACTTACCTAAATGATGGACTTTTTGATATGAACCTCATTACGAGGTAATTTGGAGATAATTGGTAGTCTTAAGGTAAGCCATTGATTGAGAAGAAGATACTGATCGTAGAAAGTTATCATCAGGTTCTGCGAAAATAAATTTTAATATTAAAGGATTATTGATGGAACTTGGAATACTTTCAGTAAATTTAATTCGCTGAGCTTGTGAAGCTCATTCCTCTCTGTTCAAGGTTTTCAGGTAACAATCAAGATAAATAATCTGGTGGGTTGAAAATCAGACGAGATCTTTTCTTTTCTGTAAGCCAAGTACGTGTCAATATCCTCAGACATTTGAGTTAAAGACTTGTAAAAATCTTATTGTAAATATTCATGCATTTATGTATATTATGTTTAAGTAAATATCAGATTTCTTTACCTCTCCTGTTAAAGGATAAGGAAAAAGAAAAAAAAATCTGGTAATATTATATTTATTGTTGCATATATGCGTCGTGCTTTGATTTTCAAAATATGATGACACCATCTAGGGGTGGCCAACCTGGGATGGGTCGTTACAGTTATGGAGGAGTTTCATAATTTTTTACGCTCTTATTGTATTAATTCTTTTTAATTGTGACTGAAACATAATTTAATTGATAATCATATTTTTCTAACAAAAATCTCTAATTTGAAAATCTCCTCTTCACATTGCATTATAATTTGTTAAACATATTTTCTCTCTCTCCATAATAAACTTTTTTTTTCTCTTTAGTTTGAAGAAATTTGTTGGGTTTATGGCTAGTCTCTCCACAATAATTGATCATTGGTTTGGATGTCTCCATTATGATATATCAATTTAATTTAATAATTCTCAACATTCATAATAAATTTAGTTCAATATTTTTGGACTGATCTTCAAAGCTAATGATACATAGAGCATCAAGAGAGAAGAAAATAATGTATCCTCAAAGAGATATAATATATATCATACTCGAATGGTAGGTGGAGCAATTTCAACAATTAATTCTTATATGCGACGGACTGGTCGTTACAGATAATAATAAATCTCAACCACAAATAGTTTATTCTTAGTAAAATCGTCGTAGATAATCATATTTTTTTCGCATATACCATCTGCGATGAAATATTTTCCGTCACAAATAATGTTTGCAACGAGCTTCAAAATGTATCTGAGATGGAAATTGGTCGAATATATTATTTTTAAAATAATTTTTTTATTTTTAATTTATTTGAGTAAATGCAACTTATCTGCAATGGATAAAATTGTGTTTGCAAATAAATGTAACATCAACTATGTTTACTGTGACAAAACTTTTCGTCGATTCCCAATTTTCTTGTAAAGAATGAGTTATGAAGAGAAGATTTGTTTGAGAAACAATTTGATGAAATGTCTTCTCCATGAAGAAAATTGAGGAAAAATTCTTTTTTAAAATAATATATTTAAGAATGGGCTTGGTAACAATGTTACATTAATATATAGACAAAACTCATAGTATCCATTTATATATAGGATACATGGTCAGAAGGTGTTGAGATTGCTCCACCTACAGTTACAATCAGATACATACATACACACACACACACACACACACATATATATATATATATATACACACACACAGAGAGAGAGAGAGAGACACACACACACACACACACATATATATCCTGATGAGGATACATTTCTTCTTCTCCTTATGTTATATATTCTCGATACTTGGTCAGAAGGTGTTGAGAATGGTCCACCTACCGCTGTAGTCTGATATATATGATATCCTTATGAGGATACATTCCTTTTTTTTTTCTTTCTCTCTCTTCATGCTCTATGTATACCTTTGAAGACTAGTCCAAAAATATTAAACTAAATTTATTATGAATGTTGAGAATTGTTCTGGTTATGTATATAATTTGACTTGCCTGTCTGGTGGTGTCTTATGTTTTCTTTAGTGTTGTTGCTTTCTGGTTTCAATTTTACCGTGGGAAATAAAGGCTTATTTGTTGTGGAAATGTCGCCTTATAGTCCAAATTCTGCTACAAGGATATAAAGGATTAATATGTTCTGTGTTGCTTCGCATTAGATATTGGCAACTCTGGATCAATTATGAAGAGTTCATGACTTTTAGGCATTGATATTTTGAGTTTTGGCTTCATTTGGGTTTTGTTTGTTCTTCTAGTGTTTTTGTATTTCTGGAGACTTGATGTACAGATATACACATATGGTATTCTTAATAAATTAAGTTTGTCCTTCAAATATATATATATATATATATATATATATATATATATATATATATATATGTTGAGATTTTACTTCTAAAATCTACCTACTCAATCTTAAGCAAGAAACGCAACTACAATAATTAAATAGGCAAAATAAATAAAAAAGTAATAACACCAATAATTTATGTGGTTCGACAACCACTTTTCCTACATCCACCAATAAATCAACTGCTTTATTAATCTTCAACTACAACTTTAGCAAGAGCAAAGTTGTCAAAATCTCACCCTAAAGTCCCAATAAAACAAAAGCTCTTAACCTAGCTCTATTTGTAAGTGCCCCCTTTACTCGACAACCCAATACACCAAAAGCTCTTATCTTAGCTCTAGTAGTAAACACCTTTAGTTTACAATGTATATGAGAATTAGAAGTGTGTTTCAAATCTTCTCTGGGACCCCCTTTATATAGATGATATTTTCTTAATACTATTAGGAAAAGAACAACAACATCATAGTAGATTACTACTACTTGTAAAATCAACAATCTAATAAGGAATTATTATTATTCTTACTAGAACAAGCAACTACAAAATATAAAAAAGTTTCCCAAACAAATTAGAATTTTTATTTGTAGAGAAATGAGCCAAAATCTTAACAAATATCCACCTCATCATTAATTTTGGCTTTCTTTTATGGTTGGTGCGATCTTTCCTTTTGGTCTTCCTATCTCATCCGCTTACTCTTCGAAGCAATCATCCTCACATTTAACACGTACAAGCTTTCTTCATTCACGGCATCTGTCATCGCTACCTTTGAAGCATCAAGAACTTGCCTCTCATTATCCTCATTAGCCTTTCCATTATCAATTTGCTTCATTCTACTCAACTCCTCCAACTCCTCCACCATGGCCTTGCTTTTCAATTGTGTGTGTTCCTCTTCCTCATTGTAGATGCATTCCATATTTGAAAAATCTAGAGACTTGGATCTTTATCTTTCCTCCACCTTCCTTAAAGTGCTCGTTCACTTTTCCTGGCTCTTCTTTTGATATAATCACAAAAAATTCTTCAACCTCGAACACAGTTGGCCTCTTCAACTTATCTCTCTCTAGAGGTACCGCGGGAACCTCTCCATCCATCCAAACTTACTTTCCCACCATTAACATCGTGACTATGTCATCTCCTTCCGGTTACAAGTACTTCATCTCTGTCAACATACTAATAAATTAGTGATAATGGAATTAAAAAAGCTAATATTCATCATACTTTCTTCCATATTCATTTCATCAAATAGCTTAATATTAATCATGCCTGCTTTTTTTATTTTTGCCATCAGAACCACAACTCTGATACCACTTGTTAGGATTTTACCTCTAAAATCCACGCACTCAATCTTGAGAAAAAACACTACCACAATAATTAAATAAGAAAAATAAATAAAGAGTAATAACATCAATAAATAATGTGGTTCAACAACCTCTTTGCCTACACTAGATGAGTATTTCACATTTTCGCTCCTAAAACCATCAAGTGTTAGCGGTTTGAATCTAAAACGCTTACTTTCTCTCATGAAATCTAAATTAGCGATCCAAATCCAATTTAGTTTAGTCTCAAATCACATTCTATGTTTTAGACATGTCGGTACCCCAGCTCATCCATAGGACGAGTATTTCAAATTTTGTCCCTAAAACTATCAAGTGTTAGTGGTTTGAATCGAAAATGGGTACATTCGCCCAAAAAATCAAAATTAATGATCCATATCCAATTTACTTTGCTCTCACAACTCATATTCTATATTAGAATCATGCCGATAACCTTGACTCATCTACAGGTTGAGTATTTCACATTTTTCGCCAATAAAACCACAATGTGTTAACGGTTTGAACCTAAAACGCCTACTTTCTCTCATAAAATCCAAACTGGTAACCCGAATCCAATTTGATTTCTTCTAATAACTCACATTCTATGTTACGGATATGTCGGGGACCCTAATTCATCTGCGAGATGAGCATTTCACATTTTAGCCTCTAAAACCACTAAGTGTTAACGGTTTGAAACTAAAACGTCTACTTTCCTTCACAAAATCCAAATTGGTGATCCGAATCTGATTCGGTTTGTTTTCACAACTCATATTCTATGTTAGAGACATGTTGATATCCCTGACTCATCCACGGGATGAATATTTTACATTTTCGACCTTAAAACCACTGTGTTACATACTCGAATGTAGAACACCATAAACCACTTATTGTTAACATTATGTGGTATATATCATACATATTATGATAATAAAGTTTGAAGTCTAAAATTTTTTAAGTGTTTAGTAGTTGCATTCGTGTCTAAGTAAAATACTGGGTCTTAGAAGTGTAAACACTAATATGTAAAGCTAAAATTAAAATAAATTTATTATAGGCAATGAGAATTTGTTGTTGCTAAAACTTGAAATATCATAAAATTGAACATCACAGCAATCCAAAACATTTTTTTGTCAACGAGAAAATATCATTGGGAATTCTTTTTTTTTTTCGGAATAATATTTTTTGTTGCTAAAATAATCATAGAGCCACCATATTGATTTTTGTTGGCAATGGAAATTGATTCGCAATAATCTAATGTTGTTGCCAAAAGCTTCTTTTCGTTTTTCATTGTGAAGTACTTTACATAACAAGTCCAAGCGCAATGACTTTTTTCTGGCAACGACTTTTCCGTTGCTAAAGGTTATTTTCTTGTAGTGTGAAGTAAGAAATAACCGATATAAAATCAGATAAATAACTCACACATTGTGAGAGTCGAACCTGAGACCACAGTCTTGACTATTAAATCAAAACCTCCTCAACCTTATTGAGAAATTATTAATTAAGGAGTGACACTTACCGTAGATTTTATGACACATTTTTTTTCTTAAGTAATAAATTTTAAAGTATGGTATTTCTGCCAAAAAAAAAAAAACAAAAGATTAAAGGCACATTAATTTGGACGTGAAACTCACATGTGATAAGTATATATATGGTTTAATATTATGAACGTTGGCTCCTAATAACTTTAACTCTTTTCCTACTAAAAATATTTGCGATACATTACTTGATGCCAATTAACATATAGAAGGATCAAACAAATGCTAGCTGAGTGTAAGAAATTGAAATATTTAAATTACAATATTAATATTTAAATTGTAATTAAATGAATCAGTATATTTATAGTAATTGTATTATAACAACGTTTCAATAAATAAATAAAAAACTGTGTCCCTTAATTATTTTACACCCAAACAAGAAAATTTGACTAAGTTTCTCCATTAACCAACCTGGTGCCTACAATTTTTAGCAAATCCTATTAATTCCAGATGCATGAGATATTAACCACAAATCCCATAGACTTTTTCTGCTTCAAATTAATAATTACCGAAGAATAAGCATACCGATTGCATATAAATATGTATTCATTTGTATCATTAATTTATCTATTAGTCACAAAGAAACACTGCAAATCAATCGATCTCAGCAAGCTGCAGGACGGTCAAGAATAATATTAATTGCACGAAAGAGGCAATTATGGCCAAGAAGCAGCTTGTTACAGTGTTTCTCATGTGCTTTGTTCTCGTCGCCGCAATGCACCTCACTGGGGCTATTGACGGCAATGCTTGCTATCAAGATTGCAGCAAAGAATGCATTAATAACCTCCCAATGAAGGCTGCATGTGAGGAGAAGTGTCACTCTAAATGCCACGCTAAAGACAATTCTGGTGAGTTGGTTGATTTTCTATAAAAACCGTTTAAAACCAGTATGAATTGATAAAATCAATCAATTTGTTTTTTGTTTTCTCAATTTATAGTTAAATCTCAATTGATTTCATTTCTTTTACAGCGGGCAACAATCCAGGTGCACCACCACATGGCCCTTAGTGACAGAATTGATCAACAAAATGATAAAAGTTCCTAATAAACTCAAGGCTCTGTAATGTAATCGAGGTTGAAAGTTGATTATGTTGTTTGGTTAAAATAAGGAAAAAACTCCTCAATTAAATTGGAGTTGATTACAGTGTTAATTTGGTTAACATTTTCACACCACAAAAATGAACTCATATTGTTTAAGATGCCTTTGAGTATAAAATTATATTTAAAATTAATCATATTAATTATTTTATTTATCTATATTAAGCATATTATATTATTTATTAATTATTTAAATAAATATTATTTATTTTACTGTATTATCATAATATAAATATCTAACTTTCATATCAATATTATATATTATTATTCAAATTGTATGATGTATTTCATTTATTATTTATGATATTATTAATTATATTATATTCCTATTTTGATTTCATTTAATATTATTGGAAATACTATATTATATTATAATTAATTTTAATTTTATCATTTATTGTTATAAATTTAAATATAATTATTATGTTATTATAATAAAAAAATATTTAATTTATATGTCCTTACTATATATTATCATAAGTTTATTTTTTATTTTATTAAAAATATATCATTTAAATATCTTATATTTGTTAATTATATTATTATTAGTATTTTTATGATTTTATATTATTTTTAGTAATACTTAATAACATTTTTATATTTATTAACTTATGTATTACTTTTATTTTGTTTTAAAGTAATATATTTGGTACTTTTCTTAATTATGATTATTATATTATTTTATTATATGATATATGATATATTATTTACTAAAATAATATAATATTCATATTCATATATTATTTTATGATACATAATATTATATTATATTTAATTTTTATAATTATTAATTTGTATATTATTTTTATTTAGTTTTAATAATATATTTTGTATTTTATTCATTGTTATTACTATATTATTTTAATTAATATATCATATTATTATTCTTATATATGTGATGACATTTGAAATTATATTAATTTTTAAATAATAATGGGTGAATCCATGTTGTAATGAAATGGTCCTTACACTCTCAAGAGTGTAATACTCATTACTCCTTTTTAGTGTAATGGGCCTTAAATATGTAATACACATTACAACATTTTTAAACTTACCAAATAATGTAATGGTTAGGGTGAATGGGCATTCTATTACATCCTTGATTCAATCAACCAAACGTGACATAAGATATCTGAAATAGATAAATTCAGGGGAGAGCGATGATATAGTGATGTAATACTAATGATATTCAAACAATAAAAATAAACCACCAAAAAAACACTCGTATGCATTTCTAATAAAATCATGACATTGGTTTGGTTTTAGTTATAAATTATCAACTTTGACCCTCCTTATATCACTATTTAGAAAGTTGTCTCGGTTTATGTGACATTCTCTATCCGTTTTAGTGATCCCAAATGTTGTGATAAATATCGTCGCTCTTAAAGTTATGGTGGAGTTTCATAATTTTTTTATGTTCTTATTGTATTAATTCTTTTTAAGTGTGACTGAAACATAATTTAATTGATGATCATATTTTTCTAACAAAAATCTCTAATTTGACAATCTCCTCTTCACATTGCATTATAATTTGTTAAACATATTTTCTCTCTCTCCATAAGAAACTTTTTTTTTTCTCTTTAGTTTGAAGAAATTTGTTGGGTTTATGGCTAGTCTCTCAACAATAATTGATCATTGGTTTGGATGTCTCGATTATGATATATCAATTTAATTTAATAATTCTCAACATTCATAATAAATTTAGTTCAATATTTTTGGACTGGTCTTCAAAGCTAATGATACATAGAGCATCAAGAGAGAAGAAAATAATGTATTCTCAAAGAGATATAATATATATCATACTCGAATGGTAGGTGGAGCAATTTCAACAATTAATTCTTATATGCGACGGACTGGTCATTACAGATAATAATAAATCTCAACCACAAATAGTTTATTCTTAGTAAAATCGTCGTAGATAATCATATTTTTTATCGCATATACTATCTGCGATGAAATATTTTCCATCACAAATAACGTATGCAACGAACTTCAATATGTATCTGAGATTGAAATTGGTAGCAAATATTATTTTTAAAATAATTTTTTTTATTTTTAATTTATTCAAGTAAGTGTGACTTACTTATCTGCAATGGATAAAATTGTGTTTGCAAATAAATGTAACATCAGGTACATTTACTGTGACAAACATTTTTGTCGCTGATTCTCAATTTTCTTACAATTTGATGAAATGTCTTCTCCATGAACAAAAGCTCTTAACCTAACTCTATTTGTAAGTGCCCTCTTTACTCGACAACCTAAAACCCCAATACACCAAAAACTCTCATCTTAGCTCTAGTAGTAAATACCTCTAGTTTACAATGTATATGAGAATTAGGAGCGTGTCTTAAATCTTCTCTGGGACCCCTTTTATATAGAAGATATTTTCCTAATACTATTAGGAAAAGAACAACAACATCATAATAGACTACTACAACTTGTACAATCAATAATCTAATAAGGAATTATTATTATTCCTACTAGAACAAGCAACTACAAGATATAAAAAATTTTCTCAAACCAATTAGAATTTTTTTTTTTGTGGAGAATTGAGCCAAAATCTTAACAAATATCCACCTCATCATTAATTTTGGCTTTCTTTTATGGTTGGTGCGATCTTTCCTTTGGGTCTTCCTATTTCATCTGCTTACTCTTCAAAGCAATCATCCTCTCATTTAACATGTACAAGCTTTCTTCGTTCACGGCATCTGTCATCGCTACCTTTGAAGCATCAAGAACTTGCATCTCATCATCCTCATTAGCCTTTCCATTATCAATTTGCTTCATTCTACTCAACTCCTCCAAGTCCTCCAGCATGGCCTTTCTTTGCAATTGTGTGTGTTCCTTTTCCTCATTATAGATGCACTCCATACTTGAAAAATCTAGATAAATAACTCACACATTGTGAGAGTCGAACCTGAGACCTCAATCTTGACTATTAAATCAAAACCTCATCAACCTTAATGAGAAATTATTTATTAAGGAGTGACACTTACCGTAGATTTTATGACACATTTTTTTTTCTTAAGTAATTAATTTTAAAGTATTGTATTTCGGCAAAAAACAAAAAGTAAAAATCAAAAGATTAAAGGCACATTAATTTGGACGTGAGACTCACATGTGATTAGTATATATATGGTTTAATATTATGAACATTGGCTCCTAATAGCTTCAACTCTTTTCCTACTAAAAATATTTGTGATACATTACTTGATGCCAATTAACATATAGGAGGATCAAACAAATGCTAGCTGAGTGAAAGAAATTGAAATATTTAAATTTCAATATTAATATTTAAATTGTAATTAAATGAATCAGTATATTTATAGTAATTGTATTATAACAACGTTTCAATAAAAAAAAAAAAAAAAACTGTATGTCCCTTAATTATTTTACACCCAAACAAGAAAATTTGACTAAGTTTCTCCATTAACCAACCTAGGGCCTACAATATTTAGCAAACCCTATTAATTCCAGCATGCATGAGATATTAACCACAAATCCCATAGACTTTTTGATGCAGGAGGAACCGAGTCAGATGAAGCTGAGTTGTCAGATAGCTTGTTGTTGGCACTAAGATACCTTGAGTTGGTAGATCAGCGCAAAGATAGCAAGTGCGCTACCTAGACTGGTTTACATCGTTTAGTGGGCCACGGGCTCGGATTGGTTCCCGGAGACCCTAGTCTGATTGGGAACGGGCTTCCGGGCAAAACTTAAAAGTCTTAAGCATCGTCGTTTTTAAGCCAAAAAACGACGTTTAGGTCTTCAATTTTACAGTTTTCAGTTTTTAGGAAACTTTCCTTTTTCGAGTTCTTTTTAGAATTAGTATTTTCCATAAATTTTCCCCTAATTTATGTTTTCAGGGATTTTTTTATCTTTTTTAGCTTTGGCCTTATAAATAAGGAGGCCACAAATGGAAAAATTATTATTTGTATTTTCATAATTTTAAATAAAGCATCATAGCTGTTTCTCTAAGTTTTTAGGGTTTTTCTTGTGTTTCTCCCTGTGAAATATCTGTTACGACTAGCCTACAGAATAATCGCTATTCTGGCCGGCATCACTTTTTCAGCTTCAAATTAATAATTACTGAAGAATAAGCATACCCATTGCATATAAATATGTATTCATTTGTATCATTAATTTATCTATTAGTCACAAAGAAACACTGCAAATCGATCGATCTGAGCAAGCTGCAGGACGATCAAGAATAATATTAATTGCACGAAAGAGGCAATTATGGCCAAGAAGCAGCTTGTTACTGTGTTTCTCATGTGCTTTGTTCTCGTCGCCGCAATGCACCTCACTGGGGCTATTGACGGCAATGCTTGCTATCAAGATTGCAGCAAAGAATGCATTAATAACCTCCCAATGAAGGCTGCATGTGAGGAGAAGTGTCACTCTAAATGCCACGCTAAAGACAATTCTGGTGAGTTGGTTGATTTTCTATAAAAACCGTTTAAAACCAGTATGAATTGATAAAATCAATCAATTTGTTTTTTGTTTTCTCAATTTATAGTTAAATCTCAATTGATTTCATTTCTTTTACAGCGGGCAACAATCCAGGTGCACCACCACATGGCCCTTAGTGACAGAATTGATCAACAAAATTATAAAAGTTCCTAATGAACTCAAGGCTCTATAATGTAATCGAGGTTGAAAGTTGATTATGTTATTTGGTTAAAATAAGGAAAAACCTTCTCAATTAAACTAGAGTTGACTACAGTGGTTAATTTGGTTAACATTTTCACACCACAAAAATGAACTCAAATTGTTTAAGATGCCTTTAAGTATAAAATTCTATTTAAAATTAATCATATTAATTATTATATTATATTATATTAATTTTTTTAGTTATCTATATTAAGAATATTATATTATTTATTAATTATTTAAATAAATATTATTTATTTTACTGTATTATCATAATATAAATATCTAATGTTCATATCAATATTATATATTATTATTCAAATTGTATGATGTATTTCATTTATTATTTATGATATTATTAATTATTAATTTTATTATATTCCCATTTTGATTTTATTTAATATTATTGGAAATATTATATTATAATTAATTTTAATTTTATCATTTATTGTTATAAATTTAAATATAATTATTTATATTATGAAATGAAAATATTATGTTATTATAATAAAAAAATATTTAATTTATATGTCCTTACTATATATTATCATAAGTTTATATTTATGTTATTAAAAATATATTATTTAAATATCTTATATTTGGTAATTATATTATTATTAGTATTTTTATGATTTTATATTATTTTTAGTAATATTTAATTACTTTTTTATTTTTATTAGCTTATGTATTACTTTTATTTAGTTTTAAAAGTAATATATTTGGTACTTTTCTTAATTATGATTATTATAATATATGATATATGATATATTATTTACTACAATAATACTATATTACCATTCATATGTTATTTTATGATATATAATATAATATTGTATTATATTTAATTTTTATAATTATTAATTTGTATATTATTTTTATTTAGTTTTAATAATGTATTTTGTATTTTATTCATTGTTATTACTATATTATTTTAATTAATATATCATATTATTATTCATATATTATGTGATGATATTTAATATTATATTAATTTTTAAATAATCATGGGTGAATCCATGTGGACAAAACTCATAGTATCCATTTATATATATGATACATGGTCAGAAGGTGTTGAGATTGCTCCACCTACCGCTGTAGTTTGATATATATGATATCCTTATGAGGATACATTTTTTTTTTCTCTCTCTTCATGCTCTATGTATCATTACCTCTTAAGACTAGTCCAAAAATATTAAACTAAATTTATTTTGAATGTTGAGAATTGTTCTGGTTATGTATATAATTTGACTTGCTTGTTTGGTGGTGTTTTATGTTTTCTTTAGTGTTGTTGCTTTCTGGTTTCAATTTTACCGTGGGAAATAAAGGCTTATTTGTTGTGGAAATGTTGCCTTATAGTCCAAATTCTGCTTCAAGGATATAAAGGATTAATATGTTTTGTGTTGCTTCGCATTGGATATTGGCAACTCTGGATCAATTATGAGGAGTTCTTGACTTTTAGGCATTGATATTTTGAGTTTTGGCATCATTTGGGTTTTGTTTGTTCTTCTAGTGTTTTTGTATTTCTGGAGATTTGATGTACTGATATACACCTATCGTATTCTTAATAAATTAAGTTTGCCCTTCAAAAATATATATATATATATATATATATATATATATATGTTGGGATTTTACTTCTAAAATCTACCTACTCAATCTTAAGCAAAAAACACAACTACAATAATTAAATAGGCAAAATAAATAAAAAGTAATAACACCAATAATTTATGTGGTTCGACAACCTCTTTTCCTACATCCACCAATAAATCTACTGCTTTATTAATCTTCAACTACAACTTTAGGAAGAGCAAAGTTGTCAAAATCTCACCCTAAAGTCCCAATAAAACAAAAGCTCTTAACCTAACTCTATTTGTAAGTGCCCTCTTTAGTCGACAACCTAAAGCCTCAATACACCAAAAGCTCTCATCTTAGCTCTTGTAGTAAATACCTCTAGTTTACAATGTATATGTGTAATACCCGTATTCAAAAAATAAAGGTAAATAAGTAATTTAATAAATATGTCATGAATTTTAAATAGTATATCTATGCGAAGAATTTGTATTGAATAAATTAATTCTTTGAAGAAAAAAAAACGTGAATAATAAAAAAAAAAGTTAGACATCAAACGTCCAGATTTCCAGAAGATAGAATAGAAAACAAAATAATAATAAAAGTAAAGTCAAAAAGTAAAGAAAAGGTGAAGGAAAAGTAAAGTAAAATATATATATATATATATATAATGGACCAAGTGGCTGCACATGTTGCCATTTCTGTTTCAAAATCTCAGTTGGCCATTTATGACCATAATGATGGCCATAAATGTGCATTGTCTTTGGGTGGCATAATAATTAGGGAAGGGCCACTGAATATATTATTTATTTGGCCGTTTGAGAATTTGGGAGAAGGTGTGGAACTGAAACCGTGTATATATAGGCATCAGGTGTAAACACTAAGTTTACTTCAAAATTTTCATTTAGTTCCTTCAAAGTTTTCTATCTCCTTAAACACTTGGAACCCAAAGAAAAGTCAAAAGAGCAAAATCTTGAAGGAGTTTTCTATGGAATTTCATAGAGGATCATGAGAAGCCATCAATAATTATGAGGTAATAGTATAATAAGTATGTTTGAATTTTTAGCATATATGAAATTCCCGGAGCTCAAAGTGGGAATTTTCATAGGGAGTGGTTTACGATATATTTAAGAAATAATTAGATATTTAATACAAATATTATGTCAGGTGTTGACTATCTACAACAAGAGAAATTTTTGAGAAGAACCGGGAAAGGCAAGAAGGTGACCCACGGGTAGCTTTAAATGCTACGGGGTGAGTTGGATTTACTTTTAGTAGTCTAATTAAAAATCGATTATTTTGGTGATATTATTATAATTAATTATTAAAGTATGCTTGGTTGATAGATGAAAAATTGATTTATGGGTATGATAGGAAATTTGGTCAGGTAGAAATATTTTTCGGTGAGAAATGATATTTTTGAAAATCATAAGTTTATTTGAGAATAAAAGCAATAAATAAATTATTGATGAGATATATTGATGTTTTAATACGAGTTATGATAAGATGAATTTTAGTAGATCTTGACAAATTTTGGTGGATGATTTGAGGTGAATTTTAGTAGATCTTGACAAATCTTGACAAATTATTTGATGTGATTTGGGAATAGAAGAATTTAGTGGAATTTTATATAATTTGATAAAAATCAGGATGATTGGATGTAAGAAATTTTAAAGAAACTTTGTTATATAAAATTTGTGGATAATCATGATAGCCAAATTTAGTGGTTTGAATCTTTATATTGTTTTAAAATTACTGTTTATATTACTGTTTCATATCATTGTTCATGTACATATGCATTTAATAATATAACCGAAAGAACCGGGAAGGCAGTCAGTCTAATGAAATAACCGTGACAGCCGGTATATGCTGGGATGAAAAGTGAAAACCGTGACAGCCGGTATATGCTAGAAAGAAAAGTGAAAACCATGGCAGCCGGTATATGCTGGAATTAACCGGGAAGGCAGCCGGTCTGATGAGAACAAAAGAATCGGGAGGGCAGCCGGTCTAAGATAATAACAACCTGTCGACAGGTGGGAAGACGTTCCCATCATAATCATTCATGCATTTGCATCTGTTTTAATTATTGCTACATGATTGAAATGTTGAGGTGTGATGTATCATTGTGAAAATAATTATAGATAATTGAGTCTCACAGAAAGAGATAGTTATGATGAAAATATTATTGAAAAGCTGAGATATGGTATATTGTCGTGTATGATGGTTGAGTCTCATAAAAAGAGATAGCTATGATGATGAGATTTTTGAAATCCTGAGATGTGATATATTATTGTGAATTTAATTATAGATGGTTGAGTCTCATAGAAAGAGACAGTATGGTGATAAGTCTTATCTAAATTATAGACTTTATGATGTGAACCTCATTACGAGATAATTATGAGATAATTGATGATCTTAAGGTGGACAAATGATTGAGAAGAAAAGATTGATAGAGAATAAATCTTATGACATGAGAAATGATATTAGAAAGTTGTTATTAGGTTATGTGAAAAATAAAAGATTAAATATTAAAGGACTATTTATGGAATTTGGAATACTTTTAGTAAATTTAATTCACTGAGCTTGTGAAACTCACCCCTCATTGTACAATGATTTTTCAGGTAACAGGCTTGGTAAATAGTTTGATGAGTTGAGGTTCAGAAGAAGTCATTTTCTGTAAGCCGCGTACGTGTCATCATCCTCAGACTAATGAGAAAATAAAATAAAAATTTTTTTTGTAAATCTTCATGCATTTTACGGATTGATGTAAGTTCTTGTGGTGATATTTTATTTTTATTGCTACATATATGTGTCGTGCTGGGATTCTCAAAATGTGATGACACCGTTTCGGGGTGGCTAACCCGAGATGGGTCGTTACCATTTTGGTATCAGAGCATTAGGTTTTATGATTCTGTAGACTACATAAAAAGTAAGAAAGTAGAAGATTAAAGTAAATTATAATGAACAATCTGAGGATGACACGTGGACGCGCTTGAGCTAGATTTAAAATTTTTTATTTGAGAGGGCGTGGTAGGCCCACAATATTTTTTTTTTGATAAGTCAAGGTTGAGTCTGAATCTATGGTTCCTAGAAGGGAACGTGTTGATAATATGATTGATATTAGTAATATAATTGAGGTATGAGAGAATCTGAAGTTGAAAGAGATGAATTAAGATAAGTTCTTACTCATGCTTTTGAGAAAATGAATGTATCAAATGATCGAGTGGATAACTTATAGCATAGACTTGATAAGCAGACTAGAGCAATGCCTGATGTTGTTAATCCAGTAATGGTAGACACTTAAAAAGGGGGAAAAGTGGATTTATGCATAAGATGCAGGGAGATATAATTATGCTAAATACTTTGTTGTTTAAAGGATCTATGAATCCTTTTATGCTTAAGTTTCAGAGAAATATGTGGAGGTGTTATTTAGTATTTTACGACTTTGTGAATGGCAGAAGGATATTCTTCCCAAGCTAAGTACAAATATTGATAGACCCTTAACCTGAAATAGGTTTAAGGAAGTTTTTCTTGATAGATATTTTCTTTATATCTCTAGAGCTTAACAAGATAGAGATATTATTTATTTGGAGTAAATGTGTTAACTGTGGCTTGATATGACAGCAGATTTATGGTTTTGTCAATGGTTGTACCAGAAATGGTAGACCAATAGGAGAAGAAATGTAAGAGGTTCAAAGATGATTTATGTTTTAAAGGTTTGATCGCAACTATCTTACATAAAGCATATGAATTATGTCAGATTGGTGGATAAAACACTTTTTAGATTGATAAAGATGTGATGGAGTTTAAGAGAAAGAGTGGTTAAAGAGGCTTAGACATGAAAGTTATAGAGGTAGTAGTAGTATGAGTGTACAGGGTGAGAGACCACCCCAAATGAAGCATTCCTTGTTACCGAAAACTGAAATGCAGTGTCAGAGGCAAACAGAATATGATGCTTATGTATCTTAAAAATACTATTGGTGGGACCCTTAGATTTAGGAGACAGATGATGGGAACTGGAAGTCATGGTAGAGAAAATAAGTATGCCACCAAGTGGAAGTGGCAATCTGATGTATGATTGGGATATAAAAGTTTATTATAATAAGATATTTATCCCAGAATTTTCAAAAATTGAAGTGCTTTATGTGTAGAGAAAATGGACATGTCAATGTTGGTTGATCTTGATGCAACCCATTCTTTTGCATCCAGTATTCATATAAAGTCTATTAATGTATGTGTTAGTCCTTTGATGCAAAAATATTTTGTTGAAGTTTTCACTAAAGATGAAGTGATAATCATAAATGTTATAAGGGTTGTGTGATTCGCATTAGCGATAGAAAATCTGAAGTTGATTTATATTCTTTGAATATGATTGATTGTTCCAAAACGAAGGTAGTGTTTAAGATGTGATCATAAGGAGTGTAACCTTCAGAGAGAACATAAAACACTCTCGACTATTTTATTTTGCTATGGCCACTAGGAGATGGTTGAAGAAGGATTGTGAGAAGTACTTGGCATACATAATGAATTCCAAAAAGGAAAATAGGAAGAAATCTTAGTGATGAAGGAATATTCTAATGTAATTCTTGATGAGTTGCGTAGGTTGCATCCCAGTAGAGAGATTAAATTCTCTATTAATGTGATACCAGGATCATCACATATATTTAATAACATCTTACAGAATGACGTCAACTGAATTGAAAGAGTTGAACGTATCATTTTAAGAATTTTTGGATAAACAATTTATTAGACTTAATGTATTTGGGGAAGCCCATGGGTTGTTCATGAAAGAAAAAGACGGAATGATAGGAATATATATAGACTACCGATAGTTGGAATAAGAACAAATATATATATATATATATATATATATATATATATATATATATATATATATATATATATATATTACCCAAGATAATTGAATTGTTTGAGCAGTTGTAAGGAGTGAGAGTGTTTTCTAAGATAAATCTGAGATCAAATTATCACCAATTGAAGATAGAGAAGGGAAGTATGCCTAAGATTGTTTTTATGACATGTTATGGTTATAAGTTTCTTGTGATGACATTTGGATTAAATAATGTTCCAAAAACATTCATGGACTGGATGAGTACAATGTTTGAACCATTTCTTGATAATTTTATGGTTGTGTTCATCGATAACATCTTGGTATATTTTAAGACTACGGAAGAGCAAGTAAAACATTTAGAAATTATGTGGGAGACTTTGAGGAGAAAAAGATAGTATGATATAAGTTCTCTAAGTGTGAGTGTTGGCGGAAGGAAATAACTTTCTTGGAACATATAATGTCGAGGATGGCATAACAGATGATCTATAAAAAGTAGAGGCAATGTTAAGTTGGGAGAAATCAACTAATATGACTAAGATTAGAACCTTCTTGGGTTAGCTGGTTATTATAGAAGATTCTTTCAGAATTATTGTTTTTATTATTGTAATACGGTAGAGTAGACTAACAAGAAAAATGTGAGATTTGTATGGTAAAGGAAATTTAAGGAAAAAAAAAATTTCTAATTTCTAAAGGAGAAATTAAATACAGCTCCAATATTGGTGTTTCCTTCTGATGATGAAAGATTTGTGGTGTATAGTGATTCGTCACATCAATGATGAGGATATGTGTATCACAAGAAAGTTGTGAGCCATACTTCTAGGTAATTGAAGATTCATGATAAAAATTACCCTACTCATGACTTAGAATTGGCGGCTACAACGTTTTGAAGACATCATCTGTATAGAGCCACTTGTGAGATAGTCATGGGTTATAAAAGTTGGACATACTTACCTAACCAGAGGGAGTTGAATTGGAGGCAGAGATGGTAGATGAAGTTGATCGCATGTCTCGTGTGCTCGATCGCACTAGGCATCCTCAACTTTTGCTCTTGAAGCTTAACATCTCCCGAAATGCTTCATTTTCTCCACAAACCTATAAAAATACACAAAACACAGAAAAGACATAAAATAAAGTGAAATAATACAAACTAAGAGATGGTAGATGAATTGGAGGCAGAGATGGTAGATGAAGTTGATCGCATGTCTCGTGTGCTCGATCGCACTAGGCATCCTCAACTTTTGCTCTTGAAGCTTAACATCTCCCGAAATGCTTCATTTTCTCCACAAACCTATAAAAATACACAAAACACAGAAAAGACATAAAATAAAGTGAAATAATACAAACTAAGAGCTTAACACATATAATTTAGAGGCTTAAATATGCAATATTTAAGACTCATCAAATACCCCCAAACTTATATTTTGCTAGTCCCTTAGCAAAACAAAATAAAAAAACTAAATGAAAAGCAAAGAACGTAAAGATAAGTTCATTACTCATGGTATCCAAAAATTTAAGGAGCACTCAAAATCATGAAATTCGTTCATGAGCAAGCTTAAAAAATCTAACCCATCTTCACAATGAATAAGAATTTAAAACCTAATTACTTACAAGAGGCATGCTAAGACATCACAAGCTTGAATCAGTGTAAAGTGAATTAGCATATACTGATGAGGTTTCCCAAATAAGATCAATGTATAATGTTTCCACATCTCAAGATTCACAGAATTTCTCACCGGAAGGAACAAGACTTGAGAAGGGTAATAAAAATATTGGTAGGAGTTTATATGGATTAACGAGTATAAAAAGGAATAAGAGTAATTTATTAGACAAGTGGATATTGTGAGAGTAAGATATAGTAGGGTTGTTTGAAGTAAAACAAACAAAACAAATTTTTTTTTAAGTGAAGCAATGTTGGTGTTAGATAAATCGCAAGTGAAGATTCTTTAGCATTTTGAGAAATAGTAAAAGAAGTATGGTTTTCTTAAACAAGAACTTTTTGGATAATTAGAATACCTTATGCGATTGATTCGAAGTAAATGATTTTTGTAGAGGACCAATTGGAAATATTTGGAAGATGGAATTTGTAAGGGGAAAAGATGTAGTAAACCATGACTTTTGATTATGGAAGGAATGATTAAATGGTTGATGCTAGTTGTTAAGAACTTATTTGAATATATAAATTGACGAATATTAATTTGGTTGTGGTAAGAGATGTGTGATGCTGAATTTAGATATTGGAAGTACTTAGAAATCTAATGACCGATGAGTAATTTGATTTAGATATGGTTAAGATATTAGAAGGATGATAATTTGTGAAAGTATGATGCATATGCGCAGAAAAGGAGGTTACTAAGTAAAGCAAGATGTTTGAAAGGTGTATTAGAGAAGACCAAACGTTCAAATAAGATATTAGAGAAATTATGGTAAAATAGAAGTAAGTATGGAATACAAGGCCAAATGATTACTAGATAAAGGATTATGGTATAAATTGATAATGAAAAGATTGAGATTGAGGCAATTAGTTATAACCCTCAACCATAGTTAATAATAAGGATTTGTCGACTATCAGTAACAGGATAAAAGGGAGGTATTGTAAGAGGAAAGCTTTCGATTCATGAATCAATGGAATTTAGAGTACAAAAAAAAAAAGGAGTATTGGGAGAAATGATTAGTGAAGGATGCAATCAGAGGGAATAAAATTTATTAAATGTTGTCAATATATGTAGAAGCTAAATGTAAAGTGAAGGGAAAGATTCTAAACTAATCAAGGAATTATCATAAAGCATTAAAGAGTTGAGATTTGACTTTACTAAGTGTATGAAGGAAAATATCAGTTATTATCGGACTAAGAGTTGCCCGGTTTACCACCTGTTAGGGAAATTGATTTTCTTATTGATCTCACGCCTGGTTCTACTCCTATTTTGATACCCCCTTATCGAATGGCACCGATAGAATTAAAGGAACTTAAGGTCCAACTTCAAGAGTTGTTAGACAAGAAACTCATTCGTCCTAGTGTATCGCCTTGGGGAGCTCCAGTGTTATTTGTTAAGAAGAAAGATGGGATTTTGAGATTATGTGTGGACTATAGAAAACTAAACAAGATGACAATTAATAACAAGTACCCGTTACCAAGAATTGATGATTTATTTGAACAGTTGCAAGGAGCTCGGGTGTTTTCAAAAATAGATTGGAGATCGGGTTACCATCAACTACGATTTAAAGATTCGGATGTTCCAAAGACTGCTTTCCGCACCCGTTATGGACACTATGAATTTTTAGTTGTGCCGTTTGGATTGACTAATGCCCCTACAACCTTCATGGACTTGATGAATAGAGTATTTAAGCTATTCCTGGACAAATTTGTGGTAGTTTTCATTGATGATATTCTAGTATATTCGAAGACTGAAGAAGACCATGCCAGACATTTGAAGATAGTACTGGAGACTATTAGAAAGGAGAAGCTTTATGCCAAGTTTAACAAATGTGAGTTTTGGTTAAAAGAAGTGACCTTCTTAGGACATGTAGTGTTAGAAGGAGGAGTGGCTGTGGACTCTCAAAAAGTTGAAGCGGTTCTAAACTGGGAGATACCTATAAATGTGACTGAGATTAGGAGTTTGTTTTGGGATTTGCAGGATATTATCAGAGATTCATCAAAGACTTCTCACTGATTGTGGTACCCTTAACCAAATTAACAAGAAAGGGAGAAAAGTTTATATGGTCAGAAGAATGTGAGCAAAGTTTTCAATTGTTGAAGGAAAAGCTGACAATGGCACCAGTGTTAATCCTTCCTTCGAGTGATGAGGGGTATGTGGTTTACAGCGATGCTTCACATCAAGGGTTAGGTTGTGTCCTAATGCAGCATGGGAAGGTTGTTGCTTATGCTTCACGCCAATTGAAGAACCATGAAAGGAACTACCCCACCCATGGCCTAGAGTTGGCAGCGATAGTCTTTGCCTTGAAAATTTGGAGACATCATCTTTATGGAGTAAGATGTGAGATCTTTACGGACCACAAGAGCCTCAAGTATCTACCTACCCAGAAGGAGTTAAACTTAAGACAAAGGTGATGGATGGAACGGATCAGTGACTATGAATGTACCATAAGTTATCATCCTGGAAAGGCTAACGTGGTGGCTGATGCATTAAGTCGAAAATCTAATAGCAAGTTGGCAACTTTGAAGGTTTATGATTCTGGGTTAATTGAGGAATTAAGAAGTTTAGAAGTGAAGCTTGAGGCCAACACCATTGGGGGGTTAGTAGCTAACATGGTGGTAACATCATCAATAGTAGGTCGTCTACTGGATGCTCAAGGTAAGGATGCCGTGTTAATGGCTATTAAGAAGGAGGTTTTAGAAAACAAGCGGAGTGATTTTATGGTGAGAGAGGATGGAATGGTCATGATGGGAAATCGAATCTGTGTGCTAAGCGAAGTGGAGTTAAGGAAGGAGATCCTAAATGAAGCTTACAAAACTATTTATTCTATGCACTTGGGGAGTAATAAAATGTATAGAGGGCTTAAGCAAAATTTCTGGTGGTCAGGTTTAAAGAGAGATGTAGCAGACTATGTTTCTCGATGCTTAGTATGCTAACAGGTGAAGACTAAGCATAGACATCTAGCAGGGTTACTGCAACCTCTTCCAATACTAGAGTGGCCATGGGAGAGGGTGACTATGGATTTTGTGACAGGACTTCCTTGTACTCAGAGAAGTTTTGGTGCTATTTGGGTCATAGTTGATCGATTATCTAAATCTGTTCATTTTCTACCCATCAAGATAACTTGGTCTCCTGAAAGATTAGCAGAGTTGTATATGGCTGAGATAGTAAAACTGCATGGTGTACCATTAAGTATTGTATCGGATCGTGATGCTTGGTTTATGTCTTGATTTTGGAAGGGATTTCAGCAAGCTATGGGTACTCAATTACATTTTAGCACAGCTTTCCACCCTCAAACGGATGGTCAGTCAGAGAGAACAATTCAAATCTTAGAAGATATGCTACGAGCGTGTGCTATGAACTTTTCAGTTGGTTGGGATGCGTACTTACCACTTATGGAGTTTGCATATAATAATAGTTTTCAGACCAGCATTGGGATGACACCTTTCAAAGCATTATATGGTAGGAGGTGTAGGACTCCGATATGTTGGGAAGAAGTGGGGGAAAGAAGTGTCTTAGGACCAGAATTGGTAGAGATAACCACAAAGAGGATCAAGAAAATACGAGAACATCTAAGGACAGCTCAAAGTAGGCAGAAAAGTTATGCAGACAAGAGGAAGAGACCGTTGGAGTTTCAAGTTGATGATTGTGTGCATCTTAAAGTTTCCCTTTGGAAGGGAGTTTTGAGGTTTGGGCGAAAAGGGAAATTAAGCCCTCGTTACATCGGACCTTATGAGATTATTGAAAGGATTGGACTTGTAGCATACCGATTAGCCTTACCTCCAGAACTTTAACAACTTCATGATGTCTTCCATGTGTCAGCTTTGCGCAAATATGTACCGGAGGAGTCGCATATCATTCCATTCCAATCCATAGAAGTTCAAAAGGACCTTTCATATGTAGGGATGCCAGTAAAAATCTTGGACTCTAGGGAACAAGTTCTTCGCAACAAAGTCATTCCCTTCGTTAAAGTGCTTTGGAGAAATAGAGGAGTCGAAGAAGCTACTTGGGAAAGTGAAGTGCAAAATAAAGAACCAATACCCTTATCTATTCGTCAATCCAGGTTAGTAGAAAATTTCGAGGGCAAAATTTTTTTAGGAGGCGAGAATTGCAGAATCCGATATTTCTTTTCAGCTTTCATAATCTTGTTTTATAATTCAGTTTTTTTTAGGGAACTCCTAGTAAGAAACAAAAACTTTGGGGGTGTTTAAGTACTAGAAGGAAAATTAAAGGAAAGAGCATGTAAATTAATAAAAGAAGAAGGGGAAGGGTAGAGTGATAAAAGGCCAAGACTTAGAGGGAGTATATAAGCTAAAATTTAACCTAGAACATCAAAATCTCTCATCTGGAAATTTAAGAGTTCGGCAGAAGGAGAGAGGAAAGAAAAGAAAGCACCAGATTTTTCTTTCTAAAAAAAAAACCATTTTCTTCAAAACTTTGACCTAGCCTTAACTCAATCATCCAAGGTGTTTTTGCAAACAAATTTCCAAAACCCTCTTCTGCCACCAATAGCTGTCTTCCAGCCAGGGAGGTGAACCTCCACAAGCAGGTTACGGTGGTGTGTGGGCCCCACACGTCGAACAGGGGAGGAACAGCCCGTTTTGTTCCTATGGCTTTTTTATGCAGATTTTGAGGTAATTTCGAAAAGTGGTCAACTAAAAACTTAAAGTAGACTTCTTGATGTTGATTTTTGGATTTTGTTTGAGGTCATTTGGATTTAATTTGAGGAATTTATGAGTTGTCTAAGTTTGGGAGAATTGTGCAGAAATTCTGAAAAAAAACGTTTCATGTTCTGGGCAGTTTTGTGAGCTGCTTTTCAGCAAGAATTTGAGGTAGTTTTGAGTGCCAACTATTTTTGATTAAATTATACTTCCTAAAGTTGATCTAGAACTTTAGTTGGGATGATTTGAATTTAAATTGGTTTAGTTTGAAATATTTGAAGTTGGGAGAAAATTTGAAAGAAATATGGAAATCTTTGTATTATGGAACTTTGGTGTTAAGGTTTAATTTTTGCTGTGAGTATTGTAAAATCTAAAATTTATTGATGGAATTTTGATTAAATCTTACACTTTGGAAGAAAGTAATAAGAGTTTGTGAAGTTTGAAGATTTTTAGGGTGATTGTATGTACAAAGTTTGAAGTGTTATTCTTGTATAATATGATTTTTTGAGATGGGTATTGTTAGAGAATTTTACTATGGGCTGTAAAATTGAAACCCTTTTAGGAATTAAAAGAAATTCCTCTAAGTAAGACTTTTTCTTGATTGAGAAATTATATTTAGAATGAATACTTTTTACAAGTTGGGATTTATTGGTAGTTACCCTAAGTTAGTGTCTTGAAATTTAAAGTCTATATGAATTGAGAGTTTTACGGAGTAAAGAATGAAGGAAAGAAGGAAAGAGTGAAAATAGGTGATTAAGGAGAAGAATGAACTTTAGTAGTATTTTCTTTGATTTATATGTGTAAGTAAATGGAATGATTGATTCCTTATTAAGTGTCTTAAGTTTTAAATACTACACTCATTGGCTACTTGTATATGCAGTTTGCTTTAATTGTTAAAAATAACATTTCAATAGGTGTGCTGGATGATCGTTGTAAAGGTAAAGAAGTGATCCACGACTAGTATTTGGCATAAGGTGAGTATTACCCTACTCTTGGTAAGCATGAATGTTAGTGGGGAAATCAAAACAATAAGGTTACATAAGAATTTTAATTCGCTATTTAGATATAATAATTATATTTATAACTATGTGGTAAGATAAATTAATTATATATTAATGATGAGATAGTGATTTCAAAACCTTTGTGCTGAATGTTGTGTGATTGTATGGATTATTGAGAATTTCATGATGTTCATCACTTGATTTCATTTCATTTCATGCATTGAAATTTATGGTATGTTATTAAGGGAGGAGTGATGTGTGAGAACGATAGGTCCCTTCCCACAAGGGGTGTAAGGGTACCAAATATATTTGGATGATTGGACCCGGCCCGAATCAAGGGGGGTTTCAAAAATTTATTGTTTGTGAAATGTACCGATACGTGGGGAGACATCCTTGATGGATTATGAGATGATGCACTGCATTGCATCATGCTGCATTGGCATACCATACATGAATTTGAATTACTTGGCCCGTAAGGGGGCATATGAAATATTTGGTTATATGGATAAATTCTGATATTTTGATTGACTATGGAATGGCGATTGCAAGTTGGTTGTGGGTTTTATAGGACCGCATTATGATTACTAAGATTGTTGTTATGCAAAGTGCTAAATGACTATGTATACGACAAATAAAGTAGAAAGGAAAAAGAAATAATAATAAGCCCTCAACTTTTTCTAACAAGTGATTACTTTGTGTAGTGTAAGAACTCGCTGAGCTTTATAACTCAACCCCCCCTTCCTCTTTATAACCTTTCAGGTAAGCTTCCAGGTGAGTTCGGATTTTAAGTGGTGAAGCTTTGAAGTTCAACGAAGTTTTAGGTGGGCCCACGAGCATCGCATCCTCGGTCAAGCTTTTTTTAGTGTTTATTGTATATTAGGTGTGAAGTTGTAACTGGTTGGCTATGTCTCTTTAGACACCCTGTAAAGCTATAACCTTATAGTTGTAATCTCTATATGATCTTAACTATATATACATATATATAATGTTGTTCTGTTGTAGTATATATTTGTGTGCCCAGGTGCTCGATTCTGAAAGATAATTGACACTGTCTTGAGTGGGCCCGCTCGAGATGGGTTGTTACAATTGAAAGCAATGCTTGCTATCAAGATTGCAGCAAAGCATGCATTAATAACCTCCCCATGAAGGCCGCATGTGAGGAGAAGTCTCTCTAAATGTGACGCTAAAGACAATTCTGGTGAGTTTGTTGATTTTCTATAAAAACCGTTTAAAACCAGTATAAATTGATAAAATCAATCAATTTATTTTTTGGTTTCTCAATTTATAGTTAAATCTCAATTGAATTCATTTCTTTTACAGCGGGCAACAATCCAGGCCCTTAGTGACAAAATTGATCAACGAAATGATAATAGTTCCTAATTAACTCAAGGCTCTATAATGTAATCGAGGTTGAAAGTTGATTATGTTATTTGGTTAAAATAAGGAAAAAACTCCTCAATTAAATTAGAGTTGATTACAGTGTTAATTTGGTTAACATTTTCACACCACAAAAATGAACTCAAGTTGTTTAAGATGCCTTTATAAAATTTTATTTAAAATTAATCATATTAATTATTATATTTTATTAATTTTTTTTATTTATCTATATTAAGCATATTATATTATTTATTAATTATTTAAATAAATATTATTTATTTTACTGTATTACCATAATACAAATATCTAATTTTCAAATCAATATTATATATTATTATTGAAATTGTATGATGTATTTCACTTATTATTTATGATTTTATTAATTATTAATTTTATTATATTCCCATTTTGATTTTATTTAATATTATTGGAAATATTATATTATAATTAATTTTAATTCTATCATTTATTGCTATAAATTTAAATATAATTATTTGTATTATGAAATGAAAATATTATGTTATTATAATAAAAAAATATTTAATTTATATGTCCTTTCTATATATTATCATAAGTTTATTTTTATGTTATTAAAAATATATCATTTAAATAACTTATATTTCTTAATTATATTATTACTAGTATTTTTATGATTTTATATTATATTTAGTAATACTTAATTACATTTTTATATTTATTAATTTATGTATTACTTTTATTTAGTTTTAAAGTAATATTTTTGGTACTTTTCTTAATTATAATTATTTAATTATTATATTATATGATATATGATATATTATTTACTACAATAATACTACATTAATATTCATATATTATTTATGATATATAATATAATATAATATTTAATTTTTATAATTATTAATTTGTATATTATTTTTATTTAGTTTTAGTAATATATTTTGTATTTTATTCATTGTTATTACTATATTATTTTAATTAATATATCATATTATTATTCGTATATTATGTGATGATATTTGAAATTATATTAATCTTTAAATAATCATGGGTGAATCCATGTTGTAATGGAATGGTCCTTACACCCTCAAGAGTGTAATACCCATTACTCCTTTTTAGTGTAATGGGCCTTAAATATGTAATACACATTACAACATTTTTAAACTTACCAAATAATGTAATGGTCAGGTTGAATGGGCATTCTATTACATACTTGATTCAATCAACCAAACGTGACATAAGATATCTCAAATAGATAAATTCAGGGGAGAGCGATGATACGGTGATGTAATACTAATGATATTCAAACCATAAAAATAAACCACCAAAAAAACATTCATATGCATTTCTAATAAAATCATGACATTGGTTTGCTTTTAGTTATAAATTATCAACTTTGACCCACCTAATATCACTATTTAGAAAGTTGTCTCAGTTTATGTGACATTCTCGATCCGTTTTAGTGATCCCAAATGTTGGGATGAATATCGTCGCTCTTAAAATTGTGGAGGAGTTTCATAATTTTTTACGCTCTTATTGTATTAATTATTTTTAAGTGTGACAGAAACATAATTTAATTGATAATCATATTTTTCTAACAAAAATCTCTAATTCGAAAATCTCCTCTTCCCATTGCATTATAATTTGTTAAAAATATTTTCTCTCTCTCCATAATAAACTTTTTTTCTTCTCTTTAGTTTGAAGAAATCTGTTGGGTTTATGGCTAGTCTCTCCACAATAATTGATCATTGGTTTGGATGTCTCCATTATGATATATCAATTTAATTTAGTAATTCTCAACATTCATAATAAATTTAGTTCAATATTTTTGGACTGGTCTTCAAAGCTAATGATACGTAGAGCATCAAGAGAGAAGAAAATAATGTATCCTCAAAGAGATATAATATATATCATACTCGAATGGTAGGTGGAGCAATTTCAACAATCAATTCTTATATTTGACGGACTGGTCGTTACAGATAATAATAAATTTCAACCACAAATAGTTTATTCTTAGTAAAATCGTCGTAGATAATCATATTTTTTTTCGCATATATTATCTGCGATGAAGTATTTTCCGTCACAAATAATGTTTGCAACGAACTTCAATATGTATCTGCAATGGAAATTGATCGCAGATATTATTTTTAAAATAATTTTTTTATTTTTAATTTATTTGAGTAAATGCGACTTACTTATCTACAATGGATAAAATTGTGTTTGCAAATAAATGTAACATCAACTATGTTTACTGTGACAAAAATTTTCGTCGCTGATTCTCAATTTTCTTGTAAAGAATGAGTTATGAAGAGAAGATTTGTTTGAGAAACAATTTGATGAAATGTCTTCTCCATGAAGAAAATTGAGGAAAATTTCTTTTTTAAAATAATATATTTAAGAATGGGCTTGGTAACAATGTTACATTAATATATAGACAAAACTCATAGTATCCATTTATATGTAGGATACATGGTCAGAAGGTGTTGAGATTGCTCCACCTACGGTTACAATCAGATATATACATATACATACACACACACACATATATATATATATAGAGAGAGAGAGAGAGACACACACACACACACACACATATATCCTGATGAGGATACATTTCTTCTTCTCCTTATGTTATATATTCTCGATACATGGTCAGAAGGTGTTGAGAATGCTCCACCTACCGCTGTAGTCTGATATATATGATATCCTTATGAGGATACTTTTTTTTTCTCTCTCTTCATGCTCTATGTATCATTACCTTTGAAGACTAGTGTAACGACCCATCCCGGGTTGGCCACCCCCGATACGGTGTCATCACGTTTTGAAAATCTCAGCACGACACATATATGCAACAATAAAGCAAAATAAAACTAACAAGAATTTTTACTGTAACCCTCATCACTCAACAGGGGAGGTACATCAGTCTGATATAATTTAAACATAATATACAACTTAACATGCATGAATATTTCAAAATAAATATTTGTTTTTTTTTCATTTTCTCATTTGTTTGAGGGTATTGACACGTACGTGGCTTATAGCAAATGATTTCGTCTGACTTTCAACCCACCAGACTACTAGTCCTGTCTGCTACTTGAAATCATTGTACAATGAAGGGTGAGCTTCAGAAGCTCAGTGAATTAAATTTACTAAAAGTATTCCAATTTCGTAAATAGCCCTTAAATATGTAATCATTTATTTCTCTTATAACTAGATAATAGCAAAAAGTCTAATATTTAAATAATTCTCATATGATCATGTTTCTATGCCTTTTTCCCTTTTTCTCACTGTAACTGTCTCTCTCTGGGAGACTCATCCATCTATAATTTAATTCACAATAATATACCACACTTCATCATTTCAATAATGCAAGCAATAATTAAAATGGATGCAATGCATAAATGATTATGATGGGAACGTCTTCCCACCTGTCGACAGGTTATTATTATCTTAGACCGGCCCCTTTTCGGTTCTTTACAGCTTATCCCGGCTATCACGGAATTTTTCTCCAGCATATACCGGCTGTCACGGTACCCCTTTTATTTCCAGCATCTACTGGCTGTCACGGTTGTTCCATTAGACCGGCCCCTTCCCGGTTCTTTCAGTTATCTTATTTAATGCATATACATATGATCAACGATATGAAATATGTCTATGAACAGTAATATAACAAGAACATGTATAACAATATTTAAATTAACTACCATGATTATTCTCAATTTATCATTGAAATATATTCCTCAAAATTTCTCTCCTCATATGTCACATAAATTTATTTACCCAGACTCGTACCAAATTTTATTCATCCCATTTACGATTAAATTAACTCATTATTCTAATAATATTTCTTTTTACATAATAATTTTTCTACATGTCTAATATTTATATCATATCTATCAACCAAATATTTATCTACTACTAAAGCATATGCTAATAATAAAATTTAATATTATCACTAGATATTTGATTTTTATTTAGACTACTTAAAGTAAATCCAACTCACCACGTAGCACTTAAAGCTACTCGTGGATCACCTCCTTGCCTTTATTGTTCTTCTCCGAAACTTCCCCCGATGGTTGATCGCCAACACCTGACATCATATTTGTATTCAAATTATAATTATTTCTTCATTTCTTCATAAACTACACCCTTTGAAAAATCCCACTTTGAATTCGGGGAAATTTCAGAAAATACTAAAACTTCAAAAATAAACACTACATTATTACCTTCTGCTTTTCTGATAGCTATTCGTGATTTCTTATAAAATTTCACCGTAAACTCCTTCAAAAATTTACTATTTTAACTTTTTTTTAGGTCCCCAAGTGTTTAAGGAAAACAAAAAATTTAAAAGAAAAACTTATGAAATCGGTAAGTAAAATTGATTACGGAAAATATATATATATATATATATATATGTGTGCGCAAACCAAAGTTTGCTTTTTGAAAAAAATATCTACAACCCCCCACTTAAAGTCTTCCACGATTTTGGTGTGTTGGAGGGCATGTAGAAACCACAAATACACTTGGAGCAATTTAACTAAACTTGGCAGCAGGTGCTGCCACCTGCTGCAACCTTTTATATATTTTTTTTAATCTTATTTTTAACCTCTTCTTTTTTTCTTTTCTCTTTTTCTTTTTTTTTTCTTTTCTATTTGGAACATAAATGTCCTTGTTTTTTTTAACATTTAAATAACATGTAATATTTGAACTCTATGTCTTATTTATTAAATTTTTTTTTTTACATATACAGATATTACAATTCTACCTACCTTTAGGTCCCTCAAATCTAGACCTCTTCAGCCAATCTTTCCTACCCCTCAACTCCATCAGATCCTTCTCAATCTGCAATGCTTTATCCACCAACACCACATAATTCCCTATACCCATATAAGAGAGTTTAGTACGAATATCATAGTGTAATCCGTCTAAAAATCTCTTACATTTTCTCACCTCTGTATTTACTAACTCAAGTAAAAATCTAGACAGGGTGATGAATTTACTATCATATTCAACCACCGATAAATTTCCCTGCCTTAGGTGAATAAAGTCTCTTTCTTGTTGTGCCTGAAAGGTATATGGGAAGTACTTTGCAAAGAACTCATCTTTAAACTTACTCCAGGTCAAAGGTTGATCTACCTGTGTGCTCATCCTGGGCAAAATATCCTCCCACCATTGAGAAGCCTCACCCTCTAGCATAAAGGAAGCAAAAACCACCTTCTGTCTATCTGACACCGGTAAAACCTCAAAATATTTGTCCACATGCCTAATCCATTGTTCAGCTTCCATTGGATTTGCTGATCCTCTAAAGGACTAAGGTTTAAACATAAGAAACCTCACAAAACAATCCCCTTGCATCTCATTTGTAAATATCCCTCTCTCAGGAACCTCTTGCCTTACCACATCCGGTTCTCTTCTATCATTTTCCTATAATCTTCTCTGTAAATTATCAGCCCTTTCTTCAGCTGCATTCATCCTTTCTATAGCATGATTAAGGTCTTCTTTCAATTCATCATTCCTACCCTCAGATACTGTCCCAGCTCTACTGGTACTAGCTGTACCATCAGCATGTTCCCTCACAGGAACCACAGACTTCACTTCCTCCTCTACTTCAGCTCTCCTAAAAATTGGGGGTCTACCTCGTCCCCTCTGATTCAAAACTCTACCTCTATCTCTAGCATGACCATGTGTCATCCTCAGACTCTGCATTTAAAATACAATTTATTTAGAACTTCCACTTTTTATCGGATGTCCCGTGCCCGTGTTGCGATGTTGGAGGCCCAGTGAGGGGTCAGCCGCATGGCACGTGGTGCTGCGTGTTATCCCACATTGGCTAGAGGGGAAATTTGTAGGCTGCTTATAAGTGACTTGGTTCCACTGTTGGTATGAGGCCTTTTGAGGAGACGAAGTCTTCCCAGGAACAAAACCGTGCGGGCTTCGGCCCAAAGTGGACAATATCATACCAATGGTGGGCTGGGTCCTTACATTTGGTATCAGAGCCGGACCCTTGAAAGCTCGAGATGGGTTTCCGTTGGGGGCTATCGCCACACAGCGAAGACGCTGTGCTCCAAGAGGGAGAGGTGCCCGTGTTGCGATGTTGGAGGCCCAGTGAGGGGTCGGCCGCATGGCACGTGGTGCTGCGTGTTATCCCACATCGGCTAGAGGGGAAAGTTGTGTGCTGCTTATAAGTGACTTGGTTCCACTGTTGGTATGAGGCCTTTTGGGGAGATGAAGTCTTCCCAGGAACAAAACCATGCGGGCTTCGGCCCAAAGCGGACAATATCATACTAGTGGTGGGTTGGGTCCTTACAACTAGTCCAAAAATATTAAACTAAATTTATTATGAATGTTGAGAATTTTTCTAGTTATGTATATAATTTGACTTGCCTGTCTGGTGGCATTTTATGTTTTCTTTAGTGTTGTTGCTTTCTGGTTTCAATTTTACCGAGGGAAATAAAGGCTTATTTGTTGTGGAAATGTCGCCTTATAGTCCAAATTCTGCTACAAGGATATAAAGGATTAATATGTTCTGTGTTGCTTCGCATTAGATATTGTGTGTGTGTGTGTATGTATGTATCTGATTGTAACCGTAGGTGGAGCAATCTCATATATATATATATATATATATATATATATATATATATATATATATATATATATAAAGAGAGAGAGAGAGAGAGACACACACACACACACCCACACACACATATATATCCTGATGAGGATACATTTCTTCTTCTCCTTATGTTATATATTCTCGATACATGGTCAGAAGGTGTTGAGAATGCTCCACCTACCGCTGTAGTCTGATATATATGATATCCTTATGAGGATACACTTCTTTTTTTTTTCTTTCTCACTCTTCATGCTCTAAGTATACCTTTGAAGACTAGTCCAAAAATATTAACTAAATTTATTATGAATGTTGAGAATTGTTCTGGTTATGTATATAATTTGACTTGCCTGTCTGGTGGTGTCTTATGTTTTCTTTAGTGTTGTGGCTTTCTTTTTTCAATTTTACCGTGGGAAATAGAGGCTTATTTGTTGTGGAAATGTCGCCTTATAGTCCAAATTCTGCTACAAGGATATAAAGGATTAATATGTTCTGTGTTGCTTCGCATTACATATTGGCAACGCTGGATCAATTATGAAGAGTTCTTGACTTTTAGGCATTGATATTTTGAGTTTTGGCTTCATTTGGGTTTTGTTTGTTCCTCTAGTGTTTTTGTATTTCTGGAGACTTGATGTACAGATATACACCTATGGTATTCTTAATAAATTAAGTTTGTCCTTCAAATATATATATATATATATATATATATATATATATATATATGTTGAGCTTTTACTTCTAAAATCTACCTACTCAATCTTAAGCAAGAAACGCAACTACAATAATTAATTAGGCAAAATAAATAAAAAGTAATACCACCAATAATTTATGTGGTTCGACAACCACTTTTCCTACATCCACCAATAAATCAACTGCTTTATTAATCTTCAACTACAACTTTAGCAAGAGCAAAGTTGTCAAAATCTCACCCTAAAGTCCCAATAAAGCAAAAGCTCTTAACCTAGCTCTATTTGTAAGTGCCCCCTTTACTCGACAACCCAAAACCCCAATACACCAAAATCTCTCATCTTAGCTCTAGTAGTAAACACCTTTAGTTTACAATGTATATGAGAATTAGAAGTGTGTCTCAAATCTTCTCTGGGACCCCCTTTATATAGATGATATTTTCTTAATACTATTAGGAAAAGAACAACAACATCATAGTAGATTACTACTACTTGTACAATCAACAATCTAATAAGGAATTATTATTATTCTTACTAGAACAAGCAACTACAAAATATAAAAAAGTTTCCCAAACCAATTAGAATTTTTATTTGTAGTGAAATGAGCCAAAATCTTAACAAATATCCACCTCATCATTAATTTTGGCTTTCTTTTATGGTTGGTGCGATCTTTCCTTTTCGTCTTCCTATCTCATCCGCTTACTCTTCGAAGCAATCATCCTCACATTTAACACGTACAAGCTTTCTTTGTTCACGGCATCTGTCATCGCTACCTTTGAAGCATCAAGAACTTGCCTCTCATCATCCTCATTAGCCTTTCCATTATCAATTTGCTTCATTCTACTCAACTCCTCCAACTCCTCCACCACAGCCTTGCTTTTCAATTGTGTGTGTTCCTCTTCCTCATTGTAGATGCATTCCATATTTGAAAAATCTAGAGACTTGCATCTTTATCTTTCGTCCACCTTCCTTAAAGTGCTTGTTCACTTTTCCTGGCTCTTCTCTTGATATAATCACAAAAAATTCTTCAACCTCGAACACAGTTGGCCTCTTCAACTTATCTCTCTCTAGAGGTACCGCGGGAACCTCTCCATCCATCCAAACTTACTTTCCCACCATTAACATCGTGACTATGTCATCTCCTTCCGGTTACAAGTACTTCATCTCTGTCAACATACTAATAAATTAGTGATAATGGAATTAAAAAAGCTAATATTCATCATACTTTCTTCCATATTCATTTCATCAAATAGCTTAATATTAATCATGCCTGCTTTTTTTATTTTTGCCATCAGAACCACAACTCTGATACCACTTGTTAGGATTTTACCTCTAAAATCCACGCACTCAATCTTGAAAAAAAGCACTACCACAATAATTAAATAAGAAAAATAAATAAAGAGTAATAACATCAATAATTAATGTGGTTCAACAACCTCTTTGCCTACACTAGATGAGTATTTCACATTTTCGCTCCTAAAACCATCAAGTGTTAGCGGTTTGAACCTAAAACGCTTACTTTCTCTCATAAAATCTAAATTAGCGATCCAAATCCAATTTAGTTTGGTCTCAAATCACATTCTATGTTTTAGACATGTCGGTACCCTAGCTCATCCATAGGACGAGTATTTCAAATTTTGTCCCTAAAACCATCAAGTGTTAGTGGTTTGAATCGAAAATGGGTACATTCGCCCAAAAAATCAAAATTAATGATCCATATCCGATTTAGTTTGCTCTCATAACTCATATTCTATATTAGAATCATGCCGATAACCTTGACTCATCTACAAAAACGAAAAGAAGCTTTTGGCAACAACATTAGATTATTGCGAATCAATTTCTATTGCCAACAAAAATCAATATGGTGGCTCTATGATTAATTTAGCAACAAAAAATATTATTCCGAAAAAAAAAGAATTCCCAATGATATTTTCTCGTTGACAAAAAAATGTTTTGGATTGTTGCGATGTTCAATTTTATGATATTTCAAGTTTTAGCAACAACAAATTCTCATTGCCTATAATAAATTTATTTTAATTTTAGCTTTACATATTAGTGTTTACACTTGTAAGACCCAGTATTTTACTTAGACACGAATGCAACTACTAAACACTTATAAAATTTTAGACTTAAAACTTTATTATCATAATATGTATGATATATACCACATAATGTTAACAATAAGTGGTTTCTGGTGTTCTACATTCGAGTATGTAACACAGAGGTTTTAAGGTCGAAAATGTAACATACTCATCCCGTGGATAAGTCAGGGATATCAACATGTCTGTAACATAGAATATGAGTTGTGAAAACAAACCGAATCAAATTCGGATCACCAATTTGGATTTTGTGAAGGAAAGTAGGCGTTTTAGTTTCAAACCGTTAACACTTAGTGGTTTTAGAGGCTAAAATGTGAAATGCTCATCTCGCGGATGAATTAGGGTCCCCGACATATCTGTAACATAGAATGTGAGTTATAAGAAGAAATCAAATTGGATTCGGGTTACCAATTTGGATTTTATGAGAGAAAGTAGGCGTTTTAGGTTCAAACCGTTAACACATAAGTACTTTACATAACAAGTCTAAGCGCAATGACTTTTTTCTGGCAACGACCTTTCCGTTGCTAAAGGTTATTTTCTTGTAGTGTGAAGTAAGAAATAACCGATATAAAATCAGATATATAACTCACACATTGTGAGAGTCGAACCTGAGACCACAGTCTTGACTATTAAATCAAAACCTCCTCAACCTTATTGAGAAATTATTAATTAAGGAGTGACAATTACTGTAGATTTTATGACACATTTTTTTTCTTAAGTAATAAATTTTAAATATGGTATTTCTGCCAAAAAAAAAACAAAACAAAAGATTAAAGGCACATTAATTTGGACGTGAAACTCACATGTGATAAGTATATATATGGTTTAATATTATGAATGTTGGCTCCTAATAACTTTAACTCTTTTCCTACTAAAAATATTTGCGATACATTACTTGATGCCAATTAACATATAGAAGGATCAAACAAATGCTAGCTGAGTGTAAGAAATTGAAATATTTAAATTAAAATATTAATATTTAAATTGTAATTAAATGAATCAGTATATTTATAGTAATTGTATTATAACAACGTTTCAATAAAAAAAAAAAAAAAAAAAACTGTATGTCCCATAATTATTTTACACCCAAACAAGAAAATTTGACTAAGTTTCTCCATTAACCAACCGGGTGCCTACAATTTTTAGCAAACCCTATTAATTCCAGCATGCATGAGATATTAACCACAAATCCCATAGACTTTTTCTGCTTCAAATTAATAATTACCGAAGAATAAGCATACCCATTGCATATAAATATGTATTCATTTGTATCATTAATTTATCTATCAGTCACAAAGAAACACTGCAAATCGTTCGATCTCAGCAAGCTGCAGGACGGTCAAGAATAATATTAATTGCACGAAAGAGGCAATTATGGCCAAGAAGCAGCTTGTTACAGTGTTTCTCATGTGCTTTGTTCTCGTCGCCGCAATGCACCTCACTGAGGCTATTGACGGCAATGCTTGCTATCAAGATTGCAGCAAGGAATGCATTAATAACCTCCCAATGAAGGCTGCATGTGAGGAGAAGTGTCACTCTAAATGCCACGCTAAAGACAATTCTGGTGAGTTGGTTGATTTTCTATAAAAACCGTTAAAAACCAGCATGAATTGATAAAATCAATCAATTTGTTTTTTGTTTTCTCAATTTATAGTTAAATCTCAATTGATTTCATTTCTTTTACAGCGGGCAACAATCCAGGTGCACCACCACATGGCCCTTAGTGACAGAATTGATCAACAAAATGATAAAAGTTCCTAATGAACTCAAGGCTCTGTAATGTAATCGAGGTTGAAAGTTGATTATGTTGTTTGGTTAAAATAAGGAAAAAACTCCTCACTTATATTGGAGTTGATTACAGTGTTAATTTGGTTAAAATTTTCACACCACAAAAATGAACTCAAATTGTTTAAGATGCCTTTGAGTATAAAATTATATTTAAAATTAATCATATTAATTATTATATTATATTAATTTTTTTATTTATCTATATTAAGCATGTTATATTATTTATTAATTATTTAAATAAATATTAATTATTTTACTGTATTATCATAATATAAATATCTAATTTTCATATCAATATTATATATTATTATTCAAATTGTATGATGTATTTCATTTATTATTTATGATATTATTAATTATTAAATATATTATATTCCTATTTTGATTTCATTTAATAATATTGGAAATATTATATTATAATTAATTTTAATTTTATCATTTATTGTTATAAATTTAAATATAATTATTTATATTATGAAATGAAAATATTATGTAATTATAATAAAAAATATTTAATTTATATGTCCTTACTATATATTATCATAAGTTTATTTTTTATGTTATTAAAAATATATCATTTAAATATCTTATATTTGTTAATTATATTATTATTAGTTTTTTTATGATTTTATGTTATTTTTAGCAATATTAATTACATTTTTAAATTTATTAACTTATGAATTACTTTTATTTAGTTTTGAAGTAATATATTTGGTACTTTTCTTAATTATAATTATTTAATTATTGTATTATATGAGATATGATATATTATTTACTACAATAATATTCATATATTATTTTATGATATATAATATAATATAATATTTAATTTTTATAATTATTAATTTGTATATTATTTTTATTTAGTTTTAGTAATATATTTTGTATTTTATTCATTGTTATTACTATATTATTTTAATTAATATATCATATTATTATGCATATATTATGTGATGATATTTGAAATTATATTAATCTTTAAATAATCATGAGTGAATCCATGTTGTAATGGAATGGTCCTTACACCCTCAAGAGTGTAATACTCATTACTCCTTTTTAGTGTAATGGGCCTTAAATATGTAATACACATTACAACATTTTTAAACTTACCAAATAATGTAATGGTCAGGGTGAATGGGCATTCTATTACATCCTTGATTCAATCAACCAAACGTGACATAAGATATCTCAAATAGATGAATTCAGGGGAGAGCGATGATACGGTGATGTAATACTAATGATATTCAAACCATAAAAATAAACCACAAAAAAAAAACACCCGTATGCATTTCTAATAAAATCATGACATTGGTTTGGTTTTAGTTATAAATTATCAACTTTGACCCACCTAATATCACTATTTAGAAAGTTGTCACGGTTTATGTGACATTCTGGATCCGTTTTAGTGATCCCAAATGTTGGGATGAATATCGTCGCTCTTAAAGTTATGGAGGAGTTTCATAATTTTTTACGCTCTTATTGTATTAATTCTTTTTAATTGTGACTGAAACATAATTTAATTGATAATCATATTTTTCTAACAAAAATCTCTAATTCGAAAATCTTCTCTTCACATTGCATTATAATTTGTTAAACATATTTTCTCTCTCCATAATAAACTTTTTTTTTTCTCTTTAGTTTGAAGAAATTTGTTGGGTTTATGGCTAGTCTCTCCACAATAATTGATCATTGGTTTGGATGTCTCCATTATGATATATCAATTTAATTTAATAATTCTCAACATTCATAATAAATTTAGTTCAATATTTTTGGACTGATCTTCAAAGCTAATGATACATAGAGCATCAAGAGAGAAGAAAATAATGTATCCTCAAAGAGATATAATATATATCATACTCGAATGGTAGGTGGAGCAATTTCAACAATTAATTCTTATATGCGATGGACTGATCGTTACAGATAATAATAAATCTCAACCGCAAATAGTTTATTCTTAGTAAAATCGTCATAGATTTCATATTTTTTTTCGCATATACCATTTGCGATGAAATATTTTCCGTCACAAATAATGTTTGCAACGAGCTTCAAAATGTATCTGAGATGGAAATTGGTCGAATATATTATTTTTAAAATAATTTTTTTATTTTTAATTTATTTGAGTAAATGCAACTTACTTATCTGCAATGGATAAAATTGTGTTTGCAAATAAATGTTACATCAACTATGTTTACTGTGACAAAACTTTTCGTCGATTCCCAATTTTCTTGTAAAGAATGAGTTATGAAGAGAAGATTTGTTTGAGAAACAATTTGATGAAATGTCTTCTCCATGAAGAAAATTGAGGAAAAATTCTTTTTTAAAATAATATATTTAAGAATGGGCTTGGTAACAATGTTACATTAATATATAGACAAAACTCATAGTATCCACTTATATATAGGATACATGGTCTGAAGGTGTTGAGATTGCTCCACCTACAGTTACAATCAGATACATACACACACACACACACACACACACACACATATATATATATATATATATACAGAGAGAGAGAGACACACACACACACACACATATATGTCCTGATGAGGATACATTTCTTCTTCTCCTTACGTTATATATTCTCGATACTTGGTTAGAAGGTGTTGAGAATGGTCCACCTACCGCTGTAGTCTGATATATATGATATCCTTATGAGGATACATTTTTTTTTTCTTTCTCTCTCTTCATGCTCTATGTATACCTTTGAAGACTAGTCCAAAAATATTAAACTAAATTTATTATGAATGTTGAGAATTGTTCTGGTTATGTATATTATTTGACTTGCCTGTCTGGTGGTGTCTTATGTTTTCTTTAGTGTTGTTGCTTTCTGGTTTCAATTTTACCGTGGGAAGTGGAGGCTTATTTGTTGTGGAAATGTCGCCTTATAGTCCAAATTCTGCTACAAGGATATAAAGGATTAATATGTTCTGTGTTGCTTTGCATTAGATATTGGCAACTCTGGATCAATTATGAAGAGTTCATGACTTGTAGGCATTGATATTTTGAGTTTTGGCTTCATTTGGGTTTTGTTTGTTCTTCTAGTGTTTTTGTATTTCTGGAGACTTGATGTACAGATATACACATATGGTATTCTTAATAAATTAAGTTTGTCCTTCAAATATATATATATATATGTTGAGATTTTACTTCTACAATCTACCTACTCAATCTTAAGCAAGAAACGCAACTACAATAATTAATTAGGCAAAATAAATAAAAAGTAATAACACCAATAATTTATGTGGTTCGACAACCACTTTTCCTACATCCACCAATAAATCAACTGCTTTATTAATCTTCAACTACAACTTTAGAAAGAGCAAAGTTGTCAAAATCTCACCCTAAAGTCCCAATAAAACAAAAGCTCTTAACCTAGCTCTATTTGTAAGTGCCCCCTTTACTCGACAACCCAAAACCCCAATACACCAAAAGCTCTCATCTTAGCTCTAGTAGTAAACACCTTTAGTTTACAATGTATATGAGAATTAGAAGTGTGTCTCAAATCTTCTTTGGGACCCCCTTTATATAGACGATATTTTCTTAATACTATTAGGAAAAGAACAACAACATCATAGTAGATTACTACTACTTGTACAATCAACAATCTAATAAGGAATTATTATTATTCTTACTAGAACAAGCAACTACAAAATATAAAAAAAGTTTCCCAAACCAATTAGAATTTTTATTTGTAGAGAAATGAGCCAAAATCTTAACAAATATCCACCTCATCATTAATTTTGGCTTTCTTTTATGGTTGGTGCGATCTTTCCTTTTGGTCTTCCTATCTAATCCGCTTACTCTTCGAAGCAATCATCCTCACATTTAACACGTACAAGCTTTCTTCGTTCACGGCATCTGTCATCGCTACCTTTGAAGCATCAAGAACTTGCCTCTCATCATCCTCATTAGCCTTTCCATTATCAATTTGCTTCATTCTACTCAACTCCTCCACCACGGCCTTTCTTTTCAATTGTGTGTGTTCCTCTTCCTCATTGTAGATGCATTCCATATTTGAAAAATCTAGAGACTTGGATCTTTATCTTTCCTCCACCTTCCTTAAAGTGCTCGTTCACTTTTTCCTCGCTCTTCTCTTGATATAATCACAAAAAATTCTTCAACCTCGAACACAGTTGGCCTCTTCAACTTATCTCTCTCTAGAGGTACCGCGGGAACCTCTCCATCCATCCAAACTTACTTTCCCACCATTAATATCGTGACTATGTCATCTCCTTCCGGTTACAAGTACTTCATCTCTGTCAACATACTAATAAATTAGTGATAATGGAATTAAAAAAGCTAATATTCATCATACTTTCTTCCATATTCATTTCATCAAATAGCTTAATATTAATCATGCCTGCTTTTTTTATTTTTGCCATCAGAACCACAACTCTGATACCACTTGTTAGGATTTTACCTCTAAAATCCACGCACTCAATCTTGAGAAAAAACACTACCACAATAATTACATAAGAAAAATAAATAAAAAGTAATAACATCAATAATTAATGTGGTTCAACAACCTCTTTGCCTACACTAGATGAGTATTTCACATTTTCGCTCCTAAAACCATCAAGTGTTAGCGGTTTGAACCTAAAACGCTTACTTTCTCTCATAAAATCTAAATTAGCGATCCAAATCCAATTTAGTTTGGTCTCAAATCACATTCTATGTTTTAGACATGTCGGTACCCCAGCTCATCCATAGGACGAGTATTTCAAATTTTGTCCCTAAAACCATCAAGTGTTAGTGGTTTGAATCGAAAATGGGTACATTAGCCCAAAAAATCAAAATTAATGATCCATATCCGATTTAGTTTGCTCTCACAACTCATATTCTATTTTAGAATCATGCCGATAACCTTGACTCATCTACAGGTTGAGTATTTCACATTTTTTGCCAATAAAACCACAATGTGTTAACGGTTTGAACCTAAAACGCCTTCTTTCTCTCATAAAATCCAAACTGGTATCCCGAATCCAATTTGATTTCTTCTTATAACTCACATTCTATGTTACGGATATGTCGGGGACCCTAATTCATCCGCGAGATGAGCATTTCACATTTTAGCCTCTAAAACCACTAAGTGTTAACGGTTTGAAACTAAAACGCCTACTTTCCTTCACAAAATCCAAATTGGTGATCCGAATCTGATTCGGTTTGTTTTCACAACTCATATTCTATGTTACAGACATGTTGATATCCCTGACTCATCCACGGGATGAGTATGTTACATTTTCGACCTTAAAACCACTGTGTTACATACTCGAATGTAGAACACCAGAAACCACTTATTGTTAACATTATGTGGTATATATCATACATATTATGATAATAAAGTTTTAAGTCTAAAATTTTATAAGTGTTTAGTAGTTGCATTCGTGTCTAAGTAAAATACTGGGTCTTACAAGTGTAAACACTAATATGTAAAGCTAAAATTAAAATAAATTTATTATAGGCAATGAGAATTTGTTGTTGCTAAAACTTGAAATATCATAAAATTGAACATCGCAACAATCCAAAACATTTTTTTGTCAACGAGAAAATATCATTGGGAATTCTTTTTTTTTCGGAATAATATTTTTTGTTGCTAAATTAACCATAGAGCCACCATATTGATTTTTGTTGGCAATGGAAATTGATTCGCAATAATCTAATGTTGTTGCGAAAAGCTTCTTTTCGTTTTTCATTGTGAAGTACTTTACATAACAAGTCCAAGCGCAATGACTTTTTTCTGGCAACGACTTTTCCGTTGCTAAAGGTTATTTTCTTGTAGTGTGAAGTAAGAAATAACTGATATAAAATCAGATAAATAACTCACACATTGTGAGAGTCGAACCTGAGACCACAGTCTTGACTATTAAATCAAAACCTCCTCAACCTTATTGAGAAATTATTAATTAAGGAGTGACACTTACCGTAGATTTTATGACACATTTTTTTTCTTAAGTAATAAATTTTAAAGTATGGTATTTCTGCCAAAAAAAAAAAACAAAACAAAAGATTAAAGGCACATTAATTTGGACGTGAAACTCACATGTGATAAGTATATATATGGTTTAATATTATGAATGTTGGCTCCTAATAACTTTAACTCTTTTCCTACTAAAAATATTTGCGATACATTACTTGATGCCAATTAACATATAGAAGGATCAAACAAATGCTAGCTGAGTGTAAGAAATTGAAATATTTAAATTACAATATTAATAGTTAAATTGTAATTAAATGAATCAGTATATTTATAGTAATTGTATTATAACAACGTTTCAATAAAAAAAAAAAAAAAAACTGTATGTCCCTTAATTATTTTACACCCAAACAAGAAAATTTGGCTAAGTTTCTCCATTAACCAACCGGGTGCCTACAATTTTTAGCAAACCCTATTAATTCCAGCATGCATGAGATATTAACCACAAATCCCATAGACTTTTTCTGCTTCAAATTAATAATTACCGAAGAATAAGCATACCCATTGCATATAAATATGTATTCATTTGTATCATTAATTTATCTATTAGTCACAAAGAAATACTGCAAATCGATCGATCTCAGCAAGCTGCAGGACGGTCAAGAATAATATTAATTGCACGAAAGAGGCAATTATGGCCAAGAAGCAGCTTGTTACAGTGTTTCTCATGTGCTTTGTTCTCGTCGCCGCAATGCACCTCACTGAGGCTATTGACGGCAATGCTTGCTATCAAGATTGCAGCAAAGAATGCATTAATAACCTCCCAATGAAGGCTGCATGTGAGGAGAAGTGTCACTCTAAATGCCACGCTAAAGACAATTCTGGTGAGTTGGTTGATTTTCTAAAAAAAACCGTTTAAAACCAGTATGAATTGATAAAATCAATCAATTTGTTTTTTGTTTTCTCAATTTATAGTTAAATCTCAATTGATTTCATTTCTTTTACAGCGGGCAACAATCCAGGTGCACCACCACATGGCCCTTAGTGACAGAATTGATCAACAAAATGATAAAAGTTCCTAATGAACTCAAGGGTCTGTAATGTAATCGAGGTTGAAAGTTGATTATGTTGTTTGGTTAATATAAGGAAAAAACTCCTCAATTAAATTGGAGTTGATTACAGTGTTAATTTGGTTAACATTTTCACACCACAAAAATGAACTCAAATTGTTTAAGATGCCTTTGAGTATAAAATTATATTTAAAATTAATCATATTAATTATTTTATTTATCTATATTAAGCATATTATATTATTTATTAATTATTTAAATAAATATTATTTATTTTACTGTATTATCATAATATAAATATCTAATTTTCATATCAATATTATATATTATTATTCAAATTGTATGATGTATTTCATTTATTATTTATGATATTATTAATTATTAATTTTGTTATATTCCTATTTTGATTTCATTTAATATTATTGGAAATATTATATTATAATTAATTTTAAATTTATCATTTATTGTTATAAATTTAAATATAATTATTTATATTATGAAATGAAAATATTTTGTTATTATAATAAAAAAATATTTAATTTATATATCCTTACCATATATTATCATAAGTTTATTTTTTATTTTATTAAAAATATATCATTTAAATATCTTATATTTGTTAATTATATTATTATTAGTATTTTTATGATTTTATATTTTTTTTAGTAATACTTAATTAAATATTTATATATATTAACTTATGTATTACTTTTATTTAGTTTTAAAGTAATATATTTGGTACTTTTCTTAATTATGATTATTATATTATTATATTATATGATATATGATATATTATTTACTACAATAATATAATATTCATATTCGTATATTATTTTATGATATATAATATTATATTATATTTAATTTTTATAATTATTAATTTGTATATTATTTTTATTTAGTTTTAATAATATATTTTGTATTTTATTCATTGTTATTACTATATTATTTTAATTAATATATCATATTATTATTCTTATATATGTGATGACATTTGAAATTATATTAATTTTTAAATAATCATGGGTGAATCCATGTTGTAATGAAATGGTCCTTACACTCTCAAGAGTGTAATACTCATTACTCCTTTTTAGTGTAATGGGCCTTAAATATGTAATACACATTGCAACATTTTTAAACTTACCAAATAATGTAATGGTCAGGGTGAATGGGCATTCTCTTACATCCTTGATTCAATCAACCAAACGTGACATAAGATATCTCAAATAGATAAATTCAGGGGAGAGTGATGATATAGTGATGTAATACGAATGATATTCAAACAATAAAAATAAACCACCAAAAAAACACTCGTATGCATTTCTAATAAAATCATGACATTGCTTTGGTTTTAGTTATAAATTATCAACTTTGACCCTCCTTATATCACTATTTAGAAAGTTGTCTCGGTTTATGTGACATTCTCTATCCGTTTTAGTGATCCCAAATGTTGTGATAAATATCGTCGCTCTTAAAGTTATGGTGGAGTTTCATAATTTTTTTATGTTCTTATTGTATTAATTCTTTTTAAGTGTGACTGAAACATAATTTAATTGATGATCATATTTTTCTAACAAAAATCTCTAATTTGACAATCTCCTCTTCACATTGCATTATAATTTGTTAAACATATTTTCTCTCTCTCCATAAGAAACTTTTTTTTTTCTCTTTAGTTTGAAGAAATTTGTTGGGTTTATGGCTAGTCTCTCAACAATAATTGATCATTGGTTTGGATGTCTCGATTATGATATATCAATTTAATTTAATAATTCTCAACATTCATAATAAATTTAGTTCAATATTTTTGGACTGGTCTTCAAAGCTAATGATACATAGAGCATCAAGAGAGAAGAAAATAATGTATTCTCAAAGAGATATAATATATATCATACTCGAATGGTAGGTGGAGCAATTTCAACAATTAATTCTTATATGCGACGGACTGGTCATTACAGATAATAATAAATCTCAACCACAAATAGTTTATTCTTAGTAAAATCGTTGTAGATAATCATATTTTTTATCGCATATACTATCTGCGATGAAATATTTTCCATCACAAATAATGTATGCAACGAACTTCAATATGTATCTGAGATTGAAATTGGTAGCAAATATTATTTTTAAAATAATTTTTTTATTTTCAATTTATTCAAGTAAATGCGACTTACTTATCTGCAATGGATAAAATTGTGTTTGCAAATAAATGTAACATCAGGTACGTTTACTGTGACAAAACATTTTGTCGCTGATTCTCAATTTTCTTGTAAAGAATGAATTATGAAGAGAAGATTTGTTTGAGAAACAATTTGTTGAAATGTCTTCTCCATGAACAAAATTGTGGAAAAATTCTTTTTTAAAATAATATATTTAAGAGTGGGCTTGGTACCAATGTTACATTAATGTATAGACAAAACTCATTGTATCCATTTATATATAGGATACATGGTCAGAAGGTGTTGAGATTGCTCCACCTACGGTTACAATCAGATACACACACACACACACATATATATATATATATATATATATATATATAGAGAGAGAGAGAGAGAGAGAGAGAGAGAGAGAGAGAGACACATATCTCCTGATGAGGATACATTTCTTTTTCTCCTTATGTTATATATTCTCCATTTATATATAGGATACATGGTCAGAAGGTGTTGAGATTGCTCCACCTACCGTTGTAGTTTGATATATATGATATCCTTATGAGGATACATTTCTTTTTCTTTTTTTTCTCTCTCTTCATGCTCTATGTATCATTACCTTTGAAGACTAGTCCAAAAATATTAAAATAAATTTATTTTGAATGTTGAGAATTGTTCTGGTTATGTATATAATTTGACTTGCTTGTTTGGTGGGGTTTTATGTTTTCTTTAGTGTTGTTGCTTTCTGGTTTCAATTTTACCGTGGGAAATAAAGGCTTATTTGTTGTGGAAATGTTGCCTTATAGTCCAAATTCTGCTACAAGGATATAAAGGATTAATATATTCTGTGTTGCTTCGCATTGGATATTGGCAACTCTGGATCAATTATGAAGAGTTCTTGACTTTTAGGCATTGATATTTTGAGTTTTGGCATCATTTGGGTTTTGTTTGTTCTTCTAGTGTTTTTGTATTTCTGGAGATTTGATGTACTGATATACACCTATTGTATTCTTAATAAATTAAGTTTGTCCTTCAAAAAAAAATATATTGTAACGACCCATCCCGAGCGGGCCCACTCAGGACGGTATCAATTACCTTTCGAAATCGAGCACCTGGACACACAAATATATACTACAACAGAACAACATCTAATATATATTAGTTAAGATCATACAGAGATTTCAACTATAAGGTTGTAGCTTTACAAGGTGTCTGAAGAGACACAGCCAACCGGTTACAACTTCACACTTAATATACGATATAACACTAAGCAAAAAAAGATTGACCGAGGATGCGATGCTCGTGGACCCACCTAAAACTTCATTGAACTTCAAAGCTTCACCACTTAAAATCCAAAATCACCTGAAAGATTAGAAATAGGAAGGGGGGTGAGCTATAAAGCTCAGCGAGTTCTTACACTACACAAAGTAATCACTTGTTAGAAAAAGTTGAGGGCTTATTATTATTTCTTTTTCCTTTCTACTTTGTTTGTTCGTATACATAGTCATTTAGCACTTTGCAAAACAACAATCTTAGTAATCATAATACGGTCCTATAAGACCCACAACCAACTTGCAATCGCCATTCCATAGTCCATCAAAATATCACAATTTATCCATACAACCAAACATTTCATATGCCCCCTTACGGGCCAAGTAATTCAAATTCATGTATGATATGCCAATGCAGCATGATGCAATGAAATGTATCATCTCATAATCAATCATAATCCATCAGGGACGTCTCCCCACGTACCGGTACGTTTCACAAACAATAAATTTTCAGAACCCCCCTTGATCCGGGCCAGGTCCAATCATCCAAATATATTCGGTACCCTTTTTCACCCCTTGTGGGTAGGGACCTATCATCCTCACACATCACTCCCCCCTCAATAACATACCGTAAATTTCAATGAATGATATGAAATGAAATCAAGTGATGAACATCATCAAATTCTCAACAATCCATACAATCACATAACATTCAGCACAAAGGTTTTGAAATCACTATCTCATCATTAATATATAATTTACTTATCTTACCACATAGTTATAAATATAATTATTATATCTAAATAGCGAATTACAACTCTTATACAACCTTATTGTTTTGGTTTCCCCACTAACATTCATGCTTACCAAGAGTAGGGTAATACTCACCTTACGCCAAACACTACTCGTGGATCACTTCTTTACCTTTACTACGATCATCCACCTCACCTATTGAAATGTCATTTTTAACAATTAAAGCAAACTACATATACAAATAGCCAATGAGTATAATATTTAAAACTTAGACACTTAATAAGAAATCAATCATTCCATTTACTTAACACATATAAATCAAAGAAAATACTACTAAAGTTCTTTCTTCTCCTTAATCATCTATTTTCACTCTTTCCCTTCTTTCCTTCATTCTTTACTCCATAAAACTCTCAATTCATATAGACTTAAATTTCAAGACACTAACTTAGGGTAATTACCAGCAAATATCAACTTGTAAAAAGTATTCATTCTAAATATAATTTCCCAATCCAGAAAAAATCTCTTACTTAGGAATTTCTTTTAACTCCAAAAAGGGTTTCAAATTTACAGCCCATAGTAAAATTCTCTAACAATACTCATCTCAAAAATCATGTTATACAAGAATAAAACTTCAAACTTTGTACATACAATCATCCTAAAAATCTTCAAACTTCACACACTCTTATTACTTTCTTTCAAAGTTCCATAATACATAAATTTCCAGATTTCTCACAAATTTTCTCCCAACTTCAAATATTTCAAACTAAACCAATTTAAAATCAAATCATCCCAAATAAAGTTTTAAATAAACTTGAAGAAGTATACTTTAACTTAAAAATAGTTGGGACACAAAACTACCTCAAATTCTTGCTGAAAAACAGCTCACAAAACTGCCCAGAACACAAATTATTTCCAGAATTTCTGCACAATTCTCCCAACTTATACAACTCATAAATCCCTCAATTTAAATCCAAAATACCTCAAACAAAAGCCAAAAATCAACATCAAGAAGTCTACTTTAAGTTTGTAGTTGAACACTTTTCGAAATTACCTCAAAATCTGCACGAAAAAGCCAAGGGAACAAAACGGGCTATTTCTCCCCTGCTCGGAGCGTGGGGTCCACGCGCCACTGTAACCCGCTCGTGGAGGCTCCCCTCCCTGGCCCGAAGATAGCTGATGGTGGCAGAAGAAGGTTTTCAAAGTTTGAGGGCAAACGGAGCTTGAATAGTTAGGTTAAGGCTAGGTCAAAGTTTGGAAGAAATGGGTTTTGAGAAGGAAAAAATCTGGAGCTTTTCTTTCTTCTTCTCTCCTTCAGCCGAAATTGCAAATTGCCAAAGGAAAGATTTGCCACTCTAGGTCAACTTTTAGCTTATATACTCCCTCTAAATCTTGGCCTTTTACCACTCTACCCTTCCCCTTCTTCTTTTTTTTAATTTACATGCCATTTCCTTTAATTTTCCTTCTAGTATTTAAACAACTCCAAAGTTTTTGTTTCTTACTAAGAGATCCCTAAAAAAAAAACTGAATTATAAAACAAGATTATAAAAGCTTAAAAGAAATATCGGATTCTACAATTCTCCCCTCCTAAAAAAATTTCGCCCTCGAAATTTTCAACTAACCTGAATTGAGGAATAGATAAGGGTATTGGTTCTTCATTTCCACTTTGCTTTCCCATGTAGCTTCTTCGACTCCTCTATTTCTCCAAAGCACTTTAACCAAGGGAATGACTTTGTTGCGAAGAACTTGTTCCTTAGAGTCCAAGATTTTTACTAGCATCTCCACATATGAAAAGTCCTTTTGAACTTCTATGGATTGGAATGGAATGATGTGCGACTCATCCTGTACATATTTGCGCAAAGCTGACACATACATGTATTAAGAAAAAAATAAATAAAACCAGACACTACAATTCTCCCCTGATAACAAGATTATATTTTGTCCTCAAAATTTTCTTGACCAGAGTTCACAAAACTTCTAAATTATCACCTTCCTAAGTCTTCTTACTTTCTCAAGTACATTCTTCAATTTCTCAACTTTCTTCAAGATTTGACATTACAAGATTAAAATTCTATATCATTATCAACTTGAACTTTTTATATTTCGCTGCCAACCAACTACTCAAATACTAGAGTACTTTAACGTACTATTTTAATAAATCTCGTCCGATCTTACTAGAAACTCTTTTGCTCAGTAAGATGTGCTCAACCTTTAATCAACTACTCAACTTCGTATTTTTATCAAATCTCTACCATTCGATTTATCCAACTAGTCCCTCAACCACTCATTCCTAAACAAAAGTATTATTCATAGTCACCATCTTTTTACATCTTTTCTTTGCTCTTGCGTCAAAAACTAAAATTTTACCATTTCATACTCCTATCTACATATTTACTTTTCTATCTCAACTCCAGGCTTCAAACTTCAAGAGCCTCCAATTTTGTATAACTTAATCAAGTATCTCTCCCAAAATACCTCTCCACAAAATCATTTACTGACTATTCATTTTTTCTTATTATTTAATAACCTTTTCTCCAAAATAAATATTATACTTAGGGTTCATCAACAATGTTACCAAAATTTTAGTACTCGCTTTAGTTTAGGCCTTCGTTCAACTTCTGAGTTCATTCACTTTTCAACATCTCTCAAGCAAAAGCTTCAAAAAAAAAACTCTTTTTTTTTTTAATCACCATATATTAACCAATAAATTCATATGTAACTCTCCAATAGTAATAGTTAAGTACTTTACTTTCTATTAGGACTCCAAGTTGACTAGTCTCTCCTTAGCAACTATAATATGCCACAACACATTCCATAACATTGTTTGAGCATTTGGTGAACCAATTACTTTTATTTACATCTAACAACTCTATTCTACAAATTTCTTCTCCAACTTTATCACTTAGTTGTCCTCAAATATTACTTGTTTAATTTGTCTTTGACTTCTACTTGAACTCCCAATGATTTTGTTGGAAATCACCTTGACAAGATGCCCAGGTGGTGATCTTCCAAATACCCATGTCTAAAATGACTTATAGAAAGAAATACAGCAATCGAAAGTAAGAAAGAAAAGAACACAAGCCATTACAATGCTCTCTATCAAATCTATACTACTTCTCTCTCTTTACAACCAGCCTCTCTACAATGAGTCCCTCTTGTATGTCTGTGTCTTGTATCATAATGTTTTTCACATCTTATGTCATGAGAGAATGAAGCTAGGTGACCCTTTATATAGTGTGCCACTTCTTGTCCAATCTTGAGCTTCATTCTCCACCCTTAGATCTTGATGACCACTCAACCATGGCCCTCCATCAATCCTGAGTGATATTGTGCGTTTTAATCTTGCATCTACGCACCTAACAAGAGGCTTAACCAAGTTGTACATGTATGCCTCAGTGTGCCTAGAGCCTAGGCACTGTAAAAGGGGCGGTGCGGCGCTAAGTAAACACCCTTTTCATCACTTGCTGGGTGGTGCGGCGCTGGTGAGGGAGAGCTGCGGCGCACACTGATGCTGGCCCTCTCTCAGCTGTGTGCACACTGGTGCGCACACATTCTCCAGCTTGTGTGCTGAAGCGCACACACTAATGTGCCTTCCTTTGCCTTGCTCCAAAGTGCCGCGCACACTTGTGTGCACTCCTTTAACATGCTGAACTTCACTTTTCCACCTTTTGTTTAAACCTTAACCATGTTTAAACCTTAGACAAATACCAACAGATTTTTACTCACATAAACTTCCCCTTTTGATATTCATGCACTTAAATTTACTATTCTCTTAGAACCTTTTCATTCTTTTATATATCCTCATAGATAAAGTCTTCTACTCATTCTTCATGTTATATACTCTACACCTCATGTCAAATCAGTATTTCTTTTTAAAAATATTAAGGATACATTTCAGATGACTCTCCACCGCAAAAATTTTCAAAAGTGTCTATCCATTATCCTCATTACCATTAGTCCTTTCATTAACAATTTCTCACTTTTGTTTATCAAACGAACTAGTTTCCAACTTTCTACCCATTCATACCCGTAGTATCTCGATTCATACTTAGACCTTTATCTTTGAATCTTTCACTTTTATTTACTTTTCATTTTTAACCCTTTTTCTTTTCTCATTTCTCTTTTCAGTCTGTTTACGAAATCAAACCTTCTTGAAAACCATTTAAAACGTCACTTCTCCACTTTTCCTTACCAAATCATAAGTTTAACACACTGTGTACGTCGAAAATCCCATACTCCTCGTAAATTCACTACAACTAGTAGTCTTCATATACAATACTTAGCATTCACAACACACAATCTTATACAATTCCTCAAAGGCGACTCTTAGTCCGATAATAACTGATATTTTCTTCTTACACTTAATAAAAGTCAAATCTCAACTCTTTAACGCTTTATGATAATTCATTGATTAGTTTAGAATCTTTCCCTTCACTTTACATTTAGCTTCTACATACATTCACACCATTTAATAACCTTTATTCCCTCTAATTACATCCTTCACTAACCATTTCTCCCAATACTCCCTTTTTTTTTTTTGTACTCTAAATTTCATAGATTCATGAGTCGAAAGCTTTCCTCTTACAATACCTCCCTTTTATCTTATTACTGATAGTCGACAAATCCTTATTATTAACTATGGTTGAGGGTTATAACTAATTGCCTCAATCTCAATCTTTCCATTATCTATTTATACCGTAATCCCTTATCTAGCAATCATTTGGCCTTGTATTCCATACTTCTATTTTATCATAATTTCTCTAATACTCTGATATCTTATTTGAACTTTTGGTCTTCTCTAATACACCTTTTAAACATCTCGCTTTACTTAGTAACCTCCTTTTCTGCGCATATACATCATACTTTCACAAATCATCATCCTTCTAATATGTTAACCGTATCTAAAACAAATTACTCATCGGTCATTAGATTTCTAAGTACTTCTAATATCTAAATTCAGCATCACACATCTCTTACCACAACCAAATTAATATTCGTCAATTTACATCTTCAAATAAGTTTTTAACAACTAGCATCAACCATTTAATCATTCCTTCCATAATCAAAAGTCATGGTTTGCTACATCTTTTCCCTTTACAAATTCCATCTTCCAAATATTTCCAATTGGTCCTCTACAAAAATCATTTACTTCGAATCTATCGCATAAGGTATTCTAATTATCCAAAAAGTTCTTGTTTAAGAAAACCATACTTCTTTTACTATCTCTCAAAATACTAAAGAATCTTCACTTGTGATTTATCTAACACCAACATTGCTTCACTTAAAAAAAATTTGTTTTGTTTATTTTATTGCAAACAACCCTACTATGCCTTACTATTACAATATCAACTTCTCTAATAAATTACTCCTATGCCTTTTTATACTCGTTAATCCATCTAAACTCCTACCAATATTTTTATTACCCTTCTCAAGTCCCACTTCATAATGAGATGCTCACAATTTCTACGAATTGATACAATTTCCCACTTCTCAAACCTCTCTACACCTTATAATAGATAATCACAACTCAAATTTTAGAATACCCTAAGTCCGATATCCAATCAACTAGCGCTCTCCCATATCACCACTTGAGTATAGAAGCACACGTATCTAGTACTCAAGATTTCCTAAATTTTTAATTTCAAAATCTCTACAATAAATACTTCTTAAATCAAACATTACATAGCATTCACACAATCATCAATGACAAGCACTTTAGCATAGATATCATAAAAAAAAATCATCCAATGAAATTTCATACATAACTCAATAAGGTTCATTAGTCCACTAAAACTCATTTTAGCTCATACTCTTAGAGAAATATTCTTAACAATATCTTCAAGTCCTTTAACTAATAATTCAATAATAATTTACCAATGCTCACAAAAATCAATGCAATCCCTTACTCTTGTCACCTTTCCAAATTTCTACCAACAACCAAACCACATAATAAAATCTTTACAAACACATGAAAGATATAACAATCGAAGTGTTTGTATCACATCAAAGCATTTACATTCAGTATTCTCATCAAGGCAATCACCCATAAGGTTTTACGAAACATAGCAAAACGAGGCCATTTCAATCAACATCAATTTATAAAACTCCCAAACATATGTCGACTCAACATAACGCTCAATATATCTTACCCCCACCTAAACCATTACGATTTACCACTCCTATGCAACATCCTCTCTAACTTTACACAACCAACTCCCCACAACTACTCTATACATCATGCACCATGAAAATTTAAGTCTACAGAATCTTTAACCTAAAGCTCTGATACCAAAATTGTAACGACCCATCCCGAGCGGGCCCACTCAGGACGGTATCAATTACCTTTCGAAATCGAGCACCTGGACACACAAATATATACTACAACAGAACAACATCTACTATATATTAGTTAAGATCATACAGAGATTTCAACTATAAGGTTGTAGCTTTACAAGGTGTCTGAAGAGACACAGCCAACCGGTTACAACTTCACACTTAATATACGATATAACACTAAGAAAAAAAAGATTGACCGAGGATGCGATGCTCGTGGACCCACCTAAAACTTCATTGAACTTCAAAGCTTCACCACTTAAAATTCAAAATCACCTGAAAGATTAGAAATAGGAAGGGGGGTGAGCTATAAAGCTCAGCGAGTTCTTACACTACACAAAGTAATCACTTGTTAGAAAAAGTTGAGGGCTTATTATTATTTCTTTTTCCTTTCTACTTTGTTTGTTCGTATACATAGTCATTTAGCACTTTGCAAAACAACAATCTTAGTAATCATAATACGGTCCTATAAGACCCACAACCAACTTGCAATCGCCATTCCATAGTCCATCAAAATATCACAATTTATCCATACAACCAAACATTTCATATGCCCCCTTACGGGCCAAGTAATTCAAATTCATGTATGATATGCCAATGCAGCATGATGCAATGAAATGTATCATCTCATAATCAATCATAATCCATCAGGGACGTCTCCCCACGTACCGGTACGTTTCACAAACAATAAATTTTCAGAACCCCCCTTGATCCGGGCCAGGTCCAATCATCCAAATATATTCGGTACCCTTTTTCACCCTTTGTGGGTAGGGACCTATCGTCCTCACACATCACTCCCCCCTCAATAACATACCGTAAATTTCAATGAATGATATGAAATGAAATCAAGTGATGAACATCATCAAATTCTCAACAATCCATACAATCACATAACATTCAGCACAAAGGTTTTGAAATCACTATCTCATCATTAATATATAATTTACTTATCTTACCACATAGTTATAAATATAATTATTATATCTAAATAGCGAATTACAACTCTTATACAACCTTATTGTTTTGGTTTCCCCACTAACATTCATGCTTACCAAGAGTAGGGTAATACTCACCTTACGCCAAACACTACTCGTGGATCACTTCTTTACCTTTACTACGATCATCCACCTCACCTATTGAAATGTCATTTTTAACAATTAAAGCAAACTACATATACAAATAGCCAATGAGTATAATATTTAAAACTTAGACACTTAATAAGAAATCAATCATTCCATTTACTTAACACATATAAATCAAAGAAAATACTACTAAAGTTCTTTCTTCTCCTTAATCATCTATTTTCACTCTTTCCCTTCTTTCCTTCATTCTTTACTCCATAAAACTCTCAATTCATATAGACTTAAATTTCAAGACACTAACTTAGGGTAATTACCAGCAAATATCAACTTGTAAAAAGTATTCATTCTAAATATAATTTCCCAATCCAGAAAAAATCTCTTACTTAGGAATTTCTTTTAACTCCAAAAAGGGTTTCAAATTTACAGCCCATAGTAAAATTCTCTAACAATACTCATCTCAAAAATCATGTTATACAAGAATAAAACTTCAAACTTTGTACATACAATCATCCTAAAAATCTTCAAACTTCACACACTCTTATTACTTTCTTTCAAAGTTCCATAATACATAAATTTCCAGATTTCTCACAAATTTTCTCCCAACTTCAAATATTTCAAACTAAACCAATTTAAAATCAAATCATCCCAAATAAAGTTTTAAATAAACTTGAAGAAGTATACTTTAACTTAAAAATAGTTGGGACACAAAACTACCTCAAATTCTTGCTGAAAAACAGCTCACAAAACTGCCCAGAACACAAATTATTTCCAGAATTTCTGCACAATTCTCCCAACTTATACAACTCATAAATCCCTCAATTTAAATCCAAAATACCTCAAACAAAAGCCAAAAATCAACATCAAGAAGTCTACTTTAAGTTTGTAGTTGAACACTTTTCGAAATTACCTCAAAATCTGCACGAAAAAGCCAAGGGAACAAAACGGGCTATTTCTCCCCTGCTCGGAGCGTGGGGTCCACGCGCCACTGTAGCCCGCTCGTGGAGGCTCACCTCCCTGGCCCGAAGATAGCTGATGGTGGCAGAAGAAGGCTTTCAAAGTTTGAGGGCAAACGGAGCTTGAATAGTTAGGTTAAGGCTAGGTCAAAGTTTGGAAGAAATGGGTTTTGAGAAGGAAAAAATCTGGAGCTTTTCTTTCTTCTTCTCTCCTTCAGCCGAAATTGCAAATTGCCAAAGGAAAGATTTGCCACTCTAGGTCAACTTTTAGCTTATATACTCCCTCTAAATCTTGGCCTTTTACCACTCTACCCTTCCCCTTCTTCTTTTTTTTAATTTACATGCCATTTCCTTTAATTTTCCTTCTAGTATTTAAACAACTCCAAAGTTTTTGTTTCTTACTAAGAGATCCCTAAAAAAAAAACTGAATTATAAAACAAGATTATAAAAGCTTAAAAGAAATATCGGATTCTACATATATATACATATATATATATATATGTTGGGATTTTACTTCTAAAATCTACCTACTCAATCTTAAGCAAAAAATACAACTACAATAATTAAATAGGCAAAATAAATAAAAAGTAATAACACCAATAATTTATGTGGTTCGACAACTTCTTTTTCTACATCCACCAATAAATCCACTGCTTTATTAATCTTCAACTACAACTTTAGGAAGAACAAAGTTGTCAAAATCTCACCCTAAAGTCCCAATAAAACAAAAGCTCTTAACCTAACTCTATTTGTAAGTGCCCTCTTTACTCGTCAACCTAAAACCCCAATACACCAAAAACTCTCATCTTAGCTCTAATAGTAAATACCTCTAGTTTACAATGTATATAAGAATTAGGAGTGTGTCTCAAATCTTCTCTGGGACCCCCTTTATATAGAGGATATTTTCCTAATACTATTAGGAAAGGAACAACAACATCATAGTAGACTACTACAACTTGTACAATCAACAATCTAATAAGGAATTATTATTATTCCTACTAGAACAAGCAACTACAAAATATAAAAAACTTTCCCAAACCAATTAGAATTTTTTTTTTTTTTGTGGAGAATTGAGCCAAAATCTTAACAAATATCCACCTCATCATTAATTTTGGCTTTCTTTTATGGTTGGTGCGATCTTTCCTTTGGGTCTTCCTATTTCATCCGCTTACTCTTCAAAGCAATCATCCTCTCATTTAACATGTACAAGTTTTCTTCGTTCACGACATCTGTCATCGCTACCTTTGAAGCATCAAGAACTTGCATCTCATCATCCTCATTAGCCTTTCCATTATCAATTTGCTTCATTCTACTCAACTCCTCCAAGTCCTCCACCATGGCCTTGCTTTGCAATTGTGTGTGTTCCTCTTCCTCATTGTAGATGAACTCCATACTTGAAAAATCTAGATAAATAACTCACACATTGTAAGAGTTGAACCTGAGACCTCAATCTTGACTATTAAATCAAAACCTCATCAACCTTATTGAGAAATTATTTATTAAGGAGTGACACTTACCGTAGATTTTATGACACATTTTTTTTTCTTAAGTAATTAATTTTAAAGTATTGTATTTCGGCAAAAAACAAAAAGAAAAAAACAAAAGATTAAAGGCACATTAATTTGGACGTGAGACTCACATGTGATAAGTATATATATGGTTTAATATTATGAACATTGGCTCCTAATAGCTTCAACTCTTTTCCTACTAAAAATATTTGCGATACATTACTTGATGCCAATTAACATATAGCAGGATCAAACAAATGCTAGCTGAGTGAAAGAAATTGAAATATTTAAATTTCAATATTAATATTTAAATTGTAATTAAATGAATCAGTATATTTATAGTAATTGTATTATAACAACGTTTCAATAAAAAAAAAAAAAACTGTATGTCCCTTAATTATTTTACACCCAAACAAGAAAATTTGACTAAGTTTCTCCATTAACCAACCTAGGGCCTACAATATTTAGCAAACCCTATTAATTCCAGCATGCATGAGATATTAACTACAAATCCCATAGACTTTTTGATGCAGGAGGAACCGAGTCAGATGAAGCTGAGTTGTCAGATAGCACGTTGTTGGCACTGAGATGCCTTGAGTTGGCAGATCAACGCAAAGATAGCAAGTGCACTACCTAGACTGGTTTACATCGTTTAGTGGGCCACGGGCTCGGATCAGGTCCTAGAGACCCTAGTCTGATTGGGAACGGTCTTCCGGGCAAAACTTAAAAACCTTAAGCGTCGTCGTTTTTAAGCCAAAAAAAGAACGTTTAGGCCTTCAATTTTACAGTTTTTAGTTTTTAGGATACTTTCCTTTTTCGAGTTCTTTTTAGAATTAGTATTTTCCATAAATTTTCCCCTAACTTATGTTTTCGGGGATTTTTTTTATCTTTTTTAGCTTTAGCCTTATAAATAAGGAGGCCACAAATGGAAAAATTATTATTTGTATTTGCATAATTTTAAATAAAGCATCATAGCTGTTTCTCTAAGTTTTTAGGGTTTTTCTTGTGTTTCTCCCTGTGAAATATCTGTTACGACTAGCCTACAGAATAATTGCTATTCTGCCCGACGTCATTTTTTCAGCTTCAAATTAATAATTACCGAAGAATAAGCATACCCGTTGCATATAAATCTGTATTCATTTGTATCATTAATTTATCTATTAGTCACAAAGAAACACTGCAAATCGATCGATCTGAGCAAGCTGCAGGACGATCAAGAATAATATTAATTGCACGAAAGAGGCAATTATGGCCAAGAAGCAGCTTGTTACAGTGTTTCTCATGTGCTTTCTTCTCGTCGCCGCAATGCACCTCACTCAGGCTATTGAAGGAAATGCTTGCTATCAAGATTGCAGCAAAGAATCCATTAATAACCTCCCAATGAAGGCCACATGTGACGAGAAGTATCACTCTAAATGCGATGCTAAAGACAATTCTGGTGAGTTGGTTGATTTTCTATAAAAAAAAAAAACGTTTAAAACCAGTATGAATTGATAAAATCAATCAATTTATTTTTTGGTTTCTCAATTTATAGTTAAATCTCAATTGATTTCATTTCTTTTACAGCAGGCAACAATCCAGGTGGACCACCACATGGCCCTTAGTGACAGAATTGATCAACAAAATGATAAAAGTTCCTAATGAACTCAAGGCTCTATAATGTAATCGAGGTTGAAAGTTGATTATGTTATTTGGTTAAAATAAGGAAAAACCTTCTCAATTAAACTAGAGTTGATTACAGTGGTTAATTTGGTTAACATTTTCACACCACAAAAGTGAACTCAAATTGTTTAAGATGCCTTTAAGTGTAAAATTATATTTAAAATTAATCATATTAATTATTATATTATATTAATTTTTTTTATTTATCTATATTAAGAATATTATATTATATATTAATTATTTAAATAAATATTATTTATTTTACTGTATTATCATAATATAAATATCTAATGTTCATATCAAAATTATATATTATTATTCAAATTGTATGATGTATTTCATTTATTATTTACGATATTATTAATTATTAATTTTATTATATTCCCATTTTGATTTTGTTTAATATTATTGGAAATATTATATTATAATTAATTTTAATTTTATCATTTATTGTTATAAATTTAGATATAATTATTTATATTATGAAATGAAAATATTATGTTATTATAATAAAAAATATTTAATTTATATGTCCTTACTATATATTATCATAAGTTTATTTTTATGTTATTAAAATTATATTATTTAAATATCTTTTATTTGGTAATTATATTATTATTAGTATTTTTGTGATTTTATATTATTTTTAGTAATATTTAATCACTTTTTTATTTTTATTAGCTTATGTATTACTTTTATTTAGTTTTAAAAGTAATATATTTGGTACTTTTCTTAATTATGATTATTATAATATATGATATATGATATATTATTTACTACAATAATACTATATTACCATTCATATGTTATTTTATGATATATAATATAATATTGTATTATATTTAATTTTTATAATTATTAATTTTTATATTATTTTTATTTAGTTTTAATAATGTATTTTGTATTTTATTCATTGTTATTACTATATTTTTTAATTAATATATCATATAACTATTCATATATTATGTGATGATATTTGATATTATATTAATTTTTAAATAATCATGGGTGAATCCATGTCGACAAAACTCATAGTATCCATTTATATATAGGATACATGGTCAGAAGGTGTTGAGATTGCTCCACCTACGGTTACAATCAGATACACACACAGATATATATATATATATATATATATATATATAGAGAGAGAGAGAGACACACACACACACACACATATATCCTGATGAGGATACATTTCTTTTTCTCCTTATGTTATATATTCTCCATTTATATATAGGATACATGGTCAGAAGGTGTTGAGATTGCTCCACCTACCGCTGTAGTTTGATATATATGATATTGCGGTAGTTTGATATATATGATATCCTTATGAGGACACATTTTTTTTTTCTCTCTCTTCATGCTCCATGTATCATTACCTTTGAAGACTAGTCCAAAAATATTAAACTAAATTTATTTTGAATGTTGAGAATTGTTCTGGTTATGTCTTGTTTGGTGGTGTTTTATGTTTTCTTTAGTGTTGTTGCTTTCTGGTTTCAATTTTACCGTGGGAAATAAAGGCTTATTTGTTGTGGAAATGTTGCCTTATAGTCCAAATTCTTCTACAAGGATATAAAGGATTAATATGTTTTGTGTTGCTTCGCATTGGATATTGGCAACTCTGGATCAATTATGAAGAGTTCTTGACTTTTAGGCATTGATATTTTGAGTTTTGGCATCATTTGGGTTTTGTTTGTTCTTCTAGTGTTTTTGTATTTCTGGAGATTTGATGTACTGCTATACACCTATCGTATTCTTAATAAATTAAGTTTGTCCTTCAAATATATATATATATATATATATATATATATATATATGTTGGGATTTTACTTCTAAAATCTACCTACTCAATCTGAAGCAAAAAACACAACTACAATAATTAAATAGGCAAAATAAATAAAAAGTAATAACACAAATAATTTATGTGGTTCGATAACCTTTTTTCCTACATCCACCAATAAATCTACTGCTTTATTAATCTTCAACTACAACTTTAGGAAGAGCAAAGTTGTCAAAATCTCACCCTAAAGTTCCAATAAAACAAAAGCTCTTAACCTAACTTTATTTGTAAGTGCCCTCTTTATTCGACAACCTAAAACCCCAATACACCAAAAGTTCTCATCTTAGCTCTAGTAGTAAATACCTCTAGTTTACAATGTATATGTGTAATACCCGTATTCTAAAAATAAAGGTAAATAAGTAATTTAATAAATATGTCATGAAATTTAAATAGTATATCTATGCGAAGGATTTGTATTGAATAAATTAATTCTTTGAAGGAAAAAAAAACGTGAATAGTAAAAAAAAAAGTTGGACATCAAACGTCCAGATTTCCAGAAGATAGAATAGAAAACAAAATAATAATAAAAGTAAAGTCAAAAAGTAAAGAAAAGGTGAAGGAAAAGTAAAGTAAAAATAAAAGTATATATATATATATATATATATATAAAATAGACCAAGTGGCTGCACATGCTGCCATTTCTGTTTCAAAATCTCAGCTGGCCATTTATGACCATAATGATGGCCATAAATGTGCATTGTCTTTGGGTGGCATAATAATTAGGGAAGGGCCACTGAATATATTATTTATTTGGCCGTTTGAGAATTTGGGAGAAGGTGTGGAACTAAAACCGTGTATATATAGGCATCAGGTGTAAACACTAAGTTTACTTCAAAATTTTCATTTAGTTCCTTCAAAGTTTTCTATCTCCTTAAACACTTGGAGACCCAAAGAAAAGTCAAAAGAGCAAAATCTTGAAGGAGTTTTCTACGGAATTTCATAGAGGATCATAAGAAGCCATCAGTAATTATGAGGTAATAGTATAATAAGTATGTTTGAATTTTTAGCATATATGAAATTCTCGGAGCTCAAAGTGGGAATTTTCATAGGGAGTGGTTTACGATATATTTAAGAAATAATTAGAAATTTAATACAAATATTATGTCAGGTGTTGACTATCTACAATGGGAGAAATTTTTTAGAAGAACCGGGAAAGGCAAGAAGGTGACCCACGGGTAGCTTTAAATGCTACGGGGTGAGTTGGATTTACTTTTAGTAGTCTAATTAAAAATCGATTATTTTGGTGATATTTTTATAATTAATTATTAAAGTATGCTTGGTTGATAGATGAAAAATTGATTTATGGGTATGATAGAACATTTGGTCAGGTAGAAATATTTTTCGGTGAGAAATGATAATTTTGAAAATCATAAGTTTATTTGAGAATAAAAGCAAGAAATAAATTATTGATGAGATATATTGATGTTTTAATACGAGTTATGATAAGATGAATTTTAGTAGATCTTGACAAATTTTGGTGGATGATTTGAGGTGAATTTTAGTAGATCTTGACAAATTTTGGTGGATGATTTGAGATGAAATTTAGTAGATCTTGACAGACTTTAATTGATTATTTGATGTGATTTGGGATTAGAATAATTTAGTGGAATTTTATATAATTTGATAAAAATCAGGATGATTGGATGTAAGAAATTTTAAAGAAACTTTGTTATATAAAATTTGTGGATAATCATGATAGCTAAATTTAGTGGTTTGAATCTTTATATTGTTTTTATATTACTGTTTATATTATTTTTTCATATCATTGTTCATGCACATATGCATTTAATAATATAACTGAAAGAACCGGGAAGGCAGTCGGTCTAATGAAATAACCGTGATAGCCAGTATATGCTGGGATGAAAAGTGAAAACCGTGACAGCCGGTATATGCTGGAAAGAAAAGTGAAAACAGTGACAGCCGGTATATGCTGGAATTAACCGGGAAGGCAGCCGGTCTGATGAGAACAAAAGAACCGGGAGGGCAGTCGGTCTAAGATAATAACAACCTGTGGACAGGTGGGAAGACGTTCACATCATAATCATTCATGCATTTGCATCTGTTTTAATTATTGCTACATGATTGAAATGTTGAGGTGTGATGTATCATCGTGAAAATAATTATAGATAATTGAGTCTCACAGAAAGAGACAGTTATGATGAAAATATTATTGAAAAGTTGAGATGTGGTATATTGTCGTGTATGATGGCTGAGTCTCATAAAAAGAGACAGCTATGATGATGAGATTATTGAAATGCTGAGATGTGATATATTATTGTGAATTTAATTATAGATGGTTGAGTCTCATAGAAAGAGACAGTATGGTGATAAGTCTTATCTAAATGATAGACTTTATGATGTGAACCTCATTACGAGGTAATTATGAGATAATTGATGATCTTAAGGTGGACAAATGATTGAGAAGAAGAGATTGATAGAGAATAAATCTTATTATATGACAAATGATATTAGAAAGTTGTTATTAGGTTATGTAAAAAATAAAAGATTAAATATTAAAGGACTATTTATAGAATTTGGAATACTTTTAGTAAATTTAATTCACTGAGCTTGTGAAGCTCACCCCTCATTGTACAATGATTTTTCAGGTAACAGGCTTGGTAAATAGTTTGATGAGTTGAGGTTCAGAAGAAATCATTTTCTGTAAGCCGCGTACGTGTCATCATCATCAGACTAATGAGAAAATAAAATGAAAAATTTATTTGTAAATCTTCATGCATTTTACGGATTGATGTAAGTTCTTGTGGTGATATTTTATTTTTATTGCTATATATATGTGTCGTGCTGGGATTCTCAAAATGTGATGACACCGTTCGGGGTGGCTAACCCGGGATGGGTCATTACCATTTTGGTATCAGAGCATTAGATTTTATGATTCTGTAGACTGCATAAAAAGTAAGAAAGTAGAAGATTAAAGTAAATTATAATGAACAATCTGAGGATGACACGTGGACGCGCTTGGGCTAGATTTAAAATTTTTGATTTGAGAGGGCGTGGTAGGCCCACAATATTTTTTTTGATAAGTCAAGGTTGAGTCTAAATCTATGGTTCCTAGAAGGGAAAGTGTTGATAATATGATTGATATTAGTAATATAACTGAGGTATGAGAGAATCTGAAGTTGAAAGAGATGAATTAAGATAAGTTCTTACTCATGCTTTTGAGAAAATGAATGTATCAAATGATCGAGTGGATAACTTATAGCATAGACTTGATAAGCAGACTAGAGCAATGCCTGACGTTGTTAATCCAGTAATGGTAGACACTTAAAAAGGGAGAAAAGTGGATTTATGCATATGATGCAGGGAGATATAATTAAGCTAAATACTTTGTTGTTTAAAGGATCTATGAATCCTTTTATGCTTAAGTTTCAGAGAAATATGTGGAGGCATTATTTAGTATTTTACGACAGATGATTATCTTTACTTCGTTTGAGTTAAAAAGAGACATTTTGTGAATGGTAGAAGGATATTCTTCCCAAGCTAAGTACAAATATTGATAGACCCTTAACCTGAAATAGGTTTAAGGAAGTTTTTCTTGATAGATATTTTCCTTATATCTCTAGAGCTCAACAAGATATAGATATTATTTATTTGGAGTAAATGTGTTAACTGTGGCTTGATATGATAGCAGATTTATGGTTTTGTCAATGGTTGTACCAAAAATGGTAGACCAATAGGAGAAGAAATGTAAGAGGTTCAAAGATGATTTATGTTTTAAAGGTTTGATCGAAACTATCTTACATAAGGCATATGAATTATGTCAGATTGGTGGATAAAAACTTTTTAGATTGAGAAGGATGTGATGGAGTTTAAGAGAAAGAGTGGTTAAAGAGGCTTAGACATGAAAGTTATAGAGGTAGTAGTAGTATGAGTGTAAAGGGTGAGAGACCACCCCAAATGAGGCATTCCTTGTTACCGGAAACTGAAATGCAGAGTCAGCGGCAAACAGAATCTGATGCTTATGTATCTTAAAAATACTATTGGTGGGACCCTTAGATTTAGGAGACAGATGATGGGAACTGGAAGTCATGGTAGAGAAAATAAGTATGCCACCAAGTGGAAGTGGCAATCTGATGTATGATTGGGATATAAAAGTTTATTATAATAAGATATTTATCCCAGAATTTTAAAAAATTGAAGTGCTTTATGTGTAGAGAAAATGGACATGTCAATGTTGGTTGATCTTGATGCAACCCATTCTTTTGCATCCAGTATTCATATAAAGTCTATTAATGTATGTGTTAGTCCTTTGATGCAAAAATATTTTGTTGAAGTTTTCACTAAAGATGAAGTGATAATCATAAATGTTATAAGGGTTGTGTGATTCGCATTTGCGATAGAAAATCTGAAGTTGATTTATATTCTTTGAATATGATTAATTGTTCCAAAACGAAGGTAGTGTTTAAGATGTGATCATAAGGAGTGTAACCTTCAGAGAGAACATAAAACACTCTCGACTATTTTATTTTGCTATGGCCACTAGGAGATGGTTGAAGAAGGATTGTGAGAAGTACTTGGCATATATTATGAATTCCAAAAAGGAAAATAGGAAGAAATCTTAGTGATGAAGGAATATTCTAATGTAATTCTTGATGAGTTGCGTAGGTTGCATCCCAGTAGAGAGATTAAATTCTCTATTAATGTGATACCAGAATCATCACATATATTTAATAACATCTTACAGAATGACGTCAACTGAATTGAAAGAGTTGAACTTATCATTTTAAGAATTTTGGAATAAACAATTTATTAGACTTAATGTATTTGGGGAAGCCCATGGGTTGTTCATGAAAGAAAAAGACGGAATGATAGGAATATGTATAGACTACCGATAGGTGGAATAAGAACAAATATATATATATATATATTACCCAAGATAAATGAATTGTTTGAGCAGTTGTAAGGAGTGAGAGTGTTTTCTAAGATAAATCTGAGATCAAATTATCACCAATTGAAGATAAAGAAAGGAAGTATGCCTAAGATTGTTTTTATGACATGTTATGGTTATAAGTTTCTTGTGATGACATTTGGATTAAATAATGTTCCAAAAACATTCATGGACTGGATGAGTACAATGTTTGAACCATTTCTTGATAATTTTATGGTTGTGTTCATCGATAACATCTTGGTATATTTTAAGACTACGGAAGAGCAAGTAAAACATTTAGAAATTATGTGGGAGACTTTGAGGAGAAAAAGATAGTATGATATAAGTTGTTTATAATAATCAGTATCAAATTTGTATTGGGATGACACCCATTAAGACATTGTATGATAGGAGGTGTAGAACTCTTATATGTTGGGAAGAAATGGAAGAGAAAAATATATCTGGTCTATCTATTATTGAGCTAACTATAGAGATGATCAAATTTGTTAGAGAGAACCGTAAAGCAGCTTAGAGTAAACCTCTTGAGTCTCAAGTAGGTGATCGGGTGTAGTGAAAAATATCTCAATGAAAGGGTGTATTGAGATTTAAACAGGAAAAGGAAAGTTGAATCCGAAGTATGTGGGACCCTATGGGGTTACTGAGAAAGTTGGATTAGTTGTGAGTAACCTGAATTTGCCTCCAGAATTAAAACATTTATATAATGTATTTCATGTTTCACTTTTAAGAAAGTGTTTACAAGATATTTCAAGCTAAGTTATAGAAATTCAGAAATATGGGCTTATATACAAGTATCAGTGAGAATTTGAGACAAAGAGAGCAAGTCCTGGGTAATAGAATAATTTCACTAGATTAAAGTTCGGATGGCGGAATAAGGATGTTGAAGAAATTTCTTGAAAGTGTGAGTCAATTATTAAGAAGTAGTATTCACTTTTGTCCTGGAGTAGAGTAAAGAAATTTCGGGGACGAAATTTTTGTAAGGTGGGTAGATTTGTAATAACTGTATTAAAAAAATAAAGATAAATAAGTAATTTAATAAATATGTCATGAAATTTAAATAGTATATCTATGCGAAGGATTTGTATTGAATAAATTAATTCTTTGAAGAAAAAAAAATGTGAATAGTAAAAAAAAAAGTTGGACATCAAACGTCCAGATTTCCAGAAGATAGAATAGAAAACAAAATAATAATAAAAGTAGAGTCAAAAAGTAAAGAAAAGATGGAGGAAAAGTAAAGTAAAAATAAAAGAATATATATATATAAAATGGACCAAGTGGCTGCACATGCTGCCATTTCTGTTTCAAAATCTCAGCTGGCCATTTATGACCATAATGATGGCCATAAATGTGCATTGTCTTTGGGTGGCATAATAATTAGGGAAGTGCCACTGAATATATTATTTATTTGGCCCTTTGAGAATTTGGGAGAAGGTGTGGAACTGAAACCGTGTATATATAGGCATCAGGTGTAAACACTAAGTTTACTTCAAAATTTTTATTTAGTTCCTTCAAAGTTTTCTATCTCCTTAAACACTTGGAGACCCAAAGAAAAGTCAAAAGAGCAAAATCTTGAAGGAGTTTTCTATGGAATTTCATAGAGGATCATGAGAAGCCATCAGTAATTATGAGGTAATAGTATAATAAGTATTTTTGAATTTTTAGCATATATGAAATTCCCAAAGCTCAAAGTGGGAATTTTCATAGGGAGTGGTTTACGATAAATTTAAGAAACAATTAGAAATTTAATACAAATATTATGTCAGGTGTTGACTATCTACAACAGGAGAAATTTTTTAGAAGAACCGGGAAAGGCAAGAAGGTGACCCACGGGTAGCTTTAAATGCTACGGGGTGAGTTGGATTTACTTTTAGTAGTCTAAATAAAAATCAATTATTTTGGTGATATTATTATAATTAATTATTAAAGTATGCTTGGGTGATAGATGAAAAATTGATTTATGGGTATGATAGGAAATTTGGTCAGGTAGAAATATTTTTCGATGAGAAATGATATTTTTGAAAATCATAAGTTTATTTGAGAATAAAAGCAATAAATAAATTATTGATGAGATATATTGATGTTTTAATACGAGTTATGATAAGATGGATTTTAGTAGATCTTGACAAATTTTGGTGGATGATTTGAGGTGAATTTTAGTAGATCTTTACAAATTTTGGTGGATGATTTGAGGTGGATGATTTGAGGTGAATTTTAGTAGATCTTTACAAATTTTGGTGGATGATTTGAGGTGAATTTTAGTGGATCTTGACAGACTTTAATTGATTATTTGATGTGATTTGGGAATAGAAGAATTTAGTGGAATTTTATATAATTTGATAAAAAACAGGATGATTGGATGTAAGAAATTTTAAAGAAACTTTGTTATATAAATTTTGTGGATAATCATGATAGCCAAATTTAGTGGTTTGAATCTTTATATTGTTTTTATATTACTATTTATATTACTATTTCATATCATTGTTTATGCGCATATGCATTTAATAATATAACCGAAAGAACCGGGAAGGTAGCCGGTCTAATGAAATAACCGTGACAGCAGGTATATGCTGGAATGAAAAGTGAAAACCGTGACAGCCGGTATATGCTAGAAAAAAAAAGTGAAAACCGTGACAGCAGGTATATGCTGGGATGAAAAGTTAAAACCGTGACAGCTGGTATATGCGGGAATTAACCGGGAAGGCAGCCGGTCTGATGAGAATAAAAGAACCGGGAGGGCAGCTGGTCTAAGATAATAACAACCTGTCGACAGGTGGGAAGACGTTCCTATCATAATCATTCATGTATTTGCATCTGTTTTAATTATTGCTACATGATTGAAATGTTGAGGTGTGATGTATCATCGTGAAAATAATTATATAATTGAGTCTCACAGAAAGAGATAGTTATGATGAAAATATTATTGAAAAACTGAGATGTGGTATATTGTCGTGTATGATGGCTGAGTCTCATAAAAAGAGACAGCTATGATGATGAGATTATTGAAATGCTGAGATGTGATATATTATTGTGAATTTAATTATAGATGGTTGAGTCTCATAGAAAGAGACAGTATGGTGATAAGACTTATCTAAATGATAGACTTTATGATGTGAACCTCATTACGAGGTAATTATGAGATAATTGATGATCTTAAGGTGGACAAATGATTGAGAAGAAGAGATTGATAGAGAATAAATCTTATGATATGGGAAATGATATTAGAAAGTTGTTATTAGGTTATGTGAAAAATAAAAGATTAAATATTAAAGAACTATTTATGGAATTTGGAATACTTTTAGTAAATTTAATTCACTGAGCTTGTGAAGCTCACCTCTCATTGTACAATGATTTTTCAGGTAACAAGCTTGGCAAATAGTTTGATGAGTTGAAGTTAAGAAGAAATCATTTTCTGTAAGCCGTGTACGTGTCATCATCCTCAGACTAATGAGAAAATAAAATGAAAAATTTATTTGTAAATCTTCATGCATTTTACGGATTGATGTAAGTTCTTGTGGTGATATTTTATTTTTATTACTACATATATGTATCGTGCTAGGATTCTCAAAATGTGATGACACCGTTTCTGGGTGGCCAACCCGGAATGGGTCGTTACAATATGAGAATTAGGAGTGTGTCTCAAATCTTCTCTGGGACCCCCTTTATATGGAGGATATTTTCCTAATACTATTAGGAAAAGAACAACAACATCATAGTAGACTACTACAACTTGTACAATCAACAATCTAATAAGAAATTATTATTATTCCTACTAGAACAAGCAACTACAAAATATAAAAAAAATTTCCAAACCAATTAGAATTTTTTTTTTTTTTTTGTGGAGAATTGATCCAAATATTAACAAATATCCACCTCATCATTAATTTTGGCTTTCTTTTATGGTTGGTGCGATATTTCCTTTGGGTCTTCCTATTTCATATGCTTACTCTTCAAAGCAATCATCCTCTCATTTAACATGTACAAGCTTTCTTCGTTCACGGCATCTGTCATCGCTACCTTTGAAGCATCAAGAACTTGCATCTCATCATCCTCATTAGCCTTTCCATTATCAATTTGCTTCATTCTACTCAACTCCTCCACCACGGCCTTGATTTGCAATTGTGTGTGTTCCTCTTCCTCATTGTAGATGCACTCCATACTTGAAAAATCTAGATAAATAACTCACATTGTGAGAGTCGAACCTGAGACCTCAATCTTGACTATTAAATCAAAACCTCATCAACCTTATTGAGAAATTATTTATTAAGGAGTGACACTTACCGTAGATTTTATGACACATTTTTTTTTCTTAAGTAATTAATTTTAAAGTATTGTATTTCGGCAAAAAACAAAAAGAAAAAAACAAAAGATTAAAGGCACATTAATTTGGACGTGAGACTCACATGTGATAAGTATATATATTGTTTAATATTATGTACATTGGCTCCTAATAACTTCAACTCTTTTCCTACTAAAAATATTTGCGATACATTACTTGATGCCAATTAACATATAGTAGGATCAAACAAATGCTAGCTGAGTGAAAGAAATTGAAATATTTAAATTTCAGTATTAATATTTAAATTGTAATTAAATCAATCAGTATATTTATAGTAATTGTATTATAACAACGTTTCAATAAAAAAAAAAAGAAAAACTGTATGTCCCTTAATTATTTTACACCCAAACAAGAAAATTTGACTAAGTTTCTCCATTAACCAACCTAGGGCCTACAATTTTTAGCAAACCCTATTAATTCCAGCATGCATGAGATATTAACCACAAATCCCATAGACTTTTTGATGCAGGAGGTTCCGAGTCAGATGATGCTGAGTTGTCAGATAGCACGTTGTTGGCACTGAAATACCTTGAGTTGGCAGATCAGTACAAAGATAGCAAATGAGCTACCTAGACCGGTTTACATCGTTTAGCGGGCCATGGGCTCAGATCGGGTCCCGAAGACTCTAGTCTGATTGGGAACGCACTTCCGGGCAAAACTTAAATATTTTAAGCGTCGTCGTTTTTAAGCCAAAAAACGATGTTTAGGCCTTCAGTTTTACAGTTTTTAGTTTTTAGGAAACTATCAAGATTGCAGCAAAGCATGCATTAATAACCTCCCAATGAAGGCCACATGTGACGAGAAGTGTCACTCTAAATGCGATGCTAAAGACAATTCTGGTGAGTTGGTTGATTTTCTATAAAAAAACCGTTTAAAACCAGTATGAATTGATAAAATCAATCAATTTGTTTTTTGGTTTCTCAATTTATAGTTAAATCTCAATTGATTTCATTTCTTTTACAGCAGGCAACAATCCAGGTGGACCACCACATGGCCCTTAGTGACAGAATTGATCAACAAAATGATAAAAGTTCCTAATGAACTCAAGGCTCTATAATGTAATCGAGGTTGAAAGTTGATTATGTTATTTGGTTAAAATAAGGAAAAACCTTCTCAATTAAACTAGAGTTGATTACCGTGGTTAATTTGGTTAACATTTTCACACCACAAAAGTGAACTCAAATTGTTTAAGATGCCTTGAAGTGTAAAATTATATTTAAAATTAATCATATTAATTATTATATTAAATTAATTTTTTTTATTTATCTATATTAAGAATATTATATTATATATTAATTATTTAAATAAATATTATTTATTTTACTGTATTATCTTAATATAAATATCTAATGTTCATATCAATATTATATATTATTATTCAAATTGTATGATGTATTTCATTTATTATTTATGATATTATTAATTATTAATTTTATTATATTCCCATTTTGATTTTGTTTAATATTATTGGAAATATTATATTATAATTAATTTTAATTTTATCATTTATTGTTATAAATTTAAATATAATTATTTATATTATGAAATGAAAATATTACGTTATTATAATAAAAAATATTTAATTTATATGTCCTTACTATATATTATCATAAGTTTATTTTTATGTTATTAAAAATATATTATTTAAATATCTTTTATTTGGTAATTATATTATTATTAGTATTTTTATGATTTTATATTATTTTTAGTAATATTTAATTACTTTTTTTTATTTTTATTAGCTTATGTATTACTTTTATTTAGTTTTAAAAGTAATATATTTGGTACTTTTCTTAATTATGATTATTATAATATATGATATATTATTTACTACAATAATACTATATTACCATTCATATGCTATTTTATGATATATAATATAATATTGTATTATATTTAATTTTTATAATTATTAATTTGTATATTATTTTTATTTAGTTTTAATAATGTATTTTGTATTTTATTCATTGTTATTACTATATTATTTTAATTAATATATCATATTATTATTCATATATTATGTGATGATATTTGATATTATATTAATTTTTAAATAATCATGGGTGAATCCATGTTGTAATTGAATGGTCGTTACACCCTCAAGAGTGTAATACTCATTACTCCTTTTTAGTGTAATGGGCCTTAAATATGTAATATACATTACAACATTTTTAAACTTACCAAATAATGTAGTGGTTACGGTGAAAGGGCATTCTATTCAATCCTTGATTCAATCAACCAAACGTGACACAAGATATCCCAAATAGATAAATTCAGGGGAGAGCGATGATACAGTGATGTAATACTAATGATATTCAAACCATAAAAATAAACCACCTGTTGGTATTTGTGTAAGGTTTAAAAATGGTTTAAACATGGTTAAGGTTTAAACAAGAGATGGAAGAATGAATTTCAGCATGTTAAAGGATTGCACACAAGTGTGCGCATCACTTTGGGTGTGTGTGCACACCTCTATTCAGCAAGACAAAGAAGTGCGCACAGCTGTGAGGGGTCCAGCTTCAGTGTGCGCTGCAGTCCTCCTCCTCCTAGGCCGCGGGGCCCAACAAGGGAGGTGCTAGAGGAAGGCCAGTGTCGTACCTCTCCCTCACCAAGGCTGCGGCGCCCAGAAAGTGGTGAGAAGGGTGTTTTGCCTAGCGCCGCAGCATGCCTTATTCAGTGCCTAGGCGCTAGGCACACATATTCCACTTGATTCAGCCTCTTGTTAAGTGTGTGGGGGCAAGGGTTAAATGCACAGCATCACTTAGGATTGATGGAGGGCCATGGTTGAGTGGTCATCAAGATCTACGGGTGGAGATTGACTCTCAAGATTAGTCAAGAAGTAGGTATACTATATAAAGGGTCACCTAGCTTCCTTCTCAACAACAATGTGATATAAACAATTGTGATAGAACATGTGAATGAGAGAATTATATGAGAGTGCAAAGACACAGATATACAAGAGGGACTCATTTTAGAAGCTGGTTGTAAAGAGAGAGATTAGTATAGAAAGGGGATTCAAGGGACTTGTAAGTGGAATTTCCATGGGGGAAAGTTCCAGGGTATCTCAAGACCTTATCACTTTCTTGTTCTCTTCTTTGTTTCTTTAAGAACTTGTGGATTCTTGGAGAGGGGTTGCTATGATTGTAAGAACCACTGATTTAGTGTAGAGAGTTCGGAGGAACTCATGGGGACGTAGGCTATTGCCGAACCTCGATAATAATTGCTTGTCTTCTTTCTTGCTTTGATTGCTGTATCTTTTCTTTACAAGTCATTCTAAACTTGGGTGTTTGTAAGATCACCGCCTAGGCATCTTGTCAAGGTGATTTCCAACAGTTGTATCAGAGCTGGAGGAGATACCATAGAGCTAGAGGAGATACCACAACAGTGGTATCAGAGCCAGAAGAGAAGGTGGTACAGCCGGGTGTCGGAGCAAGACTCCAAGAATCAGAGGTTAACATCTTGGGTGATTCAAGAACGGAGTTAAGATCTATATCTAATCGTGTTCTTGAGATGAATCAAGGACGAAGTTAAGATCAATATCTAATCATGTCTTGAGGGTGATTCAAGAACGGAGTAAAGATCAAGATCTAATCGTGTTCTTGAGATTTTAGAAGAAGTTGGAAAGCATTTGTGGGTACTACATGAATCAAGTGATCTTCTCCGCAAGATGGGTTCAAATTTCGGTATTGAGAAGTTTGATGGAAAGGGAGATTTTGTCCTTTGGAAGTGGAAGATCAAGGCTGTTCTTATGTAACTGAAAATAGACTTGGTAATTGGAAAAGATGATGCTTTTCCAGCAAGTGTCACGGAGGACCAGCGGACTGAAATGAAGAAGATGGTATACAACACCATCTTCCTAAACATGTCAGATAATGTGACAAGGGAGTGTGGACACTCGAAAGATCCAGTTGTCATATGGAAGAAACTAGATGAGCTGTTTTTTGCCAAGACTCTCCCTAATAAGAGGTATCTTCGTAAATGAATCTTTGCTTTTAAATTTGATCCTAATAAAGAGTTGCAAGATGATCTTGATGCCAAGATGAGGAGTGCATCAAGTGGAAGAAGGTTGTTCATTAAAAGAAAGCCAGCAACTCGGTATGGCAGCAACATCCATAGCTACTACCGGGACAGAGGTAGAGGAGAGAGCCAGGGGAGAGTACGAAGCAACATACATGGCTACTACCGGGTCAGAGGTAGAGGAGAGAGCCATAGGAGAGTGCACAGTAACATGCATGGCTACTACCGGGTCAGAGGTAGAAGAGAGAGCCATGGGAGAGTGCACAACAACATGCATGGCTACTACTGGGACAGAGGTAGAGGAGAGAGCCATGGGAGAGTGCACAGCAACATGCATGGCTACTACCGGGACAGAGGTAGAGGAGAGAGCCATGGGAGATGTTTCTACTGCCATAAAGAGGGTCATGTCAAGAAAGATTGCAAGAATAAGATGAGGGATAGAGGAAGTAGCCATACCAAGAATGGAGAGGCTTTGGTTGCCAAGACAGAACAGCAAGATGATGAGGTTCTTGTTGTGTGCTCAAGTGTGAGCAAGGGGCAAGAAGGTAGCGAGAAATAGATTTTGGATACCGGGTGCACTCATCACATGTGCCCTCTCTGGGATTGGTTCAAGAATTTCGAGGAAACCAATGATGAAAGAGTTTTCTTGGGGAATGATATTTCTTGCCAAGTGAGGGGATAAGAGACATCCAGCTGAGGATGTTTGATGGAATGGTAAGGCTGCTGAGGAATGTGAGGTATCTTCCGGATGTGAAGAGGAATTTGATCTCATTGAGGCAGCTGGATTCCATGGGGTACACTTATAAAGCAGAGGGAGGAAAGATCAAGGTAGCTAAGGGATCTTTGGTAGTGATCAAAGCAGCAATGAAGGATGGTCTCTATGAGATTATCGGAGACACAGACATCAAGGGTCAAGCAACAAGCTTGATCGCTGAGATGGAGAAGGTAGCCCTTTGGCACACTCACTTGGGACATATAAGCGAAGAAGGCCTGCAAGTTCTTAGCAAGAATGAATTACTTGATGGTGACAAGGTAGAGAAACTCAATTTCTGCAAGAGCTGTGTTCTTGGGTAGCAACATCGGGTCAGCTTCAACACCAGAGTGCACAAGTCTAAGGGCATTCTTGACTACATTCATGCGGACCTTTGGGGACCAGCAAGGACACCAACACAGGGAGGTAACTTTTACTTTTTGTCTTTAATTGATGATTATTCAAGAAAGATTTGGGTTTATTTGGTTAAAAATAAATCAGATGCTTTGAATAAATTAGTGGTGTGGAAAAAGCTGGTGGAGACTCAAATGGATAGCGTAGTTAAGGTGATAAGAACTGATAATGGTTTAGAAATTTTTAACCAAGAACTTGATCAATTCTGTAGGTTAAATGGCATTCTAAGACATAGAACGGTTGTGAAAACCCCTCAGCAAATTAGAGTTGCTGAGAGGATGAATAAGACCCTTATGGAAAAGGTTAGGTGCATGTTAGATTGATCCAGATTACTCAAATGTTTTTGGGGGGAAGCGGTGTCTACTGCTGCATATTTGGTTAATAGATCACCCTCTAGGGTTGTGTACCATAAGATTCCCGAGGAGATGTGGAGTGGAAAACTCCCTGAGTTGGACAACCTTAGGACTTTTGGGTGTGCTGCGTTTGCACAACAAAAGGATGACAAGCTTAGCCCAAGATCTAGAAAATATGTGTTTCTAGGATATGGGGAAGGGGCTAAGGGGTATAGGTTGTGGTCCTTAGAGAAAGAAGGATTAAGACTCATAATAAATAGGGATGTCATTTTTAATTAATTGTTATTTCCCTATTTGGAGAAACTAACCCTGCAGGGGCTAGTGAGCAAAGCAGTCCGGTATTTATGGAGCATAGCATCAAGGAGAATTCGGTTCAAGTAGAGCAAGGAAGGCAAGAGGGTTCGGACCAGGTAGAGCCCATTAATGAATGCCAAGCTCAAGACACTCATAAGGAGGCTGAACTAAAAGAGGATGATGTAGGGAGTCGGAAGGACTATCAGCTCACAAGAGACCGAGAAAGAAGGTTGGTCGGACCACCTTAAAGATATGGTTTTGCGGATGCTGTGGATGCAGCAGCTCCTTAGATAGAAGGAGAGATGAGTGAACAAGAGACTTACATTGATTCCATGGGATGTAAGGATTCACCAAGATGGAAGCTAGCTATGGAGGAAGAAATTGATTCTTTGAAGGAACAACTTCTAGGAATTGGTGCACATTCCGGGAAAACAGAAAGTTGTGGATTGTAAGTAAACTTACAAAATCAAAGAAGGGTACCCTCCAGGAGATGAAGTCCGGAACAAGGCTAGGCTGGTGGCGAAGGGGTTCACGAGAAGAAAAGGCATGGATTTCACAGAAACCTTCTCACCTGGACATAAGGTGGATGAAGTGGTGATTATCCTCATCTATGCCAATGATATGTTGTTGGTTCGAAATAGCAGGGAGAGGATGAAAAGGTTTACATCTCAACTTAGTAAGGAGTTCTAGAGGAAGGATCTCAGCCTTACACAAAAGATCCTTGGTATGAGAAAAATTCGAGAAAAGGAGAGAAACTGGTTAAGGGTTTCTTGGGCAATGAGTGTTCTCAGCAGATTTGTGAGTAATCCTGAAAAGGAGCTTTGACTTGGGATGAAGTGGTTGCTAAAGTATTTGAAGGCTCAGTGGCAGCCGGTGGTAGCACTCTTAACAACCAAGGCTAAGTACATAGCGGCTATAGAAGCCATAAAGGAGGCTATGTGGTGCAAAGGGTTGTTGGATGAGTGGATGGTCCTAAAAGAGCAGGTGGTGGTGTCTTCGGATATCCAAAATGCATGACACTTATGGAGGAATCCGGTGTTCCATGAGAGGACAAAGCATATGGATGTTCGGTATCATTACATTCCAGAAAATGGTACAAAATGATGCATTCATGTTGACAAGAAGACCACAGAAGAAAGTCCTACAGATTTAGGTACCAAAGTTCTACCTCTAAGTAAGTTCAATCATTGCCTTGAACTACGTAGGATTGGAGTCGGTTGAATGATTACTCAAGATGAGATTGGTCCTGAAGTTCTCTACACAATGGTTCTGGTTTAAACGCTTAGATGAAGGTAGAGATTTTTGGTATTTGTTTAAAGTTTAAACATGGTTAAGGTTTAAACAAGAGATGGAAGAATGAATTTTAGCATGTTAAAGGAATGCACACAAGTGTGCGCATCACTTTGGGTGTGTGTGCACACCTCTATTCAGCAAGACAAAGAAGTGCGCATAGCTGTGAGGGATCCAGCTTCAGTGTGCGCTGTAGCCCTCCTTCTCCCAGGCCACGGAACCTAGCAAGGGAGGTGCTGGAGGAAGGCCAGCATCGAACCTCTCCCTCACCAAGGCCGCGGTGCCTAGAAAGTGGTGAAAATGGTATTTTGCCTAGCGTCGCAGCATGCCCTGTTCAGTGCCTAGGCGCTAGGCACACTGAGGAACACATATTCCACTTGACTCAGCCTCTTGACTGAGCAAGGTTAAAATGCACAACATCACTTAGGATTGATGGAGGGCCATTGTTGAGTGGTCATCAACATCTAAGGGTGGAGATTGACTCTTAAGATTGGTCAAGAAGTAGGTGCACTATATAAAGGGTCACCTAGCTTCATTCTCATCAATAATGTGAAATAAACAATTGTGACAGAACATGTGAATGAGAGAATTGTATGAGAGTGCAAAGACACAGACATACAAGAGGGACTCATTGGAGAGGCTGGTTGCAAAGAGAGAGATTAGTATAGAAAGAGGATTCAAGGGACTTGTAAGTGGAATTTCCAAGGAGGAAAGTTCCAGGGTACCTCAAGACCTTATCACTTTCTTGTTCTCTTTTTTGTTTCTTCAAGAACTTGTGGATTCTTGGAGAGGGGTTGCTGTGATTGTAAGAACCATTGATTTAGTGCAAAGAGTTCGGAGGAACTCACGGGGACGTAGGCTATTGCCGAACTTCGATAACAATTGCTTGTCTTCTTTCTTGCTTTGGTTGCTGTATCTTTTCTTTACAAGTCATTCTAGACTTGGGTGTTTGGAAGATCACCACTTGAGCATCTTGTCAAGGTGATTTCCAACACCACCAAGAAAACACTCGTATGCATTTCTAATAAAATCATGACATTGGTTTGGTTTTAGTTATAAATTATCAACTTTGACCCTCCTAACATCACTATTTACAAAGTTGTCTCGGTTTATGTGACATTCTCGATCCGTTTTAGTGATCCCAAATGTTGGGATGAATATCATCGCTCTTAAAGTTATGGAGGAGTTTCATAATGCTCTTATTGTATTAATTCTTTTTAAGTGTGACTGAAACATAATTTAATTGATAATCATATTTTTCTAACTAAAATCTCTAATTCGAAAATCTCCTCTTCACATTGCATTATAATTTCTTAAACATATTTTCTCTCTCTCCATAATAAATATTTTTCTCCTTAGTTTGAAGAAATTTGTTGGGTTTATGGCTAGTCTCTTCGCAATAATTGATCATTGGTTTGGATGTCTTCATTATGATATATCAATTTAATTTAATAATTCTCAACATTTAGAATAAATTTAGTTAAATATTTTTGGACTGGTCTTCAAAGCTAATGATACATAGAGCATCAAGAGAGAAGAAAAAAATGTATCCTCAAAGAGATATAATATATATGATACTCGAATGGTAGGTGGAGCAATTTAAACAATTAATTCTTATATGCGACAGACTGTTCGTTGCAGATAATAATAAATCTCAACCACAAATAGTCTATTCTTAGTAAAATCATCGTAGATAATCATATTTTTTATGCGACGGACTGTTCGTTGCAGATAATAATAAATCTCAACCACAAATAGTCTATTCTTAGTAAAATCATCGTAGATAATCATATTTTTTATCGCATACACTATCTTCGATTAAATATTTTCTGTCACAAATAATGTATGCAACGAACTTCAATATGTATTTGCGATGGAAATTGGTCACAAATATTATTTTTAAAATAATTTTTTATTAAATTTTTTATTTGAGTAAATGCGACTTACTTATCTGCGATGGAAGTTGGTCGCATATATTATTTTTAAAATAATTTTTTTATTTTTAATTTATTTGAGTAAATGCGACTTACTTATCTGCAATGGATAAAATTGTGTTTGCAAATAAATGTAACATCAACTCCTTTTACTGTGACAAAAATTTTTGTCACTGATTCTCAATTTTCTTGTAAAGAATGAGTTTTGAAGAGAAGATTTGTTTGAGAAACAATTTGATGAAATGTCTTCTCCATGAAGAAAATTGAGGAAAAATTCTTTTTTAAAATAATATATTTAAGAATGGGCTTGGTACCAATGTTACATTAATATATAGACAAAACTCATGGTATCCATTTATATACAGGATACATGGTCAGAAGGTGTTGAGATTGCTCCACCTACGGTTACACACACACACACACACACACACACACATATATATATATATATATATAGAGAGAGAGAGAGAGAGAGAGAGAGAGAGAGACACCCAGATATATATCCTGATGAGGATACATTTCTTCTTCTTCTTATGTTATGTATTCTCCATTTATATATAGGATACATCGTCAGAAGGTGTTGAGATTGCTCCACCTACCGCTGTAGTCTGATATATATGATATCCTTATGAGGATACATTTTTTTTTTTTTTTTTTTCTCTCTTCATGCTCTATGTATCATTAACTTTGAAGACTAGTCCAAAAATATTAAACTAAATTTATTTTGAATGTTGAGAATTGTTCTGGTTATGTATATAATTTGACTTGCTTGTTTGATATTTTGAGTTTTGGCATCATTTGGGTTTTGTTTGTTCTTCTAGTGTTTTTGTATTTCTGGAGATTTGATGTACTGATATACACCTATCGTATTCTTAATAAATTAAGTTTGTCCTTCAAATATATATATATATGTTGGGATTTTACTTCTAAAATCTACCTACTCAATCTTAAGCAAAAAACACAACTACAATAATTAAATAGGCAAAATAAATAAAAAGTAATAACACCAATAATTTATATGGTTCAACAACCTCTTTTCCTACATCCACCAATAAATCAACTGCTATATTAATCTTCAACTACAACTTTAGGAAGAGAAAAGTTGTCAAAATCGCACCCTAAAGTCCCAATAAAACAAAAGCTTTTAACCTAGCTCTATTTGTAAGTACCCTCTTCACTCGACAACCTAAATCCCCAATACACCAAATGCTTTCATCTTAGCTCTAGTAGAAAACACTTCTAGTTTACAATGTATATGAGAATTAGGAGTGTGTCTCAAATCTTCTCTGGGACCCCCTTTATATAGAGGATATTTTCCTAATACTATTTGGAAAAGAACAACAACATCATAGTAGACTACTACTTCTTGTACAATCAACAATCTAATAAGGATTTATTATTATTCCTACTAGAACAAGCAACTACAAAATATAAAAAAAATTTCCTAAACCAATTAGAATTTTTCTTTGTGGAGAACTGAGCCAAAATCTTAACAAATATCACCTCATCATTAATTTTTGCTTTCTTTTATGGTTGGTGCGATCTTTCCTTTTGGTCTTCCTATCTCATCCGCTAACTCTTCAAAGCAATCATCCTCTCATTTAACACGTACAAGCTTTCTTCGTTCACGACATCTGTCATCGCTACCTTTGAAGAATCAAAAACTTGCATTTCATCATCCTCATTAGCCTTTCCATTATCAATTTGCTTCATTATACTCAACCCCTCCAAGTCCTCCACCACGGCCTTGCTTTGCAATTGTGTGTGTTCCTCTTCCTCATTGTAGATGCACTCCATATTTGAAAAATCTAGAGACTTAGATCTTTATCTTTCCTCCACCTTCCTTGAAGTGATCGCTCACTTTTCCTAGCTCTTCTCTTGATATAATCACAAAAAAATTCTTCAACCTTGAACACACTTAGCCTCTTCAACTTATCTCTCTCTAGAGATACCGCGGGAACCTCTCCATCCATCCAAACTTCCTTTCCCACCATTAACATCGTGACTATGTCATCTCCTTCCGGTTACAAGTACTTCATCTCTATCAACATACTACTAATAAATTAGTGATAATGGAATTAAAAATGCTAATATTCATCATACTTTCTTCCATATTCATTTCATCAACTAGCTCAATATTAAACATGCCTACTTTTTGTATTTTTTCCGTCAGAACCACAACTCCGATACCACTTGTTCGGATTTTACCTCTAAAATCCACGTACTCAATCTTAAGAAAAAACACTACCACAATAATTAAATAAGAAAAATAAATAAAGAATAATAACATCAATAATTAATGTGGTTCAGCAACCTCTTTGCCTACACCAGATGAGTATTTCACATTTTCGCTCTTGAAACCACCAAGTGTTAGCGGTTTGAACCTAAAACGCTTACTTTCTCTCATAAAATCCAAATTAGCAATCCAGATCCAATTTAGTTTGGTCTCAAAACTCACATTCTATGTTTCAAACATGTCGGTATCCCAGCTCATCCACAAGACGAGTATTTCAAATTTTGTCCCTAAAACCATTAAGTGTTAATGGTTTGAATCGAAAACGGGTACATTCTCCCAAAAAATCAAAACCGATGATCCAAATCCGATTTAGTTTGCTCTCACAACTCATATTCTATATTAGAATCATGCTGATAACCTTGACTCATCTACAGGTTGAGTATTTCACATTTTTCGCCAATAAAACCACTGTGTTAACGGTTTGAACCTAAAACGCCTACTTTCTCTCATAAAATCCAAACTGGTAACCCGAATCCAATTTGATTTCTTCTTATAACTCACATTCTATGTTATTGATATTTCGGGTACCCTAAATCATCCATGAGATGAGCATTTCACATTTTAGCCTCTAAAACCACTAAGTGTTAACGGTTTGAACCTAAAACGCCTACTTTCCTTCACAAAATCCAATTTGGTGATCCGAATCTGATTCGGTTTGTTTCACAATTCATATTCTATGTTACAGACTTGTCGATATCCTCGACTCATCCACAGGATGAGTATTTTATATTTTCGACCTGAAAACCACTAAGTGTTACATGCTCGAATGTAGAACACCTAAAACCACTTAGTGTTAACATTATATGGTATATATCATACATATTATGATAATAAAGTTTTAAGTTTAAAATTTTAAAAGTTTTTAGTAGTTGCATTCGAGTCTAATTAAAATACTGGGTCTTACAAGTGTAAACACTAATATGTAAAGCTAAAATTAAAATAAATTTATTATAGGCAATGAGAATTTGTTGTTGCTAAAACTTGAAATATCATAAAATTGAACATTTGCAACAATCCAAAACATTTTTTGGCAACGAGAAAATATAATTAGGAATTCTTTTTTTTTCGGAATAATATTTTTTGTTGCTAAAATTATTATAGAGCCATCATATTGATTTTTGTTGGCAATGGAAATTGATTCGCAATAATCTAATGTTGTTGCCAAAGGCTCCTTTTCGTTTTTCATTGTGAAGTACTTTACATAACAAGTCCAAGCGCAATAACATTTATCTGGCAATGACTTTTCCATTGCTAAAGGTTATTTTCTTATAGTGTAAAGTAAGAAATAAGCGATATAAAATTAGATAAATAACTTACACATTGTGAGAGTCGAACTTGAGACCTTAGTTTTGACTATTAAATCAAAACCTCATTAACCTTATTGAGAAATTATTAATTAGGGAGTGACACTTACCGTAGATTTTATGACACATTTTTTTCTTAAGTAATAAATTTTAAAGTATGGTATTTCTGCGAAAAAAAAAACAAAAGATTAAGGCACATTAATTTGGACGTCAGACTCACATGTGCTAAGTATATATATGGTTTAATATTATGAACATTGGCTCCTAATAACTTCAACTCTTTTCCTACTAAAACTATTTGCGATACACTACTTGATGCCAATTAACATATAGAAGGATCAAACAAATGCTAGCTGAGTGTAAGAAATTGAAATATGTAAATTGTAATTAAATGAGTCAATATATTTATAGTAATTGTATTATAACAACGTTTCAATAAAAAAAAAAATTATTTTACACCCAAACAAGAAAATTTGACTAAGTTTCTCCATTAACCAACCGAGTGCCTACAATTTTTAGAAAACCCTATTAATTCCAGCATGCATGAGATATTAACCACAAATCCCATAGACTTTTTCAGCTTCAAATTAATAATTACCAAAGAATAAGCATACCCATTGCATATAAATATGTATTCATTTGTATAATTAATTTATCTATTAGTCACAAAGAAACACTGCAAATCGATCGATCTCAGCAAGCTGCTGGACGATCAAGAATAATATTAATTGCACGAAAGAGGCAATTATGGCCAAGAAGCAACTTGTTACAGTGTTTCTCATGTGCTTTGTTCTCGTCACCGCAATGCACCTCACTGAGGCTATTGAAGGCAATGCTTGCTATCAAGATTGCAGCAAAGCATGAATTAATAACCTCCCCATGAAGGCCGCATGTGAGGAGAAGTGTCACTCTAAATGCGACGCTAAAGACAATTCTGGTGAGTTGGTTGGTTTTCTATAAAAACCATTTAAAACCAGTATGAATTGATAAAATCAATCAATTTATTTTTTGGTTTCTCAATTTATAGTTAAATCTCAATTGATTTCATTTCTTTTACAGCGGGCAACAATCCAGGTGGACCACCACATGGCCCTTAGTGACAGAATTGATCAACAAAATGATAAAAGTTCTTAATGAACTCAAGGCTCTATAATGTAATCGAGGTTGAAAGTTGATTATGTTATTTGGTTAAAATAAGGAAAAAACTCCTCAATTAACTGGAGTTGATTACAGTGTTAATTTGGTTAACATTTTCACACCACAAAAATGAACTCAAATTGTTTAAGATGCCTTTAGTATAAAATTATATTTAAAATTAATCATATTAATTTTTTTTTTATTTATCTATATTAAGTATATTATATTATTTATTAATTATTTAAATAAATATTATTTATTTTACTGTATTATCTTAATATAAATATCTAATTTTCATATCAATATTATATATTATTATTCAAATTGTATGATGTATTTCATTTATTATTTATGATATTATTAATTATTAATTTTATTATATTGCCATTTTGATTTTATTTAATATTATTGAAATATTATATTATAATTAATTTTAATTATATCATTTATTGTTATAAATTTAAATATAATTATTTATATTATGAAATGAAAATATTATGTTATCATAATAAAAAATTATTTAATTTATATATCTTTACTATATATTATCATAAGTTTATTTTTATGGTATTAAAAATATATTATTTAAATATCTTATATTGTAAATTATATTATTATTAGTGTTTTTATGATTTTATATTATTTTTAGTAATATTTAATTATATTTTATATTTATTAACTTATGTATTACTTTTATTTAGTTTGAAAGTAATATATTTGGTACTTTTCTTAATTATGATTATTATATTATTATATTATATGATATATGATATATTATTTACTACAATAATACTATATTACCATTCATATATTATTTTATGATATATAATATAATATTATATTATATTTAATTTTTATAATTATTAATTTGTATATTATTTTTATTTAGTTTTAATAATATATTTTGTATTTTATTCATTGTTATTACTATATTATTTTAATTAATATATCATATTATTATTCATATATTATGTGATGATATTTGATATTATATTAATTTTTAAATAATCATGGGTGAATCCATGTTGTAATGGAATGGTCGTTACACCCTCAAGAGTGTAATACTCATTACTCCTTTTTAGTGTAATGGGCCTTAAATATGTAATACACATTACAACATTTTTAAACTTACTGACGCAGGAGGATCAAAGTCAGATGATGCAGAGTTGGTAGATCAGCGCAGAATTGGCAGGTGGACTACCTAGAACGGGCCACGAGCTCAGATCAGGCTCGAAAGACCCTAGTCTGATTGAAAACGGGCCAACGAACAAAACATGATTGTTTTACAATCAGTGTGGCATGATTTTAGCCAAAAAACGACGTTTAGGCCTCCAATTTAGCAATTTTCAGTTTTTTGGAAAATTTCCTATTTCGTACTTGCCTAATTTCAATTTTCTTTTTCTTTTTACTTTAACCTTATAAATAAGGAGGCCATGTAATAGTAGGGATGATTATTATTGAATTTGCATAATTTTAAATAAACATCAGAGTTGTTTCTCCGCATTGTTTTCTTTTAGAGTTTTTCTTGTGTTACTCCCTGTGAACGATCTGTTCGACTAGCCTGCAGAATAATCGCTATTCTGCCCGGCGTCACTTACCAAATAATGTAATGGTCAGGGTGAATGGGCATCTATTACATCCTTGATTCAATCAACCAAACGTGACATAAGATATCTCAAATAGATAAATTCAGGGGAGAGCGATGATACGGTGATGTAATACTAATGTTATTCAAACCATAAAAATAAACCACCAAAAAAACACTCGTATGCATTTCTAATAAAATCATGACATTGGTTTGCTTTTAGTTATAAATTATCGACTTTGACCCTCCTAATATCACTATTTAGAAAGTTGTCTCGGTTTATTTGACATTCTCGATCCGTTTTAGTGATCCCAAATGTTGGGATGAATATCGTCGCTCTTAAGGTTATGGAGGAGTTTCATAATGCTCTTATTGTATTAATTCTTTTTAAGTGTGACTGAAACATAATTTAATTGATAATCATATTTTTCTGACAAAAATCTCTAATTCGAAAATCTCCTCTTCACATTGCATTATAATTTGTTAAAAATATTTTCTCTCTCTCCATAATAAACTTTTTTTTCTCTTTAGTTTGAAGAAATTTGCTGGGTTTATGGCTAGTCTCTCCACAATAATTGATCATTGGTTTGGATGTCTTAATTATGATATATTAATTTAATTTAATAATTCTCAACATTCATAATAAATTTAGTTAAATATTTTTGGACTGGTCTTCAAATCTAATGATACATAGAGCATCAAGAGAGAAGGAAAAAATGTATCCTCAAAGAGATATAATATATATCATACTCGAATGGTAGGTGGAGCAATTTCAACAACTAATTCTTATATTCGATGGACTGGTCGTTACAGATAATAATAAATCTCCACCACAAATAGTTTATTCATAGTAAAATCGTCGTAGATAATCATATTTTTTTATCGCATATACTATCAGCGATGAAATATTTTCCGTCACAAATAATGTATGCAACGAACTTCAATATGTATCTGCGATGGAAATTGGTCGCAGTTATTATTTTTATTTTTAATTTATTTGAGTAAACGCGACCTTGTAACAAATGAGTTATGAAGAGAAGATTTGTTTGAGAAACAATTTGGTGAAATGGCTTCTCCATGAAGAAAATTGAGGAAAAATTCTTTTTAAAATAATATATTTAAGAATGGGCTTGGTACCAATGTTACATTAATATATAGACAAAACTCATAGTATCCATTTATATATAGGATACATGGTCAGAAGGTGTTGAGATTGCTCCACGCACGGTTACAATCAGATACATACACACACACACGCGCACGTACACACACACACACACACACACACACACGCACGTACACACACACACACACACACACACACACACACACACATATATATATATATATAGTGAGAGAGAGAGAGAGAGAGAGAGAGAGAGACACCCACACACACATATATCCTGATGAGGATACATTTCTTTTTTTTTTTTCTCTCTCTTTATGCTCTTTGTATCATTACCTTTGAAGACTAGTCCAAAAAAATTAAACTAAATTTATTATGAATGTTGAGAATTGTTCTGGTTATGTATATAATTTGACTAGCCTGTCTGGTGGTGTTTTATGTTTCCTTTAGTGTTGTTGCTTTCTGGTTTCATTTTTACCGTGGGAAATAATGGCTTATTTGTTGTGGAAATGTTGCCTTATAGTCCAAATTCTGCTACAAGGATATAAAGGATTAATATGTTCTGTGTTGCTTCGCATTGGATATTGGCTACTCTAGATCAATTATGAAGAGTTCATGACTTTTAGGCATTGATATTTTGAGTTTTGGCTTAATTTGGCTTTTGTTTGTTCTTCCAATGTTTTTGTATTTCTGGAGATTTGATGTACTGATATACACCTATCATATTCTTAATAAATTAAGTTTGTCCTTCGAATATATGTATATGTGTATGTATATATATATATATATATATATATATATGTTGGGATTTTACTTCTAAAATCTACCTACTCAATCTTAAGCAAAAAACACAACTACAATAATTAAATAGGCAAAATAAATAAAAAGTAATAACACCAATAATTTATGTGGTTCGACAACCTCATTTCCTACATCCATCAATAAATCAACTGTTTTATTAATCTTCAACTACAACTTTAGGAAGAGCAAAGTTGTCAAAATCTCACCCTAAAGTCCCAATAAAACAAAAGCTTTTAACTTAGCTCTATTTGTAAGTGCCTTCTTTACTCGACAACCCAAAACTCCAATACACCAAAAGCTCTCATCTTAGCTCTAGTAGTAAACACCTCTAGTTTACAATGTATATGAGAATTAGGAGTGTGTCTCAAATTTTCTCTGGGACCCCCTTTATATAGATGATATTTTCCTAATACTATTAGGAAAAGAACAACATCATAGTAGACTACTACTACTTGTACAATCAACAATCTAATAAGGAATTATTATTATTTCTACTAGAACAAGCAACTACAAAATATAAAAAAATTTCTCAAACCAATTAGAATTTTTCTTTGTGGAGAATTGAGCGAAAATCTTAACAAATATCCACCTCATCATTAATTTTGGCTTTCTTTTATGACTGGTGCGATCTTTCCTTTTGGTCTTCCTATCTCATCTGCTTACTCTTCGAAGCAATCATCCTCTCATTTAACACGTACAAGCTTTCTTCATTCACGGCATCTGTCATTGCTACCTTTGAAGCATCAAGAACTTGCATCTCATCATCCTCATTAGCCTTTTCAGTGTCAATTTGCTTCATTCTACTCAATTCTTCCAAATCCTCCACCACGGCCATGCTTTGCAATTGTGTGTGTTCTTCCTCATTTTAGATGCACTCCATATTTGAAAAATCTAGAGACTTGGATCTTTATCTTTCCTCCACCTTCCTTGAAGTGCTCGCTCACTTTTCCTGGCTTTTCATTTGATATAATCACAAAAAATTCTTCAACCTCAAACATACTTGGCCTCTTTAACTTATCTCTCTCTAGAGGTACTACAGGAACCTCTCCATCCATCCAAACTTCCTTTCCCACCATTAACATCGTGACTATGTCATCCTTCCGGTTACAAGTACTTTATCTCTGTCAACATACTAATAATAAATTAGTGATAATGGAATTAAAAAAGCTAATATTCATCATACTTTCTTATATATTCATTTCATCAAATAGCTCAATATTAATCATGCCTACTTTGTGTATTTTTGCCATCAGAACCACAACTCTGATACCACTTGTTAGGATTTTAGCTCTAAAATCCATATACTCAATCTTAAGAAAAAAGACTACCACAATAATTAAATAAGAAAAATAATTAAAGAGTAATACTATCAATAATTAATGTGGTTCAGCAACCTCTTTGCCTACACCAGATGAGTATTTCACATTTTCGCTCCTTAAACCACCAAATGTTAGCGGTTTGAACCTAAAACGCTTACTTTCTCTCATAAAATCCAAATTAGCGATCTAGATCCAATTTAGTTTGGTCTCAAAACTCACATTCTATGTTTCAAACATGTCGGTACCCCAGCTCATCCACAAGACGAGTATTTCAAATTTTGTCCCTAAAACCATGAAGTGTTAATGGTTTGAATCGAAAACGGGTACATTCTCCCAAAAAATCAAAACAAATGATCCAAATCCGATTTAGTTTGCTCTCACAACTCATATTCTATATTAGAATCATGCCGATAACCTTGACTCACCTACAGGATGAGTATTTCACATTTTTCGCTACTAAAACCACCAAGTGTTAATGGTTTGAACCTAAAACGCCTATTTTCTCTCATAAAATCCAAACTGGTAACCTGAATCCGATTTGATTTGTTCTTATAACTCACATTCTATGTTACGGATATGTCGGGTACCCTAACTCATCCGCGAGATGAGCATTTCACATTTTAGCCTCTAAAACCACTAAGTGTTAACGGTTTGAAACTAAAACGCCTACTTTCCTTCACAAAATCCAAATTGGTGATCCGAATTTGATTCGGTTTGTTTTTACAACTCATATTCTATGTTACAGACATGTCGATATCCCTGACTCATCCACGGGATGAGTATTTTACATTTTCGAACTTAAAACCACTAAGTGTTACATACTTGAATGTAGAACACCTAAAACCACTTAGTGTTAACATTATATGGTATATATCATATATATTATGATAATAAAGTTTTAAGTCTAAAATTTTAAAAGTGTTTAGTAGTTGCATTCAAGGCTAATTAAAACACTGGGTCTTACAGGTGTAAACACTAATATGTAAAGCTAAAATTAAAATAAATTTATTATAGGCAATGGGAATTTGTTGTTGCTAAATCTTGAAATATCATAAAATTGAACATTCGCAACAATCCAAAACATTTTTTTGGCAACGGGAAAATATCGTTGGGAATTCTTTTTTTTTTCGGAATAATATTTTTTGTTGCTAAAATAGTCATAGAGCCACCATATTGATTTTTATGGCAATGGAAATTGATTCGCAATAATCTAATGTTGTTGCCAAAAGCTTCTTTTCGTTTTTCATTGTGAAGTACTTTCCATAACAATTCAAAGCGCAATGACTTTTTTCTGGCAATGTCTTTTCCCTTGCTAAAGGTTATTTTATTGCAGTGTATAGTAAGAAATAACCGATATAAAATCAGATAAATAACTCACACATTATGAGAGTCGAACCTGAGACCTCAGTCTTGACTATTAAACCAAAACCTCATCAACCTTATTGAGAAATTATTAATTAAGGAATGAAACTTACCGTAGATTTTATGACACATTTTTTTTTCTTAAGTAATAAATTTTAAAGTCTTGTATTTCGGCAAAAAACAAAAAAAAAACAAAAGATTATAGGCACATTAATTTGGACGTGAGACTCACATGTGATAAGCATATATATGGTTTAATATTATGAACATTGGCTCCTAATAACTTCAACTCTTTTCCTACTAAAAATATTTGCGATACATTACTTGATGCCAATTAACATATAGAAGGATCAAACAAATGCTAGCTGAGTGAACGAAATTGAAATATTTAAATTACAATATCAATATTTAAATTGTAATTAAATGATTTATTCTATTTATAGTAATTGTATTATAACAACGTTTCAATTATAAAAAATAAAAAAACTGTATGTCCCTATGAAGGCCGCATGTGAGGAGAAGTGTCACTCTAAATGCGACACTAACTCTAAATGCGACACTAACGACAATTTTGTTGAGTTAGTTGATTTTCTATAAAAACCGTTTAAAACCAGTATAAATTGATAAAATCAATCAATTTATTTTTTGGTTTCTCAATTTATAGTTAAATCTCAAATGATTTCATTTCTTTTATAGCGGGCAACAATCCAGGTGGACCATCACGTGGCCGTTAGTGACAGAATTGATCAACAAAATGATAAAAGTTCCTGATGGACTCGAGGCTCTATAATCTAATCGAGGTTGAAATTTGAGTATGTTATTTGGTTAAAATAAGGAAAAAACTCCTCAATTAAATTGGAGTTGATTACAGTGTTAATTTGGTTAACATTTTCACCCCACAAAAATGAACTCAAATTGTTTAAAATGCCTTTGAGTATAAAATTATATTTAAAATTAGTCATATTAATTATTATATTATATTAACTTTTTTATTTATCTATATTAAGGATATTATATTATTTATTAATTATTTAAATAAATATTAATTATTTTACTATATTATCATAATATAAATATCTAATTTTCATATCAATATTTATATATTATTGTTCAAATTTTATGATGTATTTCATTTATTATTTATTATTTATGATATTAATAATTAATAATTTTATTATATTCCATTTTGATTTTATTTAATATTATTGGAAATATTATGTTATATTATAATTAATTTTAATTTTATAATTTATTGTTATTAATTTAAATGTAATTATTTATTTTATGGAATGAAAATATTATGTTATTATGATTTTACATTATTTTTTAGTAATATTTAATTAATTTTTTATATTTATTAACTTATGTATTACTTTTATTTAGTTTTAAAGTAATATGTCTGGTATCTTTTTTAATTATGATTATTATATTATTATATTATATGATATATGATATATGATATATTATTTACTACAATAATATTATATTACCATTCATATATTATTTTATGATATTTAATATGGTATTATATTATATTTTTATTATTATTAATTTTTATATTATTTTTATTTAGTTTTAATAATATATTTTGTATTTTATTCATTGTTATTACTATATTATTTTTATTAATGTATCATATTATTATTCATATATTATGTGATGATATTTTATATTATATTAATTTATAAATAATCATGGGTGAATCCATGTTGTAATGGAATGGTCGTTACACCCTCAAGAGTGTAATACTCATTACTCCTTTTTAGTGTAATGGGCTTTAAATATGTAATACACATTACAACATTTTTAAACTTACCAAACAATGTAATGGTCAGCGTGAATAGGCATTCTATTACAACCTTGATTAATCAACCAAACGTGACATAAGATATCTCAAATAGATAAATTAAGGGGAGAGCAATGATACGGTAATGTAATACTAATGATATTCAAACTATAAAAATAAACCACCAAAAAAACACTCGTATGCATCTCTAATAAAATCATGATATTGGTTTGGTTTTAGTTATAAATTATCAACTTTGACCCTCCTAAAATCACTATTTGGAAAGTTGTCTCGGTTTATGTGACATTCTCGATCCGTTTTAGTGATCCCAAATGTTGGGATGAATATCGTCGCTCTTAAAGTTATTGTAGAGTTTCATAATTTTTTTTACGCTCTGATTGTATTAATTCTTTTTAAGTGTGACCGAAACATAATTTAATTGATAATCATATTTTTCTAACAAATCTCCAATTCGAATATCTCATCTTCACATTGCATTATAATTTATTAAACATATTTTCTCTCTCTCCATAATAAACTTTTTTTTTCCCCTTTAGTTTGAAGAAATTTGTTGGATTTATGGCTAGTCTCTCCACAATAATTGATCATTGGTTTGGATGTCTTCATTATGATATATCAATTTAGTTTAATAATTCTCAACATTCATAATAAATTTTGTTAAATATTTTAGGACTGGTCTTCAAAGTTAATGATACATAGAGCATCAAGAGGGAAGAAAAAAATGTATCCACAAAGAGATATAATTTATACCATACTTGAATGGTAGGTGGAGCAATTTCAACAATTAATTCTTATCTGCGCCAGACTGGTCGTCATAGATAATAATAAATCTCAACCATAATTAGTTTATTTATAGTAAAATCATCGTAGATAATCATATTTTTTATTGCCTATACTAACTGCGATGAAATATTTTCCGTCACAAATAATGTATGTGACGAACTTCAATATGTATATGCGAAGGAAATTGGTCGCGGATATTGTTATTAAAATAACAATATTATTGATTTTTTATTTTAAATTTATTTGAGTAAATGAGACTTAATTATCTGCAATGGATAAAATTGTGTTTGCAAACAAATGTAATATCAACTATGTTTACTGCGTCGTCGCTGATTCTCAATTTTTTTGTAACGAATGAGTTATGAAGAGAAGATTTGTTTGAGAAACAATTTGATGAAATGTCTTCTCTATGAAGAAAAATGAGAAAAAAATTTATTTTTAAAATAATATATTTAAGAATGAGCTTGGTACCAATGTTACATTAATATATAGACAAAACTCATAGTATCCATTTATATATAGGATACATGGTCAGAAGGTGTTGAGATTGCTCCACCTACAGTTACAATCAGATATATATATATATAGACACACACACATATATCTTGATGAGGATACATTTTTTCTTCTCCTTATGTTACATGTTCTCCATTTATATATAGGATACATGGTCAGAAGGTGTTGAGATTGCTCCACCTACCGCTGTAGTCTGATATCCTTATGTGGATATATTTATTTTCTCTCTCTCTCTCTCTCTCTCTCTCTCTTTATGCTCTATGTATCATTACCTTTGAAGACTAGTCCAAAAAAATTAAACTAAATTTATTATGAATGTTTAAAATTGTTCTTGTTATGTATATAATTCGACTTGCCTGTCTGGTGGTGTTTTATGTTTCCTTTAGTGTTGTTGCTTTCTGGTTTCAATTTTACCGCGGTAATAAAGGTTTATTTGTTGTGGAAATGTTGCCTTATAGTCCAAATTCTGCTACAAGAATATAAAGGATTAATATGTTTTGTGTTGCTTCGCATTGGATATTGGCTACTCTGGATCAATTATGAAGAGTTCTTGACTTTTAGGCACTAATATTTCGAGTTTTAGCTTCATTTGTTGGGATTTTACTTCTAAAATCTATGTACTCAATCTTAAGCAAAAAACGCAACCGTAATAACTAAATAGACAAAATAAATAAAAAATAATAACACCAATAATTTATGTGGTTCAACAACCTCTTTTCCTACATCTACCAATAAATTCACTGTTTTATTAATTTTCAATTACAACTTTAGGAAGAGAAAAGTTGTCAAACTCTCACCCCAATGTCCCAATACAACAAAAGCTCTTAACCTAGCTCTATTTGTAAGTGCCCTCTTTACTCGATAACCCAAAACCCCAATACACCCAAATCTCTCATCTTAGCTCTAATAGTAAACATCTCTAATTTACAATGTTTACGAGAATTATGAGTGTGTCTCAAATCTTCTTTGGGACCCCCTTTATATAGAGGATATTTTCCTAATACTATTAGGAAAAGAACAACAACATCATAGTAGACTACTACTACTTGTACAATCAACAATCTAATAAAGAATTATTATTATTCCTACTAGAACAAGGAACTACAAAATATTAAAAAAAAAAAAAAAAAATTTCCCAAACCAATTAGAATTTTTCTTTGTGGAGAATTGAACCAAAATCTGAACAAATCTCCACCTCATCATCAATTTTGGCTTTCTTTTATGGTTGGTGCGATCGTTCCTTTTGGTCTTCCTATCTCATCTACTTACTCTTCGAAGCAATGATCCTCTCATTTAACACATACAAGCTTTCTTCGTTCACGGCATCTGTCATCACTACCTTTGAAGCATCAAGAACTTGCATCTCATCATCCTCATTAGCCTTTCCATTATCAATCTGCTTCATTATACTCAACTCCTCCAAGTCCTCCATCCTGGCCTTGCTTTGCAATTGTGTGTGTTCCTCTTCCTCATTGTAGATGCACTCCACATTTGAAAAATCTAGAGATTTTGATCTTTATCTTTCCTCCACCTTCATTGAAGTGCTCCACTCGATCACTTTTCCTTGCTCTTCTCTTGATATAATCACAAAAAGTTCTTCAACCTCGAACACACTTGGCCTCTTCAACTTATCTCTCTCTGAAGGTACCGCGGGAACTTCTCCATCCATTCAAACTTCCTTTCACACCATTAACATCGTGACTATGTCATCTCCTTCCGGTTCCAAGTTCTTCATCTCTGTCAACATACTACTAATAAATTAGTGATAATGGAATTAAAAAAAGCTAATATTCATCATACTTTCTTCCATATTCATTTCATCAAATAGCTTAATATTAATCATGCCTACTTTTTGTATTTTTGCCATCAGAACCACAGCTCTGATACCACTTGTTGGGATTTTACCTCTAAAATCCACGTACTCAATCTTAAGAAAGAAGACAACCACAAGAATTAAATAGGCAAAATAAATAAAGAGTAATAACACCAATAATTAATGTGGTTCGGCAACTTATTTGCCTACACCCACCAATAAATCCACTACTTTATTAATCTTCAACTAAAACTTTAGGTAGAGTAAAGTTGTCAAACTCTCACTCCAAAGTCCTAATACAACAAAAGCTCTTAACCTAACTCTATTTGTCAGTGTCCTCTCTATTTGACTACCAAATCTTCTCTGGGATCCCCTTTATATAAAGGATATTTTTCTAATACTATTAGGAAAAGAACAACAACGTCTTAGTAGACTACTTCTACTTCTATAATCAACAACCTAATAGGGAATTACTATTATTCCTACTAGAACAAGCAACTACAAAATAGAAAACAAGTTTTCCCAAACTAATTAGAAGTCTTCTTTCTGGGGAATTGAGCCAAATCTTAACAATATATATATGGATTTTTTTTTCTCTCACTTCAAGTGAGTAAATGAGATAATATTATGGTTGATCGAGTTGTGACTTGTGAAATAGTATTGTGATCAAATTAATGAATCATTGTACTCGTATAACATCGTTTGAAAAAGGAAAAAAATTTGTGAGACTATGACACGTAACTTTGCTTCTCTTATGGTTTTATGCAAATAAATATCCACTTTTGGTATCATAAATTTGTCAATTATATCCCTACATTTTTTTAAAAGCAAATGAAGTAAAATCGGTACTCTAGATATTAGAATTGATATATCATAGTGGAGACATCAAAGCCAAAGATCAATTATTGTGGAAAGAGTAGTCATAAACCGAGCAAATCTTCTTCGAACGAAAGAGAAAAAAGTTTATTATGGAGAGAGAGAAATTATGTTTAATAAAATATAATGCAATGCGAAGAAAAGATTTTCGATTTCAAGATTTCTTTTAGAAAAAATGATTATCAATTAAATTATGTTTCGATCACACTTAGAAAAATAATACAATAAAAGTGTAAAAAAATTATGAAACTCTTCCATAACTTTATGAGCGATGATATTCTCCCAACATTTGAGATCACTAAAACGGATCGAGAATGTCATATAAAAGTAGACAACTTTCCAAACAGTGATTTTAACAGGGTCGAAGTTGATAATTTATAACTAAAACTAAACTTGTGTCATGATTTTATGAGAGATGCATACGAATGTTTACTTGTTGGTTTATTTTTTATGGTTTGCATATCATCAGTGTTACTGTTGGTATTTGTCTAAGGTTTAAACATGGTTAAGGTTTAAACATGGTTAAGGTTTAAACATGATTGGAAGAGGTTTGAAGAGGGTCAAGCATCAAGTCTTTCAAGCCTCAGCACACTAGGAGTGTGCCTCAGCATGCAAGCAACAAAGAAGGTCCAGCAAAATGAGTGTGCGCACCAGGTCAGGCAGCGGCGCCCAGAAGAGGAGAAAGCTAATGGAAGGCCAAGGCCGCGGCAGCCACTACCCAAGGCTGCGGCACCCAGGGAAGGATGAAGGTGTGCCTAGCTCCAGGCCGCGGCGCCCCCTGTTTCAGGTCGCACCTTCAAGGCACACTGAAGCACACATGACTCAACCTTTCAAGTGGTTCGTCAGGGATGTTCAAATGCACAGCTTAACTTAGGATTAATCAAAGGCCATGGTTGATTGGTCATCAAGATCTAAGGGTGGAGAATGACACTCAAGATTGATCAAGAAGTTGGTGCACTATATAAAGGGTCACCTAGCTTCATTCTCAATAAGATTTATAAGATTACAAGTTGTGACATACAAGTGATCATCAAAAGATATAAGAGAGAATTGTGTGAGAGTGCAAAGACACAAAACACAAAAGAGACTCGTTGTAGTGAGGCTGGTTGTAAAGAGAGAGTAGCATAGATTTGATAGAGAGCTTTTGTAATAGTTCTTATCATCTTCTTTCTTCTTTTCTTGGTTTCTTCAAGAACTTGAGCTTCTTGGAGAGGGGTTGCTGTGATTGTAAAAGAACCATTGATTTAGTGCAGAGAGTTCAGAGGAACTCAAGGGGACGTTGGCTATTGCCGAAGCTCGATAACAAATTGCTTGTCTTCTTTTTTGCTTTGGTTGCTGTATCTTTTCTTTTCAAGTCATTCTAGACTTGTGTGTTTGGAAGATCACCACCTGGGCATCTTGTCAAGGTGATTTCCAACAGTGGTATCAGAGCCAAAGAAGTTTGCACAGCTGGGTGTTAGAGCAAGAACATAAGGTATCGGAGAAAGACTCCAAGAATCAAAGAACAAACTTCTTGGGTGATTCCAGAACGGAGTAATGATCAAGATCAGATCGTGTTCTTGAGGTTGATTTAAGAACGGTGTTGAGATCAATCTTCGATCATGTTCTTGAGGTTTAGAAGAAGTTGAAAAGTATTTGTGGGTGTTGCACATATCTGGGATCATCTCCGCAAGATGGGATCAAATTTCATTGTTGAGAAGTTTGATGGAAAAGGAGATTTTTTCCCTGTGGAAGCGGAAGATCAAGGCTGTTCTTATGCAACAGAAGGTGGACTTCGCTATTGGAGAAGATGACACTTTTCCAGCAAGTGTCACGAAGGACCAGCGGATTGAGCTGAAGAAGATGGCATACAACACCATTTTCCTGCACATGTCGGATAGTGTCACAAGGGAGTGTGCAGACTCAGAAGATCCTGCTGTCATATGGAAGAAACTCGATGAGTTGTTTCTTACCCAAACTCTCCCTAACAAGATTTATCTTCTTAAAAGAATCTTTGCTTTTAAAATGGATCCTAGTAAAGAGTTGCAATATAATCTTGATGTCTTTAATAAACTAGTTCAAGATTTGGCTAGTTGTAGTATTAAATTCCCGGATGAAAAATTGGTTGTTATGTTATTAAATTCTCTTCCTGATTGTTTTGATAGTTTAATTAATGCAATTGAATATAGAAGAGATACACTAACCAAAGAAATTGTGGTCGATGCTATAAAGGCTCATGATTTCAAAGCCAAGAGTAGGGAGGCATCAAGTGGGGAAGGACTCTTCATAAGAGGAAGGCCAGCAACTCGGAATGGCAGTAGCATTCATGGCAACTACCAGGAGAAATCTAGAGGTAGAGGGCAGAGCCATAGGAGATCTCATTCAAAATCAAGATTTGGAGGAAAGAGGTGCTTCTACTGCAACAAGGAGGGTCACTTCAAGAAAGATTACAAGAAGAGGTTGTGGGATGAGAGAAGGAAAAGCCATACCAACAATGGAGAGGCTTCGGTTGCCAAAGGAGAACAACAAGATGATGTTCTTGTTGTGTGCTCAAATGTGAGCAGGAGGCAAGGTAGCGAGAAGTGGATTCTGGATTCCGGGTGCACTTGTCACATGTACCCTCACAAGGAATGGTTCAAGAATTTCAAGGAGATCAATGATGGAAGGGTCTTCTTGGGTAATGAAAATTCTTGCCAAGTGAGGGGGATTGGAGACATCTAGTTGAGGATTTTTGATGGAGTCATAAGGCTGCTGCGAAATGTGAGGTCTCTTTCAGATTTGAAGAGGAATTTGATCTCATTGGGGCAGCTGGATTCCATGGGCAACACATGCAAAGTAGAGGGAGGAAAGATCAAGGTGGCTAAGGGATCTTTGGTAGTGATCAAAGCAGCAATAAAGGATGGACTCTATGAGATGATCGGAGAGACAAAAATCAATGATCAAGTAGCAAGCTTGATGGCTGAGATGGATAGGGCAGCCCTTTAGCACACTCACTTGGGACACATGAGCGAAAAAGGCCTGCAAGTTCTTAGCAAGGATGGCCTACTTGGTGGAGACAAAGTAGAGAAACTTGATTTCAACACCGGAGTGCACAAATCTAAGGGGATTCTTGACTACATTCATTTGGACCTTTGGGGACCAGCAAGAACACCAACACAGGGAGGTAACTTTTACTTTCTGTCTTTAATTGATGATTATTCAAAAAAGTTTGGGTTTATTTGCTTAAGAATAAATCAGATGCCTTAAATATATTTGTTGTGTGAAAAAAGTTGCTGGAGACTCAAACGGGTAGGGTAGTTAAGGCTTTACGAACCGATAATGGCTTAGAATTTTGTAATAAGGATTTTGATAAATTCTGTGAATTAAATGGCATTCTAAGACATAGAACAGTTGTAAAAAAACCTCAGCAAAATGGAGTTGCTGAGAGGATGAATAGAACTCTTATGGAAAAAGTTAGGTGCATGTTAATTGGGTCCGGTTTACCAAAATATTTTTGGGGAGAAGCTGTGGCTACTATTGCATACTTGGTAAATAGATCATCCTCTAGAGCTTTAGAGCTCAAGACTCCCATGGAAATGTGGAGTGGGAAACTCCCTGAGTTGAGCAACCTTAGGACTTTTGGGTGTGCTGCATTTGCACATTAAAAGGATGATAAACTTAACCCAAGGTCTAGAAAATGTGTATTTCTAGGGTATGGTGATAGGGTTAAGGGATATAGGTTGTGGTCCTTAGAACCAAAAGGAATAAAACTCATTATAAGTAGGGATGTTATTTTTAATGAATTGTTATTTCCCTACTTGGAGAAAACTAACTCTGCAAGGGCTAGTGAGCAAACCAGTCTGGAATTTGTGGAGCATCGCATAAAGGAGAATTCAGTTTAGGTAGAACAGAGGAGCCAAGAATGTTCGGACCAGGTAGAGCCCATTAATGAAGGCCATGCTCAGGGCACTCAAGAGAAGGTTGAACTGGAAGAGGTTGATGTAGTAAGTCAGAATGACTACCAGCTCACAAGGGACCGAGAAAGGAGGGTGGTGAGATCACCTTTGAGATATGGGTTTGCAGATGCTAATGTAGCAGCTCCTTGGACAAAAGGAGAGATGAGTGAACAAGAGACTTAGATTGATGCCATGGGATGTAAGGATTCACCAAGATGGAAGCTAGCTATGGAGGAAGAAATGGATTCTTTGAGGAAGAACAACTTCTGGAAATTGGTGCACATTCCAGGAAAACGGAAAGTCGTGGATTGTAAGTGGACTTACAATATCAAAGAAGGGAATACCCTAGGAGATGAAGTCCGATATAAAGCTAGGCTGGCAGCAAAGGGGTTCACACAAAAAGAAGGCATAGATTTCACCGAAATCGTCTCACCGGTTATAAAGTACAAGATGATATGGATAGTATTGGCATTGCTGGTCCAATTCAATTAGGAAATCGAGCAAATGGACGTGAAGACGGTGTTCTTACATGGAGGGCTTGATGAGACCATCTACATGAGGCAACCCGAAGGCTATGAGGAAAGAAGGCAGGGAGAGTTGGTGTGCAAATTGAAGCAATCACCTTGGCAATAGAATAAGAGGTTTGATTCCTTTGTAATCAGCTTGGGCTTCATGAGGAGCTACTATGATTCGTGCTTGTACTACAAGGGGTAGAAAGTTTAGGAAGTGGTGATCATCCTCATCTATGTTGATGATATATTGCTAGTTGGGAGTAGCATGGAGAGGATAAAAGAATTGAAGGCTCAACTCAGTGAGGAGTTTGAGATGAAGGATCTTGGCCATGCACAGAAGATCCTTGGGATGTATATCATCCGAGAAAGGGAGAGAAACAGATTGAAGATCTCTCAAACTTCCTATATAGAGAAGATGATATATAAGTTCTCTATGGAAGATAGCAAACCAATGAAGGTTCCCCTTGCTGGGCATTTCAAGTTCTCCAGTGATCAATGTCCGAGATCAGAGGTAGAGAATAATGAAATGGAAAAAGTCCCTTACTCTAGTGCTGTTGGTTTTGTTATGTTCACCATGGTAAGCACTAGACCTGATATTGCGTATGCAATAAGTGTCCTCAGTAGATTTATGAGTAATCTCGGAAAGGGGCATTGGCTTAGGATGAAGTGGTTGCTGAGATACTTGAAGGGAAGCCCAGATGTGGGGCTGATTTATGAGAAAAGGGGTAAGTCCATCTGTCTTGAGAGTTTTGCAGATTCGGACTATAAAGCAGGCCGAGATACAAGAAGATCGATTACCTCCTACTTCTTCAACTTAAACGGATGTTGTGTAAGTTGGAAGGCTGAGTTGCAACCGGTGGTAGCACTCTCAACAGCTGAGGTTGAGTACATAGCAGCTACGGAAGCCATTAAGGAGGCTATGTGGTGCAAAGGGTTGCTGGAAGAGTTAAAGGTACTAAAAGAGCAGGTTGTGGTGTATTCGGATAGTCAAAGTGCACTACACTTGTGTAAGAATCTGGTGTTCCATAAGAGGACAAAGCACATGCATGTTCGATACCATTTCATTCGGGAAAATGTTACGGAAGGATGCATTCATGTGGACAAGGTAGCCACAGAGGAAAATCCTGCAGATTTAGGCACCAAGGTTCTACCCCTAAGTAAGTTCAATCATTGCTTTGGACTACTAAGGATTGGAGTCGGTTAATTGATGACTCAAGATGAGTTTGGATCCTGAAGTTCTCTGCACAATGGTTTGGGTTTAAACACTTAGACAAAGGTAGAGATTGTTGGTATTTTTCTAAGGTTTAAACATGGTTGGAAGAGGTTTGAAGAAGGTCAAGCATCAAGTCTTTCAAGCCTCAACACACTAGGAGTGTGCCTCAGCATGCAAGCAACAAAGAAGTTCCAGTAAAATAAGTGTGCGCACCAAGTCAGGCCACGGTCCTCTATAGTCCAGGCCGTGGCGCCCAGAAGAGGAGGAAGTTGGTGGAAGGCCAAGGCCGCGGCGCTCATGATAGGTACTTAAATATTCATATTTAAGCCCCTTTATTTACATTTGTTAAGTCCATAGTTATGTTAATTTAGTCCATTTTACTTCATTTATGTGTTTCACATGCTTTTATAGAGTCTTGGAGAAAAAAAGAAGTATTTTTGGCACTTAAAGGGATAAATCTGGAAATCCTAGAGCAGCTACTGGCTAAAGTGCGATCGAGCACACTATTTGGTATGATTGAGTGCACCAGCGCTCGTGCGCAAACAAAGAAGGATCGAGCGCACCCATGCGATCGAGCGCACAACGAATGCGATCGAGCGCACATGTACAGGTGCGAACAGTAAAATGGCAGAATCGGTTTTGGAAATAGAAGAGGTTTTGCGTTTTAGGAAGTTTAGGGTTTCCAGAATCTTCTAGGGTTATTCAACCCTATAAATACACTTGTAAACACACACAAAAGGACATCCCTTCTTTTATCTTTTGATTAGCTCGGAGTTGTAAGCTTTGGAGAGGATTGACAACCCGTCTCCACAGTATTCTTCGGGTTTTATATTTTATGTTTAGTTTATGTTATGATGCTTATCTTAGACAGCATGCATAACTAACTCTTTATAAGGCTCGATTGAAGCCCTATTTATGCTTTCCCATATATACATTCATTGATTATCTTTGCAATAGCCTTGATTATGATGCTTAACTTGATTAATGCTTGTGTTTATTTAAATTCCTCATATGTGTTTATCTTATCAATACGTGCATGTGGTATGGATTAGTTAGTTAGACCAATTTGGATGACCAAGTCCTGGGTCTAACAATGGTAACAAAAGATATCCACACCGGATTCTTTGATTTATCAACATAGGAAACCGAGAGTAGATACCATGCCTTAGGTCTCATGTGGTTGTTGATTTCCATAAATCTTATGCTTTCTTCAGGAACAACTCAGTAGATACCATGCTGAATCCCTTAAGAAAGAAAAGAGTTAAAGTAGATACCATGCCTAACTCGGTGCTTAGAGAAATCAATAGCTTAAGGAATAGATACCATGCCCTTAGGTTGGCAACCATTAGGTATTCACGGTAAGGCTAATGCATTGACACATTACTCATTGGGAAAGTATAATTAGAGATGGATATCAAAGCCCTATATTCTTATTATTATTAAATCACACTCAACTGTTATTGCTATCTTTTTATCTTGAGGAATTGATTCTAAAAATGAAATTCACCAATCCCTGTGGAAATGATCTCGCACTTGCACACTATGCTACCATGGACCTTGTGCACTAGCAAGTAAAACTATATGATTATGTACTTAGTTATTTAGGTAGATAATCATCAACAACAAGTTTTTGGCGTCGTTGCCGGGGATTGCACTAAATTTCTTTTTAGAATTATTTTCTTTAGTTTCATTTTATTTTGTTTTATTGTTTTATTTTTATAAAAAATCTAAAAAAATTCTAAGTTTCTTTTTTTCATTCAGTTTTATTTTATTTCATCAAAATCTTAATTTATTTCTTCTTTTATGTTCTGTTTTGTTTTAGGTACAGCAGCAGAGTGATCTGTGCACTGCGATCGAGCGCCCTCCTCAAGTACGATCGAGCGTATTGCTGCGATCGAGCGCACTCCTTTGTGCAATCGAGCACATTTGAGGCAGAAGCTACCCGAGCAGCAGTGCTGAACTGTTGCACTGAAGTTGTTTTTACTAATTCATGCAAGGGCTTTGTTCCAGGTATCCAACTTTCTTTCCCCTCGATACAGAGCTTGAATGGACCATTCGATAAAGGCTTAGAGACAACTCTAAAGAGGTAGAAAAAGGATTTGAGGAGGAAACATCAATGGTAGATCAGCTAGAAAACCAGTAACCACTTGAGCGAAGACCGATGAAGCAATCCTTCATCCCAAGGAACATCGATCAGCCATCGTGTATTGCATATCAACCTGAGGTGGAATGAAATTATTACATATCTTCGCAGATCCTCAGTGCACTTACTCACTTTAGGGGTACACCTAATGAGGATCCACATTTGCACCTTCGAGAGTTCTTTGATCTTTGCAAATTCTAGCATATCCAGGGCCTAGACCAAGAAGGAATCAGGTTAATTCTTTTCCTTTTTTTCTTAAAAGATAATTCTAAACTATGGTACAATTCATTTCTTGCAATTTCTATCCACACTTGGGAAGAGTTGGCCAGCAAGTTCCTAAGAAAGTTCTTCCCAGCTCAAAAGACAAAACAAATGAGGAAAGAGATTCAATCTTTCTAACAGAGGGATGGAGACCTTTTCTTTGAGGCATGGGGACACTTTAATGAGCTGCTTCACAAATGTCCACATCACAACCTACCTCAAGATGAGCTGGTACTAGCCTTTTACGAAGGTCTAAATGACATGAATAAAGGTATTGCTGATCCCGGTTGTGGAGGTGTGCTGATGGAGAAAAGCAGTGAAGAAGCCATGGAGCTGTTTAAGGCATTGAGTGAGCACACCCAACAATTCTCATCCAGAGGGAGACAAGGAGTAAAGAGCAAAGGAATGTATGAAGTTAACTTAATTGGTGGAATTCTAACTCAGATAGCTGCTATAGAGAGGAAGCTAAATATGCTTGTAAAAGCTATGACTGCTTAGAACACCTCACCGAGTCCACAAGCCACACAACGCCAGGTATGTGCTTTATGTTCTCAATTTGATCACACTACTGAGACTTTCCATTTATATTCATTTATAGATCCTGAGCAAGTGAGCTATGTGGGACCAAACAGTGCATATGCAAATACCTACAATCCTGGATGGCGAAACCACCCCAACCTCTCATGGAGCAACAATCAAAATGCCCTGAACCTTCAAGGGCAACAAAGGAACTTCCACCAAGCAGCCCAACCAGTTCAAGAGTCAAAGACAAGTGACCTAGAGAGTATGGTAAGGCAACTGATAATGTCACAAGAACAATTTATGGCAGATGGAAGGCAAATTTAAACTGAGCAAAAACAAACAATTGCAAAGCACGAGCAAACAATCCAAAGACTAGAAGTTCAAATGGGGCAAATGGCTAAAAAGTTAAGTGCAAGGAAGCAAGGTGAGCTTCCTGCCCAACCAATACCTAATCCGAGAGGACATCAACAACTAAATGCCATGACAACTCTCAGAAATGGTAAGGTCATATGAGTTAATGAGCCAGCACAAGCATCTCTTGCTAAGCCATCCACATCTAAGGTAAGCGAAATGGAGAAGTGGAATGCACCACCCTTCTCTCAAAGGTTAGTAAAGCCAAAGAAAGATAAATTGTTTGATATTTTTGAAACTTTGAGAAAAGTAGAAATTAACATTCCCTTATTAGATGCAATTAAACAAATTCCTACTTATGCTAAATTTTTAAAAGATTATTGAACTAATAAAAGAAAGTTTCAAGAGCATGAAATAGTGGCTCTAACTGAAGAGGTAAGTGCAGTATTATTAAGAAAACTACCACCAAAGCTACAAGATCCGGGTAGTTTTACCATTCCCTGCAGGATAGGTGACCAGTTTTTTGAGCGTGCACCATTGGATTTAGGAGCAAGTGTCAATTTGCTACCATATACAGTAGTTGAAAAGCTAGGTTTGGGGGAGCTTCAACTAACCTCCATCACTTTGCAATTGGCAGATAGAAGCATCAAAAAACCTAGAGGTATACTTGAGGATGTCTTAGTAAAGGTAGGTGAGTTTATTTTGCCTGCTGATTTCATTGTGTTAGATATGGAAGAATGTGATAAGTGCTTAAATGGTCATATTTAAGCCCCTTAATTTACACTTGTTAGCCTATTTATTTATCTATTTTTGTGGATTCTACTTCATTTTCATGTTTTATGTGTTTTTCACAAGACTTGGACAAAAAAATGATAATTTGGAGCTTTTAGAAGCAAAAGTCAAGTTCGACCATCCAACAAGGTGCGCTCGAGTGCACCCCCCCTTGAGATTGAGCGCACAAGAGCACGAGCGCACTTGAAGAAGGCTCGAGCACACACATGCGTTCGAGTGCATCCCGCATACACTCGAGCGCAATTACTCTAAAGGGGGCAGAGCCAAATATAGAAAGAAGTCTCCAGACTTCAAATAGAAAATTAAGGTTTCGAGGCACCATGAGGACCCTATAAATAGCCCTGTAAAACACATAAACCAGAATTTTTGTTGGAGATTCGAAGTAGCAAGCTCAGGAGAGGAATTGACGACTCGTCTTCCAAGTCTTCTTCAGTTTTAGTTTTTTGTTTTTATTTCACTAAGTTTAGAATGTTTAGTTTAACTAGCATGTGTAACTAAACTCTTATAGGGCTCGATTGAAGCCCTAGTTATGCTTTTCCACATGTTTATTCATTGATTATCTTTGCTATAGCCTTATTAGAATGTTTAACTTGATTAATACCTATTTGTATTTAAATTCCTCATATGTGTGTGCCTGATCAACGTATGCATGTGGTATGGATAAGTTAGTCGAATCAATTTGGATGACCGAGTCCTGGGTTCGACATTAGTAACAAAAGATATCCACACCGGATTCCTGGGTTAATCAATATGGGAAATCGGGAGCGGACCAAGCCCTAGGTCTCGTATGGTTGCCGATCTCCACAGCCCTCATGCTCTCTTAAGGAACAAATCAGTGTACACCCATGCTGAATCCCTTAAGAGACAAAAGACTTAGAGTATACACCATGCCTAACTCGTTGCATAGGGAGATCAATAGCCTAAGGTGTGGGCCAAGCCCTTAGGTTGGCAACCATTAAATATTTATGATAAGGCTAGAGCATTGACACTTTACTTAGTTGGAAAGTATAATTAGTGGTGGATATTGTAGTCCTATGTTCTCATTATTATTATTCACTCACAATCAATCAATTATTTCTCTTTTTACTTTGAAGAAACTAATTCTAAATTGAAATTCACCAATCCCTGTGGAAATGATCTCGCACTTGCACACTATGCTATCCCTGACCTTGTGCACTTGCAAGTAAAACTAGGACGGTTATTTGCATATTTACTTAGGCAGATAATCGTCACAACAAGTTTTTGGCGTTGTTGCCGGGGATTGCGCTAAATTTCCTTTTAGAATTAATTTTTTTCATTTCATTTAATTATTGTTGTTTCTTTTTTATTCTATTCCATTCTTAATTATTGTGTTTATTTTATTTTTCGTTTCAATAAAACCTAATCAATTTCTTTTTTTTCTCTATTTCAGGTACTCCAAGAGAGCTTTCTGTGCCACTTGCGATCGAGAGCAATTGAGGCAGAGAGTCATCCGTGCAGCAGTATTTGACTGCTGCACTTACGTAACTACCACCGATTCATGCACGGACGTCGATCCAAGCATCCGGCATTCCTTTCCCTTGATCCCGAGCTAGAGAGGACTATCCGACAAAGGTTTAGAAATAACTAGAAGAGGTAGAAGGAGGAATCGAGGAAGAGATACCAATGGCAGAACAGATAGCAAAGCATCAACCACCTGAGTGGAGGCCGATGAAGCAATCCTTCATCATGCAGAACCTTGATCAACCTTCGTGCATTGCGTATCAACCTGAGGCGGAATGAAACTACTACATATCTCCGCAGATACTCAGTGCATTGACTCACTTTATGGGTACACTTAGTAAGGATCCATATTTGCACCTTCGAGAGTTCTTCGACCTTTGCAAATTCTAGCACATCCGAGGCTTAGACCAAGAAGGAATAAGGTTAATTCTTTTCCCTTTTTCCTTGAAAGATAATGCTAAATTATGGTATAATTCTTTGCCTGCAATTTCCATCCACACTTGGGAGGAGTTGGCTAGCAAATTTCTAAGGAAGTTCTTCCTAGCGCAAAAGACGAAGCAAATGAGGAAAGAAATTCAATCCTTCCAATAAAAAGATATAGATCTATTCTTCGAGGCCTAGGGACACTTCAACGAGCTACTACTCAAGTGCCCACACCACAACCTACCCCAAGACGAACTGGTATAAGCTTTCTATAAAGGTTTGAGTGACTCTAACAAAAATATTGTTGATTCAGGTTGTGGAGGAGTGCTGATGGAAAAAAGCAGCGAAGAGGCGATGGAACTCTTCGAAACCCTAAGCGAACACACGTAGCAGTTCTCCTCTCAAGGTAGACATATAACTAAGAGTAAGGATATGTATGAGGTAAGCCTGAATGGAGGATCATCTACTCAAATAGCTGCTGTGGAGAGGAAACTTGATTTATTAGTTAAAGCTATGGTTGCTCAGAACACCTCAACGAACCCACAAGCTACACCACTCCAGGTATGTGCCATTTGCTCACAATTTGATCATAATACTGATACATGTCCCTTGTATTCATCTGCAGATCATGTATAAGCCAACTTTGTGGGACCAAATAATTATTCGCCAAAGAACAACCACTATGCAAACACCTACAACCCTGGCTGGCGGAATCACCCAAATTTCTCATGGAGCAACAATCAAAACAATCAAGGGCAGCAAAGAAACTTCCAACCAGCAACTCAATCTACGCTTGAACCAAAGAATAATGACCTCGAAAGTCTTGTGAGGCAACTAGCGTCTCAAAAGCAACAAATCATGAATAAACATGAACAATTCATGGAAGAATCAAGGCAATTTCGGACTAAAATGAGGCAAATCACTGTAAAACATGATCAAGCCATCCAAGGACTAGAGGTACAAATAGGACAATTGGCCAAGGAAATAAGTACTAGAAAGCAAGGAGAGCTCCCAGCCCAACCACTACCTAATCCAATAGGACATCAACAACTGAATGCTATAACAACCTTAAGAAGTGGTAAGATCATCGGCACCAATGAGCCTACACAAGCATCTCCAAACCAAGCCTCCACATCTAAGGTAAGTAAGATGGAAAAGGTAAATACACCTCCACCTTTCCCTCAAAGGTTAGTGAAGCCTAAAAAGGGAACTAAAATGATTGACATTTTCGAAACTTTGAAAAAGGTAGAAATAAATATTCCTTTATTAGATGCAATAAGACAACTTCCTATTTATGCTAAGTTTTTAAAAGATTGTTGCACTAACAAATGAAAATTTCAGGAACATGAGACGGTAGCCTTGACCGAAGAGGTGAGTGTTGTACTATTAAGAAAACTACCACCTAAACTAAAAGATCCGGGTAGTTTTACTATTCCTTGCAGGATAGGTGACCAGCTTTTCGAGCATGCATTATTGGACCTAGGAGCGAGTGTCAATTTGTTACCTTATAGTGTATTCGAGACACTAGGTTTAGGGGAACTCCAACCAACCTCTATTACTTTGCAATTGGCTTACAGAAGCATCAAACGACTAAGAGGTATCCTCGAGGATGTTTTGGTAAGAGTAGGTAAATTTATTTTACCTGTTGATTTTATTGTGCTAGACATGGAGGAATGCCATATACCTGTACCACTCCCTATCATCTTAGGGAGACCATTTATGATCACTGCTGACACAAACATTAATGTGAAAAGGGGCATTGTCACTATGAGAGTAAATGATGAAGAGGTAGAATTTAAAATATTTAATACACTAGACTCCACTAAAACTAATAATGAGTGTTATAATGTGAGCTTCATGCAAGGTATTGGTGAAAAAATGTCTAAAGTCCATTGCACTATTCCATTGGAGACCATCCCCAACCATGCTGACACGAGATTGGACATTAGGCCAGAGGATGATAACGTGATTAAGGATATTAATAGAGCTGTGCACACCATCAAGAACACACCCAAGCTTCCAAGTAAGTGTAATCTCCAATTTAAAATCTTGCACTTACTAATACTACTTTTTCTTATTTTATTGACCAGGCACCCAAATTGGAGACAAATCAGCTGTCGATGGCACTAGAACCACCTGATAGGGGTCCTAAGTGCCTCCTTCAAAGGACATAGCCTTGAAGCTACCATAGAGAGCACTTGAGCAATTCCATTTGCATAACATATAGATCAAGTGCCTTTATCAAGGTTAGTGGTATAGAGGTCACTACAAGTTGGTATGACTATATTGTTCCTATTTTTACCTTTATTCATTTCCTTTCTATGAACTCCTTCTGCTCTTAACAAAATTATATGTCGTTCGATTAAGCGCACACCACATGCACTTGAGTGCCTTCTTGCCCTATACCCCAGTGCACACAAGCGCACTACATTAAGCAGTTTCGCACACATGCGATCGAGTGCATTTGGGGTAGAAGGCACGTGAGGATTTTTAAATACACTCAGCTCAGAAACCCATTTTTCATCCTTGCGCTCAAACGCACTTGATGAGAGTCATAAAATGCATCTTTATAGTACTCAATTGTTAGCATTTTAGGGTTAATCTAGGTTTGAATTGCACTTTTATACCTTAACAGCTCTAAAGTGTCATTCTTGGATCATTGATCTATTTCGATGCATTTTCAGGTACTTTAAGTTCAAAAGAGATGGAAAAGCTATCATTGCTTAAAGTACAATGACTCGATGAACACCGGAGTGAAAGTTCACAAGCACTTGGAAAGGAGTTTCACTAAAATGCCAAAATTGCCCATATAGATTAATCATCTTTGCAAATTAAACTGTATTGATGCAAGAGAACCAAGAGATGGGCCATATATGCTTAGAAAGATCCGGGAGTCTATTTTCTGGATAATTTTATAGCTTATCAAAATGATTTTCCTAGAGAAAGTTATGGCAGTTTTAGTAAACAAAGGTCAGTCCAGAACAGCACCAGCTAACACCGCGGCCAGCACCGCGGTGCCCAGAAACCTCCACATCTTGCCCAACAGCCAGCAGCATGATGTTCCTCAGCCAGCACCATGGTGCCCAAAAGCTTGCTCAGCCAAATTATGCCTAGCAGCACAACGCCCATACAGCAGCACCGCAGCGCGCACACACTTTTCTTCTCTGAGCTTTGACCTAATTAGGATTTTAATGACTTTTTAAACCCTAAAACACCCTTAGACCTGGTGTATTATAAATATACCACTTAGGGTTTGATATTATGATTATTAAAAACATCTTTTGGAGAGGCTGGAGGCCGAGGAAAACATCATGAAGGCTGCCACACACTCCCCTATGGCCAACTAATCTCCAAGCAAGGCGAAGGGATGAATCCCTAGGTGTAGTTGTTCTTATTTTCTAGTCTTGATTCATTGTAGTTTGGATTTATTATCATTAAACATTATTATGATTTACTTTTTAATCTAATTAGAATATTTTCTCTTAATCCAGTGATTGCATCTTTCTCCCCCATATAAGTTTAGTCATGCTCTTCTTATGTGATGTTGTTGAGGTGTGATTGAGTTCGATAGATTTCTCTTATAGATTTGTCCATTACTATGGTATTATCATTATAATATATTGTCTTTTCTTGATAATGTATAAGTTAGGTCATGTGTGCTTGAAAGCAAAGAGTATTTCATAACAATTACATTAGGGTTTATATATGTGCTTTAATTGAATATTTGCCGATTGCTTGTTTGGGATGTGAAACTTGCAATCGAGATAAAAACAACTGAATCAAGAATAGAATAAGGTAACAAACCTAGGAAGGATTCTCGAACCCTTTTTGTTCTCTATTATATTTTACACAATTACTTCATTACCAAAAATTCATATTTTCTCACTTAAATCGTTATCGTTTGTGTTATGGTTCACACATTCTTTTGTAGTTAACTTGTTTCCCTGTGAAATCAGTACCCCAAAGCTGTGCTACAACAACCGCGTATGTTTTAGGAGTAATCAAATTTTGGCACCGTTGCCAGGGAGACATGCTTACTTACAAGGAAGTTGTCAACTCTAAGACATGACGGTAGAAGAGTTGTAAATAGTTTTTTTTTTTTCTTTCGGCAGTTTGTAAAGGCAATAACTTCGTTCCCTCTTTTAGCTTGCTGCATTAATTTTTTTTATTTTGTTTATTTTATTTTACCATATTTTATTCTTTCTTTTTATAGTATCTGTTTTCATTATTTTGTTACCTTGAATGCAATGACATAGAGATGCTCTGGGTAGATTTGCTAGTAGGCCTGTGCTAGAGTCAAAATTAAATTCCTTTCTAAATCCCTTATTTGACAGTCCATCTAGTCCCGAAGACATGAGTGAACATGAATATCAACCCCCTAGGACCCTTCAGGATTACCTCAACCCTACACGCACAGCCACACCATCATGCATCATGTTTCCAGCCAATACTCGCCAACTAGATTTTAAAACAGGGATGATACAGTTACTCCCTACATTCCATGGCTTGGAAAATGAAAACCCATATGTGCACATTAAAGAGTTTGAGGAAGTAGTTGCGACTTTTCATAGTCAAGATGAAACTCATGACATTATGAAACTTAAGTTTTTTCCTTTCACTTTGAAGGATAAAGCTAAGAGTTGGCTATACTCACTGAGACCATGATCTATTGGGTCGTGGACTGAGATGACTCGAATTTTCTTTAATAAACACTTTCCCCAACATAAAACCAATGCTTTAAAAAGGCAAATCTCCACCTTTGCACAAAAGAACAGCGAGACTTTGTATCAGTCTTGGGAGAGATTTAAGGAGTTATTAAGTATGTGCCCTCACCATGAGTATGAGAGTTGACGCTTAGTGAGCTATTTTAATGAGGGACTTACATATAAAGAGCGCCAATTCGTAGAGATGATGTGTAATGATGAGTTTTTAGATAAAGATCCTGATGAGGCCATAGAGTAGCTTGATGAGTCTTAAATATTGCATATTTTAGACCCTTAACTTATATTTGTTATGCTCTTAGTTAGTAGTATTTCACTTTATTTTATGTCTTTCTTGTGTTTTGTGTATTTTTACAGGTTTGTGGAGAAAATGAAGCATTTTAGAAGATGTGAAGCTTTTGGAGACATTGCGATCGATCGCACGAGATATGCGATCGAGCGCTCCTACGCTCGAGCGCATGGTCAACATCCCACATCGAAATATTTGAAGTTTAGTGCATCTGCGATCGATCATAGCAGACATTCGATCGAGCACACATGATATCGTGCGCACAAGACATGCAATCGATCGTACCTGCGATCGATCGCACCACACTGCGATCGAGCTCACACGGGCAGTATCCCACATCGAATCTGCAACCCATATTGCTCCGGGTCTTCCCTTATATAAACACCACCTGGCTTCATCATTCAGTGTACAATTCCTGAGCCACTTTTGTGTTTACCGGTGGACGTCTGCTAGTATTCTGGTGGATCCCGAAGGCATTGCTACCACGAGGGGAAGCGCCGCTCGTCAGCGAGTGAAATTTCTCCTATGTAAAGCTGTTTATTTATTTCTTTATATTCAGTTGTTTTAGTTTAATGTTTAGCACTTTTTATTATAGTTTTATAGTTATGAGTGGCTAGACTCTTCAGCTAAGGTTGAAGATGAAGCCCCGCCGTTGTTTGGCATAGTAGTTCAGATTTGCTTGTACAAATCTGACAATTTTTAGTATAAAATGTTCTGTCAATTATTTGAGTTAATCTTATAATTGATTGAGTTTAAATTGTCTGTTGGATCTTTTTTGTGTTCATCTGATGGATACATTGAATGCTTTTCGATTAAATTGGATTTCCTTTGTGATTTGTTGAGAGCGGATACACTGGATGCTTTTGGTTTAGTTGGGATATTCTTTGTTTTTTTGTCTTATAGTTGGATTCATGGAATGTTTTGATAGGCTATATTTTTAGAACATATATGCTTAACTTCGGTGGGGATGGATTCGAAAACCTTAGTGCTTTTTATTATTAGTTTTAAAATCAACTTAGTTTAGTTTTAATTTATTTTGCAATATCATTCTGAAATTTGGAACTAGGTTAAGATAGAGTTAGTTTAGATTAAAAATATATTTTCACAACGCAATTCTCTGTGGATTCGACCTCACACTTGCACAACACTATATTGCAAACGACTCGTGCGCTTGCGAGTAATTTAAAACTCACAACAAGTTTTTGGCGCCGTTGCCGGGGAGCTGTTTGGTTTGTGAAATTTTTTTGTCTGAATTGATTTTATTTTTCTACTAGTTAGTTATTAATTTTAAAAAAAATTAGTTTAATTTAATTTAATTTTTAAAAAAATGTGGATGAATCCAGCACCGGTTTCACAGTCTTTAGAGGACACCCTCAAGGATTTCATTCAAATGACCGGCCCGTCCCTCAATGCTGCCAACACATTCAATGTTGATAGTTGTTCCATTTGTGCTAGTCCTCTGCATTTAGCACAAAATTATCCATCAATGCCGGCTTTTGCCGAGTGTCCCATGGAACAAATGAATGCTTTCAATGAGTGTTGTTGGCAATCAAATGGATCTTACTCTGAAATATACAATCCAAGGTGGTGGGACCACTCTAATGTTTCATGGACGCAGAACCAACTGAGGAATCAGGGAGGAGACCCTTATCATGCTCACAATCAATACCCTCCCGAATTTCCTCCACCAATTCCAAGTTATAGTCACTCAGCTTATCCAGCACCATCACCCGCTTACCAAGCTCTCATTCAAGCGCCAGCGTCGGTTTCACAGTCATTGGAGGACGCTTTCAATGATTCCATGAAATTGACTAGCCAATCTATGAATGAAGTGATGAGTGCAACAATAGAAAACAGCCAAGCGATTGCCATACTAGAGAGTCAAATTGATCAAATCGCAAGTTACATGGGTGAAGGAGAGGAAAGAACGTTCCCCAGTCAAACTGATCCTAACCCAAAGGAATAGTTTGTGGTGGGAAATTTATTAGCTCCTATGCATTGGCAGGAACAAGTGCAATCAATTGTCCCATTGAGGTCTGGGAGACAAGTGCACAACCAAGTGGAAGAGAACCCTGCTATGCACCAAGGGCAAGAAAGTGGCAACATTGAGAAGAGAGATGCTGAGCCATCTACAGCCACACCTATTATTAATGATCTCTCTAGGTCGTTTTTACCTAAAGCACCTTACCCTGAGAGACTACAAGTGCCCAAGAAAGAAGGGAAGTCTGAGGACATTTTGGAGGCATGCTTTGCTCAATTTGAAGACGATTTGGATTTAGATAAGTTGTTTGAGCAAGCAAATGCTACTTTGGAGTCAGCTCATCAAAAGATCAGTGAGACGGAGGAAACCACAACACCTGAACCCCCCAAGAAGGAACTTAAGCCTTTATCGGACAATCTTAAGTATAAGTTCCTAGGTCCAGCAGATTCTTTGCCTATAATGATAGCTTTAGATTTGGGTGATGCTCCAGAGGAGAAATTATTGGACATCTTAAGAGAGCATAAGGAAGCTATAGGCTGGACTATTGAGGATGTCAAGGGAATCAACCCCTCGTTGGTAATACACACGATACAGTTGGAGGAGAATGCCAAGCCATCGAGGGAGCCACAAAGAAGGCTTAACCCTACTATGTAAGAGGTTGTGAGGGCAGAAGATATTAAGCTGTTAGAGTCAGGGATCATTTATCCCATCTCTGATCGCAAGTGGGTGAGCCTGATTCCAGTCATGCCCAAACGTGCTAAATTGACGGTAGTAAATAAAGACGACGAGTTGGTCCCAACTCGAGTGCAGTCAAGATGGAGAAAGTGTCTAGACTACCATAAATTGAATGCTGCCACTAGGCCTGATCATTTTCCATTTCCATTTATTGATCAGATGGTGGAGCGCTTAGTTGGGCCTGTTTACTAATGTTGGGTCTGGCTGAAGATGTTAAACTTAGCGCTCATGGGAGGTACCCCACAGCTTATCTTTTTTTGTTTATTTATTATTTCACATTTTTATTATTAATGTTTGTTTCCAGTGTTTTATTGTTTTTTTCCAGTTTTTATTTTTCAGGGACAAAGCATACTTCAGTCCAAGTTTGGGGGTATGCTATGAGCCATACATGTCCAGATAGTTCTCCATATCTCAGGTCGGCTCTTTCCATATTAGTCACACATTGGGGTCAATGTGTAATTTAAGTTTGGGGGTATGGGAGACACATCACACACTTTATCCTAATTTGTTGTCTTTTCGTCGTAGAGATAAATGCATGCTCATGTTATCGTGAAATTTTGGTTGATCTAAACATTTTCTGTGATGTGATGTCATTGGTGAGCTTAACATTTTGAACACATGATCTGGTGATAAATTTTAAAATTTAGTTACTTACCTTAGGCATTTGAGAATTCACATGTTTGACATAATCTAACACGAGCACATTAGCACAAATTATGTGAGGTATGACATGTGATTTTAATGTGTATTTTTCCTTATCTTAACTGAAACTGGATGACTTGTTGGATGAACACTTGGGCATAGAAAAGCATAAAAAAAAATTACTACAACTTTCCGCTGAGTAACTGGACCTCTTGCCTTAGTAAGCAGTGAGTGTTCACGTCAAAAGGTGGAATTTTGCTTGGCAGTATTAAGGCCGGTTTATTTTCGTAGCCTTTTTTACTCGAGTTAGTAAGTCCTTAGAGGTGTCTGTACACCTAATGCCCTAAAACCATCTGGTTTGGGAGTCATTGACTCAACACTCGCTACATGGGTCAATTAGAAAGCTTAAGGGAACTAAACATAGCCGTGCCTTATTATAAAAAAATAAAAATAAATAAAAAAACTATGCCTTTTCGTTCATTTTGATGGGAAATTCTGTGAATCTTGAGACATGGAGACCTTACACATTGGAGTTACTTGGAAGCTTCACTTTTATATGCTAATTCACTTTACACAGTGTCAGACTTGTGATGCCTTGACCTGCCTTTTGTAAGTAATTAGATTTTAACATTTCTATTCATTGCGAAGATGGGTTTATCTTTTTAAGCTTGCTCATGAATGAATATCATGATGATGTGTGCTCCTTAAATTTTTGGATACCATGAGTGATGAACTTATCTTTATGTTCTTTGTTTTTCATAGAGTCTTTTATTTTGTTTTGCTAAGGGACTAGCAAAATATAAGTTTGGGGGTATTTGATGAGTCTTAAATATTTCATATTTTAGACCATTAACTTATATTTGTTATGCTCTTAGTTAGTAGTATTTCACTTTATTTTATGTCTTTCTTGTGTTTTGTGTATTTTTACAGGTTGTTGGGGAAAATGAAGCATTTCAGGAGATGTGAAGCTTCTGGAGACATTGCGATCGATCACACGAGATATGCGATCGAGCGCACCTGCCTACGAACAAGCGCATGGTCAACATCCCATATCAAAATATTTGAAGTTCAGTGCATCTACGATCAATCATAGCAGACATGCGATCCAGCGCACATGAGATCGTGTGCACAAGACATGCGATCGATCATACCTGCGATTGATCGCACCACAGTGCGATCGAGCGCACACGGACAATATCCCACATCGAATCTGCAACCCATATTGCTCCGGGTCTTCCCTTATATAAACACCACCTAGCTTCATCATTCAGTGTACAATTCCAGAGCCACTTTGGTGTTGACCGGTGGACGTCCGCTAGCATTCTGGTGGATCCCGAAGGCATTGCTACCACGAGGGGAAGCGCCGCCCGTCAGCGAGTGGAATTTCTCTTATGTAAAGTTGTTTATTTATTTCTTTATATTCAGTTGTTTTAGTTTAAATGTTTAGCACTTTTTATTATAGTTTTATAGTTATGAGTGGCTAGACTCTTCAGCTAAGGTTGAAGATGAAGCCCCGCCGTTGTTTGGCGTAGTAGTTCAGATTTGCTTGTAAAAATCTGACAATTTTTAGTATAAAATGTTCTGTCAATTATTTGAGTTAATCTTATAATTGATTGAGTTTAAATTGTCTGTTGGATATTCTTTGTGTTTCATCTGATGGATACATTGAATGCATTTCGATTAAATTGGATTTTGTTGGTATTTGTCTAAGGTTTAAACATGGTTCAAACATGGTTAAGGTTTGAACAGATCCAAGTATGGTTCAAAGATGGTTAAAGTCTAAACCGAAGGTGGAGGATTAAAGTTCAGCAAGTTATAAGGCTGCACATATATGTGTGCTTCATTTTGGAGCGAGGGAAGGCAATGCGCACTAGTGTGCGCACTTCTGCACACAAGCAGAAGGGTGTTGTGTGAAAGGGACAGCAACTCAAAGCTGCAGCGCTGGAACTTGGCAGGAATAGCACAAGGGACAGAAACTTGGAGCTGCAGCGCAACGCTGCAGCTTTGGCAGGCACACTTGGACAGCATGCTTTAGCCTTCTCTTAGGTGGGTGAATGCAAGGTTAAAATGCACAGCACAACTTAGGATTGATGGAGGGCCATGGTTAAGTGGTCATCAAGATCTAAGGGTGGAGAATGACACACAAGATTGGACAAGAAGTTGGTGCACTATATAAAGGGTCACCTAGGTTCAATCTCAACACCACAAACATAAGGTTGTGACACAAGATGTAATGTAACTTGTGAGATATGTGTGTGGATGAGAGAACTGTGTGAGAGTGCAAAGACACAAAACACAAGAGGGACTCATTGTAGAGAGGCTGGTTGTATAGAAGAGAGGGTAGTAGAGAATTGATATGAAGCATTGTAATAGGTCTATCACTTTCTCGTTCTCTTCTTGGTTTCTTCAAGAACATTGTAGTTTCTTGAAGGGGGTTGCTGTAACTTTGTAAGAACCATTGATTTAGTGCAGAGAGTTCGGAGGAACTCATGGGGACGTAGGCACATTGCCGAACCTCGATAACAATTGCTTGTCTTCTTTTCTTTCTTTGATTTTCTGTTCTTGTGTTCGATTGCTGTATTCTTTTCTACAAGTCATTCAAGACTTGGGTGTTTGGAAGATCACCACCTGGGCATCTTGTTAAGGTGATTTCCAACAGTGGTATCAGAGCTTGCACAGTTGGTTATCGGAGCAAGAAGTAGAAGGTACAGAGCCAAGACTCCAAGAATCAAAGATTAAACTTCTTGGGTGATTCAAGAACGGTGTTAAGATCCATCTTCAATCTATGTTCTTGAGGTTGAAGAAAGAATTTGTGGGTAGTGCATAAATCAGGGATCTTGTCCGCAAAAGATGGTTTCAAATTTTGGTATTGAGAAGTTTGATAGAAAGGGAGATTTTGCCCTTTGGAAGCGGAAGATCAAGGAGGTTCTAGTGCAACAGAAAGTGGACTTGGCTCTTGGAGAAGATGATGCTTTTCCAGCAAGTACCACGGAGGACCAGCAGATTGAGATGAAGAAGATGGCTTACAGCGCCATCTTTTTGCACATGTCGGATAATGTCACAAGGGAGTGCGGAGACTCGAAAGATCCAGCTGCAATATGGAAGAAACTAGATGAGTTGTTTCTTGCCAAGACTCTCTTGGATAAGAGGTATCTTCGTAAACGAATCTTTGCTTTTAAATTTGATCCTAAAAAAGAGTTGCAAGATGATCTTGATGCCAAGACAAGAAGTGCATCAAGTGGTAAAGGGCTGTTCTTTAAAAGAAGGACAACAACTTGGTATGGCAGCAACCATGGCTACTACCGGGAAAGAGGTAGAGGAGAGAGCCATGGGAGAGTGCACAGCAGCATGCATGGCTACTATCGGGATAGAGGTAGAGGAGAAAGCCATGGGAGAATGCATTCCAAACTGAGATTTGGAGGCTGCTACTACTGCCATAAGGAGGGTCATGTCAAGAAAGATTGCAAGAAAATGACAAGGGATAGAGGAGGAAGCCATACCAATAATGGAGAGGCTTTGGTTGCCAAAACAGAACAGCAAGATGATGATGTTCTTATTGTGTGCTCGGATGTGAGCAAGGGGCAAGAAGGCAGCGGGAAATGGATCTTAGATTCCGGCTGCACTCATCACATGTGCCCTCACCGGAGTTGGTTCAAGAATTTCAAGGAAACCAATGATGAAAGGGTTTTCTTGGGGAATGATATTTCTTACCAAGTGAGAGGCATAGGAGACATCCAGGTGAGGATGTTTGATGGAATGACAAGGCTGTTGGAAAATGTGAGGTATCTCCCGGATTTGAGGAGGAATTTGATCTTATTGGGGCAGCTGGATTCCATGGGATACACATGCAAGATAGAGGGAGGAAAGATCAAGGTAGCGAAGGGATCTTTGGTAGTGATCAAGGCAGCAAGAAATGATGGATTCTATGAGATGATCGGAGAGACAGAAATCAATGATCAAGCAGCAAGCAGCAAGCTTGATGGCTGAGATGGATAGGGCAACCCTTTGGCACACTCACTTGGGACATATGAGCGAAAAGGGCCTGCAAGTTCTCAGCAAGGATGGCCTACTTAGTGGAGACAAAGTAGAGGAACTTGATTTCTGCGAGTGTTGTGTTCTTGAGAAGCAACACCGAGTCAGCTTCAATACCGGAGTGCACAAGTCTAAGGGCATTCTTGACTACATTCATACGGACCTTTGGGGACCTGCAAGGACACCAACACAGGGAGGTAACATTTACTTTCTGTCTTTAATTGATGATTATTCAAGAAAAGTGTGGGTTTATTTGGTTAAGAATAAATCGGATGCCTTGAATAAATTAGTGGTGTGGAAAGGGCTGGTAGAGACTCAAATGAGTAGAGTAGTTAAGGCGATAAGAACCAATAATGGCTTAGAAATTTTTAACCAAGAACTTGATCAATTCTGTAGGTTAAATGGGATTCTAAGACATAGGACGATTGTGGAAACCCCTCAGCAAAGTGGAGTTGCTGAGTGGATTAATAAGACCCTTATGGAAAAGGTTAGGTGTATGTTAAATGGATCCGGATTACCCGAATGTTTTTGGGGGGAAGCTGTGGCTACAGCTGCATACTTGGTAAATAGATCACCCTCTAGGATTGTGTATCAAAAGACTCCCGAAGAGATGTGGAGTGGAAAACCCCCTGAGTTGGACAACCTTAGGACTTTTGGGTGTGCTGCATATGCACAACAAAAGGATGATGAGCTTAGCCCAGGATCTAGAAAATGTGTGTTTCTAGGATATGGGGAAGGGGCTAAGGGGTATAGGTTGTGGTCCTTAGAGAAAGAAGGATTAAGACTCATTATAAGTAGGGATGTTAATTTTAATGAATTGTTATTTCCCTACTTAGAGAAAACTAACCCTACAGGGGCTAGTGAGCAAACCAGTTTGGTTCTTGTGGAGCATAGCATCAAGGAAGATTCAGTTCAGGTAGAGCAAGGAAGGCAAGAGGGTTCGGAGCAGGTAGAGCCCTTGGATGAAGGCCATGCTCAGGGCACTCAAGAAGAGGTTAAACAAGAAGAGGTTGATGCAGCAAGTAGGAAGGACTATCAACTCACAAGAGACCGGGAAAGAAGGCTAGTCGAACCACCTTCAAGATATGGGTTTGCGGATGCAGCAACTCCTTGGACAAAAGGAGGGATGAGTGAATAAGGGACTTACATGGGATGTAAGGATTCACCAAGATCGAAGCTAGCTATGGAGGAAGAAATAGATTCTTTGAGGAAGAACAACTTCTGGGAATTGGTGCACATTCCGGGAAATCAGAGAGTTGTGGATTATAAGTGGACTTACAAGGTCAAAGAAGGGTACCCTCCAGGAGATGAAGTCCGGAACAAAGCTAAGCTGGTGGCGAATAGGTTCACAAGAAGAGAAGACATAGGTTTCACAGAAACTTTCTCACCTAGACACAAGGTGGAGAATATGGTGAGTATCCTCACCTATGTTATTGATGGGCTGTTGGTTTGGAACAGCAGGAAGAGGATGGAAAGGTTTACATCTCAACTCAGTGAGGAGTTCGAGAGGAAGGATCTCAGCCTTACACAAAAGATCCTTAGGATGTGTATAATCCAAGAAAAGGAGAGAAACCGGTTGAGGGTTTCTTGGGCAATGGGTGTTCTCAGCAAATTTGTGAGTAATCCTGGAAAGAAGCATTGGCTTGGGATAAAGTGGTTGCTGAGGTATTTGAAGGCTCAGTGGCAGCCAATGGTAGCACTCATAACAACCAGGGCAGAATACATAGTGGCTATGGAAGCTATAAAGGAGGCTATGGGGTGCAAAGGCTTGTTGGACGAGTGGGAGGTCCTAAAAGAGCAGGTTGTGGTGTCTTCGGATAGCCAAAGTGCAGGGCACTTATGGAGGAATCTGGTGTTCTTGGAGGGGATGAAGCATATGGATGTTCAGTATCATTACATTCCGAAAAATGGTACGAAAGGATGCATTCATGTTGACAAGAAGACCACGGAGGAAAGTCCTGCAGATTTAGGCACCAAGGTACTACCTCTAAGAAGGTCCAATCATTGCCTTGGACTTCTTAGGATTGGAGTCACTTGATTGATGACTCAAGATGAGTTTGGATCCCGAAGATCTCTGCAAAAATGGTTCGGGTTTAAACGCTTAGACAAAGGTAGATATTGTTGGTATTTGTCTAAGGTTTAAACATGGTTCAAACATGGTTAAGGTTTGAACAGGTCCAAGTATGGTTCAAAGATGGTTAAAGTCTAAACCGAAGGTGGAGGATCAAAGTTCAGCAAGTTAGAAGGCTGTACACATGTGTGTGCTTCATTTTGGAGCAAAGGAAGGCCATGCGCACTATTGTGCGCACTTCTGCACACAAGCAGAAGGGTGTTGTGTGAAGGGGACAACAACTCAAAGCTGCAGCATGGAACTGCAGCGCTGGAACCTAGCAGGAATAGCACAAGGGACAGAAACTTAGAGCTGCAGCGCGACGCTGCAGCTTTGGCCGGCACACATGGACAGCATGCTTTATCCTTCTCTTAGGTGCGTGAATGCAAGGTTAAAATGCACAGCACAACTTAGGTTTGATGGAGGGCCATGGTTAAGTGGTCATCAAGATCTAAGAGTGAAGAATGACACACAAAATTGGACAAGAAGTTGGTGCACTATATAAAGGATCACCTAGGTTCAATCTCAACACCACAAACATAAGGTTGTGACACATGATGTAATGTAACTTGTGAGACATGTGTGTGGATGAGAGAATTGTGTGAGAGTGCAAAGACACAAAACACAAGAGGGACTCATTGTAGAGAGGCTGGTTGTATAGAAGAGAGGGTAGTAGAGAATTGATAGGAAGCATTGTAATAGGTCTATCACTTTCTCGTTCTCTTCTTGGTTTTTTCAAGAACATTTTGGTTTCTTGAAGGGGGCTGTTGTAACTTTGTAAGAACCATTGATTTAGTGCAGAGAGTTCAGAGGAACTCACGGGGATGTAGGTACATTGCCGAACCTCGATAACAATTGCTTGTCTTTTTTTCTTTCTTTTATTTTCTGTTCTTGTGTTCGATTGCTGTTTTCTTTTCTACATGTCTTTCAAGACTTGGGTGTTTGGAAGATCACCACCTAGGCATCTTGTTAAGGTGATTTCCAAATGATTTCCTTTGTGATTTGTTGAGAGCGGATACATTGGATGCTTTTGGTTTAGTTGGGATATTCTTTGTTTTTTTGTCTTATAGTTGGATTCATGGAATGTTTTGATAGGCTATATTTTAAGAACATATATGCTTAACTTCGGTGGGGCGGATTCAGAAACCTTAGTGCTTTTTATTATTAATTTTAAAATCAACTTAGTTTAGTTTTAATTTATTTTGCAATATCATTCTGAAATTTGGAACTAGGTTAAGATAGAGTTAGTTTAGATTAAAAATATATTTTCATAACGCAATTCCCTGTGGATTCGACCTCGCACTTGCACAACACTATATTGCAAACGATTCGTGCGCTTGCGAGTAATTTAAAACTCACAACATAGCTTAACGAGCTTGCTGAAAAAGCTCACACTTGGACTGGACCTAGTGCTACTAAAAGCACAAATAGGTCACAACCTATAGGGCACCCAAATGGTTATAGAATTTACCATCTTAGGGAAGAGGATAACCTTAAGGCCAAGGTCGAGATGCTCACTAGGGAACTAGAGGTGTTAAAAACTAAGAGCTTAAAGCTAACACACGTAGCTAATCATGCAAAATCTTTTGAACAATGTTTTGTGTGTGGCGGGGTAGATCATCACGCCCAAGAGTGCCCCACATTTGCTGAGATGAGAGGGATGTATGAGGAACAATGTAATGCCTTAGGCATGTACAAGAAGCCTTTAGCACCCTTCTCTGATACTTATAATCCAAGATGGAAAAATTATCCCAATTTCAGCTGGAAGTCTGAAAACCAGCAGCTTGCACAATCCCCTGCACCATGTCTTGAAACATATCATGCACCTGTATCTTCTAGGAGTCCTTTAGAAGACACTTTACATGTTTTTATTAAGGCACAGGGGAAGATTAATCAAAGGCTTGAATCTTTAATGGTGAGGTTGTTGAAGGACATAAGGAGTTAAAGAGCCAAGTGTCCAAGTTGATGAGCTATTTAAGTGTGATTGAGCAAGGTAAGTTCCCTTCTCAAGCTCAATCCACACCCCATGGTCAGCACCTAGCACAAAAGAATATAAAGGAGGTGAATTCCATTGAGACACTAATTGGTAAGTTATTACACATCCCAACAATGAAAAAAAGATAGGTGTTTAAATATTCATATTTAAGCCCTTTTATTTACATTTTTTAATTCCTTAGTTATGTTAATTTAGTCCATTTTACTTCATTTCTATGTTTCACATGCTTTTATAGGGTCTTGGAGAAAAAAAAGATGCATTTTTGGCACTTAAAGGGATAAATCTGGAAATCCTGGAGCAGCTGTTGGCTAAAGTGCGATCGAGCGCAATATTTGGTACGATCGAGTGCACCAGCGCTCGTGCACACACAAAGAAGGATCGAGCGCACCCATGCGATCGAGCGCACATATATGGGCGTGAACAGTAAAACTGCATAACCGATTTTGGAAATAGAGGAGGTTTTGCATTTTAGGAAGTTTAGGGTTTCCAAAGTCTTCTAGGGTTATTCAACCCCTATAAATACACTTGTAAACACACACAAAAAGACATCCCTTCTTTTATCTTTTGCTTAGCTCGGAGTTGTAAGCTTTGGAGAGGATTGACAACCCGTCTCCACAGTATTCTTTGGGTTTTAAATTTTATGTTTAGTTTATGTTATAATGCTTATCTTAGATAGTATGTGTAACTAACTCTTTATAGGGCTCGATTGAAGCCCTAGTTATGCTTTCCCATATATATATATTCATTGATTATCTTTGCAATAGCCTTGATTATGATGCTTAACTTGATTTATGCATGTGTTTATTTAAATTCCTCATATATGTATGTCTGATCAATATGTACAAATGGTTGGATTAGTTAGTTAGACCAATTTGGATGACCGAGTCCTGGGTCTAACAATGGTAACAAAAGATATCCACACTGGATTCTTGGATTAATCAACATGGGAAACCGGGAGTAGATACCATGCCCTAGGTCTCATGTGGTTGTCAATTTCCATAAATCTTATGCTTTCTTAAGGAACAACTCAGTAGATACCATGCTGAATCCCTTAAGAAAGAAAAGAGTTAGAGTAGATACCATGCCTAACTCGGTGCTTAGGGAAATCAATAGCTTAAGGAGTAGATACCATGCCCTTAGGTTGGCAACCATTAGGTATTCATGGTAAGGCTAATGCATTGACACATTACTCATTGGGAAAGTATAATTAGAGGTGGATATCAAAGCCCTATATTTTTATTAAATCACACTCAATTGTTATTGTTATCTTTTTATCTTGAGGAACTGATTCTAAAAACGAAATTCACCAATCCCTGTGGAAATGATCTCGCACTTGCACACTATGCTACCATTGACCTTGTGCACTTATAAGTAAAACTGTACAATTATTTACTTAGTTATTTAGGTAGATAATCATCACAATAGCCCACTACCCAAGGCCGCGGTGCCCAGGGAAGGATGAAGGTGTGCCCATCTCCGGGCCGCGGCGCCCCCTGTTTTAGGCCGCACCTTCAAGGCACACTAAAGCACACATGATTCAGCCTTTCAAGTGGTTCATGAGGGATGTTCAAAATGCACAGCTTAACTTAGGATTGATCAAAGGCCATGGTTGATTGGTCATCAAGATCTAAGGGTGGAGAATGACACTCAAGATTGATCAAAAAGTTGGTGCACTATATAAAAGGTCACCTAGCTTCATTAGGTCACCTAGCTTCATTCTCAATAACATTTATAATATTACAAGTTGTGACATACAAGTGATCATCAAGAGATACAAAAGAGAATTATATGAGAGTGCAAAGACACAAAACATAAGAGGGACTCATTGTAGTGAGGCTGGTTGTAAAGAGAGAGTAGCATAGATTTGATAAAGAGCTTTTGTAATAGTTCTTATCATCTTCTTTCTTCTCTTCTTGGTTTCTTTAAGAACTTGAGCTTCTTGGAGAGGGGTTACCGTGATTGTAAAAGAACCATTAATTTAGTGTAGAGAGTTTAGAGAAACTCATGGGGATGTAGGCTATTACCAAACCTCGATAACAAATTGCTTGTCTTCTTTCTTGCTTTGGTTGCTGCATCTTTTCTTTATAAGTCATTCTAGACTTAGGTGTTTAGAAAATCACCACCTGGGCATCTTGTCAAGGTGATTTCCAACAGTTACTTTACCATATCATCACTCTCCCCTTAATTTATCTCCTTAAGATATCTTATGTCATGTTTGGTTGACTGAATCAAAGATGTAAAAAGAATGCCCATTCACCTTGACCATTACATTATTTGATGAGTATAAAAATGTTGGAATGAGTTGTTGGTATTTGTCTAAGGTTTAAACATGGTCTAAACATGGTTTAAATATGGTTAAAGTCTAAACCAAGGTTGAAAGATTAAAATACAACATGTTAAAGGAGTGCACACATGTGTGTGCATCACTTTGGGTGTATGTGCACATCCCTAATCAACAAGGCAAAGGAGTGCGCATAGCTGTGTGAAGGGCAGCATCAGTGTGCATTGCACTGCTCCTTCACCAATGTTGCACCGCCCAGCGAAGAGGCAGTTTGAAGAAGGGCAACACCACATCGCCTCTCCACTAGTGCTGCACCGTCCATAATGTGGTGCAAAGGGGCTTTGCCTAGCGCTGCAACGCCTCCTGTTCAGCGCCTAAACGCTAGGCACACTGATGCACACATAGACAGCTTGTTTCAGTCTCTTGTTTAATGCTTGGATGCAAGGTTAAAATGTACAGCATCACTTAGGATTGATGGAGGGCCACGGTCGATTGGTCATCAAGATCTAAGGGTAGAGAATGACACACAAGATTGGACAAGAAGTGGTGCACTATATAAACGGTCACCTAGGTTCAATCTCAAGTGTGATAATACAAGAATGTGATGTGATGTAACTTATGAGACATGTGTGTGACTGAGAGAATTATGTAAGAGTGAAAAGACATAGATATACAAGAGAGACTCATTGTAGAGAGGCTGGTTGTAAAGAAAAGAGATTAGTATAGAAAGTGATAAAGTCTTTCTTGTTCTCTTCTTTGTTCCTTCAAGAACTTGAGGTTTCTTGTGTTCTTTTCTTTCTTGCTTTCAATTGCTATATTTCTTTCTACAAGTCATTCTAGACTTGGGTGTTTGGAAGATCACCACCTGGGCATCTTGTCAAGGTGATTTCCAATAGTGGTATCAAAGCTTGCACAGCTGGGTATTAGAGCAAGAACAAGAAGGTTACGAAGTCAAGACTCCAAGAATCAAAGATCAACTTCTTGGGTGATTCAAGAACGAAGTAAAGATCAAGATCAGATCGTGTTCTTGAGGGTGATTCAAGAACAGTGTTAAGATCAATCTTCGATCATGTTCTTGAGGTTGAAGAAAGCATTTATGGGTATTGCATAAATCTAGGATCTTGTCCGCAAGATGGGTTCAAATTTCGGTATTGAGAAGTTTGATGGAAAGGGAGATTTTTCCTTGTGAAAGTAGAAGATGAAGGCAGTTCTAGTGCAACAGAAAGTGGACTTGGCTCTTGGAGAAGATGATGCTTTTCCAGCAAGTACCACGGAGGACCAGCAAATTGAGATGAAGAAGATGGCATATAACACCATCTTCTTGCATATGTCGGATAATGTCACAAGGGAGTGCGGAGACTTGGAAGATCCAGCTGCAATATAGAAGAAACTAGATGAGTTGTTTCTTGCCAAGATTCTCCCTAATAAGAGGTATCTTCGTAAATGAATCTTTGCTTTTAAATTTGATCCTAATAAAGAGTTGCAAGATAATTTTGATGCCAAGATAAGGAGTGCATCAAGTGGTAAAGGGTTGTTCTTTAAAAGAAGGCCAACAACTCGGTATGGTAGCAACCATGGCTACTACCAGGACAGAGGTAGAGGAGAGAGCCATGGGAGAGTGCACAACAACATGCATGGCTACTATCGGGACAGAGGTAGAGGAGAGAGTCATGGGAGAGTGCACAGCAACATGCATGGCTACTATCGGGACAAAGGTAGAGGAGAGAGCCATGGAAAAGAGCACTCCAAACTGAGATTTGGAGGGAAGAGTTGCTACTACTGCCATAAGGAGGGTCATGTCAAGAAAGATTGCAAGAAAATGACAAGGGATAGAGGAGGAAGCCATACCAAGAATGGAAAGGCTTCAGTTGCCAAGATAAAATAATAAGATGATGATGTTCTTGTTGTGTGTTCAAGTGTGAGCAAGGGCAAGAAGGCAGTGGGAAAGGGATCTTGGATTTTAGGTGCACTCATCACATGTGCCCTCACCGGAGTTGGTTCAAGAATTTCAAGGAAACCAATGATGAAAAGTTTTTCTTGGGGAATGATATTTCTTACCAAGTGAGGGGCACAGGAGACATCCAGGTGAGGATGTTTTATGGAATGACAAGGTTGCTGAAAGGTGTGAGATATCTCCCGGATTTGAGAAAGAATTTGATCTCATTGGGGTAGCTGGATTCCATGGGATACACATGCAAGATAGAGGGAGGAAAGATCAAGGTAGCTAAGGGATCTTTGGTAGTGATCAAGGCAACAAGAAACAATGGACTCTATGAGATGATCGAAGACATGGAAATCAAGGATCAAGCAGCAAGCTTGATGGCTGAGATGGATGAGGCAGTCCTTTGGCACACTTGCTTGGGACATATAAGCGAAGAGGGCCTGCAAGTTCTCAGTAAGGATGGCCTACTTGGTGGTGACAAAGTAGAGGAACTTGATTTCAGTGAGTGTTACATTCTTGGGAAGCAATACCAGGTCAGCTTCAACACCGGAATGAATAAGTCTAAGGGCATTCTTGACTACATTCATGCGGACCTTTGGGGACCAGCAAGGATACCAACACAAGGAGGTAATGTTTACTTTCTGTCTTTAATTGATGATTATTCAAGAAAGGTTTGGGTTTATTTGGTTAAAAATAAATCAGATGCTTTGAATAAATTAGTGGTATGGAAAGGGCTGGTAGAGACTCAAATGGGCAGGGTAGTTAAGGAGATAAGAACCGATAATGGATTAGAAATTTTTAACTAAGAACTTGATCAATTCTGTAGGTTAAATGGGATTCTAAGACATAGAATGGTTGTGGAAACCCCTCAACAAAGTGGAGTTGCTGAGTGGATGAATAAGACCCTTATAGAAAAGGTTAGGTGCATGTTAGATGGATCCAGATTACCCAAATGTTTTTGGGGGGAAGCTGTGTCTACTGCTGCATATTTGGTTAATAGATCACCCTCTAGAGCTTTAAAGCTCAAGACTCCCGAAAAGATGTGGAGTGGAAAACGCCCTGAGTTGGACAACCTTAGCCCAGGATCTAGAAAATATGTGTTTCTAGGATATGGGGAAGGGGCTAAGGGCTATAGGTTGTGGTCCTTAGAAGGATTGAAACTCATAATAAGTAGAGATGCTATTTTTAATGAATTGTTATTTCCCTACTTGGAGAAAACTAACCCTGTAAGGGCTAAAGAGCAAACCAATTTGGTTCTTGTGGAGTATAGCATCAAAAAGAATTTGGTTCAGGTAGAGCAAGGAATGCAAGAGGGTTCGGACCAAGTAAAGCCCATTGATGAATGCCAAGCTCAGGACACTCATAAGGAGGTTAAACTGGAAGTTGATGATGACGGGAGTCGGAAGGACTATCAGCTCACAAGAGACCGGGAAAGAAGACTGGTCGGACCACCTTCAAGATATGGGTTTGCAGATGCTGCGGATGCAGCAGCTCTTTAGAGAGAATGAGAGATGAGTGAACAAGAGACTTACATTAATGCTATGGGATGTAAAGATTCGCCAAGATGAAAGCTAGCTGTGGAGGAAAAAATGGTTTCTTTAAGGAAGAACAACTTCTGGGAATTGGTGCACATTCCGAGAAAACAGAGAGTTGTGGATTATAAGTGGACTTACAAGATCAAAGAAGGGTACCCTCCCAGAGATGAAGTCCGGAATAAGGCTAGGCTGGTGGCGAATGGGTTCACAAGAAGAAAAGCCATAGATTTCACAGAAACTTTCTCACCTGGACACAAGGTGGAGAAAATGGTGAGTATCCTCATCTATGTCATTGATATGTTGTTGGTTTGGAACAATAGGAAAAGGATGGAAAGGTTTACATCTCAACTTAGTGAGGAGTTCGAGAGGAAGGATCTCAGCCTTGCACAAAAGATCCTTGGGATGAGAATCATCCGGGAAAATGAGAGAAACCAGTTGAGGGTTTCTTGGGCAATGGGTGTTCTCAGCAGATTTTTGAGTAATTCCAAAAAGAAGCATTGGCTTGGGATGAAGTTGTTACTGAGGTATTTGAAGGCTCAGTGGCAGCCAGTGGTAGCACTCATAACAACCGGAGCAGAATGCATAGCTACTACGGAAGCCATAAAGGAGGCTATGTGTTGCAAAGGGTTGTTGGATGAGTGGGAGGTCCTAAAAAAGCAGGTGGTGGTATCTTTGGATAGCCAAAGTGCATGGAACTTATGGAGAAATCTGGTGTTCCATGAGGAGACGAAGCATATAGATGTTTGGTATCATTACATTCTGGAAAATAGTACGAAATGATGCATTCATGTTGACAAGAAAACCATAGAGGAAAGTCCTCCAGATTTAGGCACCAAGGTTCTACCTCTAAGAAGGTCCAATCATTGCCTTGGACTTTTTAGGAATGGAGTCGATTGATTGATGACTCAAGATGAGTTTGGATCCTGAAGTTCTCTGCACAATGGTTCGGGTTTAAACTTTTAGACAAAGGTAGAGATTGTTGGTATTTGTCTAAGGTTTAAACATGGTTCAAAGATGGTTAAAGTCTAAACCAAGGTTGGAATATTAAAATAAAGCATGTTAAAGGAGTGCACACATGTGTGTGCACACCCCTAATCAACTAGGCAAAGGAGTGCACACAGTTGTGTGAAGGGCAGCATTAGTGTGCGCCACACCACTCCTTCACCAGCACTGTACCGCCCAGCAAGGAGACAGTTTGAAGAAGGGCAGCACCGCACCGCCCTTGCACCAGTGCCACACCATCCAGAATGTGGTGCAAAGAGGCTTTGCCTAGCGCCGCACTGCCCCCTGTTCAGCGCCTAGGTGCTAGGCACACTGATGCACACATGGACAGCTTATTTCAGCCTTTTGTTAAGTGCGTAGATTCAAGGTTAAAATGCACAACATCACTTAGGATTGATGGAGGGCCATGGTTGATTGGTCATCAAGATCTAAGGGTGGAGATTGACACACAAGATTGGACAAGAAGCGGTGCACTATATAAAGGGTCACCTAGGTTCAATCTCAAGTGTGATAACACAAGAATGTGATGTGATGTAACTTGTGAGACATATGTGTGAATGAGAGAATTATGTGAGACTGCGAAGACACAGACATACAAGAGGGACTCATTGTAGAGATACTGGTTGTAAAGAAGAAAGATTAGTATAGAAAGTGATAAAGTCTTTCTTGTTCTCTTCTTTGTTCCTTCAAGAACTTGAGGTTTCTTGGAGAGGGTTGCTGAATTGTAAAGAACCATTAATTTAGTGTAGAGAGTTCAGAGGAACTCACGGGGATGTAGGCACATTGCCGAAGCTCGATAACAAATCACTTGTGCTCTTTTCTTTCTTGCTTTCGATTGCTGTATTTCTTTCTACAAGTCATTATAGACTTGGGTGTTTGGAAGATCACCACCTGGGCATCTTGTCAAGGTGATTTCCAACATGAGTATTACATATTTAAAGTCCATTACACCAAAATAGAGTAATGAGCATTACAATCTTGAGGGTGTAACGACCATTCCATTGCAACATTAATTCACTCATGATTATGGTTAAAAATTAATATAATATCAAATAGCAACAAATAATATATGAATTTTGAGAATTTTTTTAATATATATATCTTGATGAGGATACATTTCTTCTTCTATTTATGTTTCATAGTATCCATTTATATATAGGATACATAGTCAGAAGTTGTTGAGATTGATCCACCTACAGTTCGAGTATGATATATATGATATCCCTTTGAGAATACATTTTTTTTTCTTCTCTCTTTATGCTTTATGTATCATTATCTTTGGAGACCAGTCCAAAAAAATTAAACTAAATTTATTATGAATGTTGAGAATTATTAAACTAAATTGATATATCATAGGGAAGACATCTAAACCAATAATCAATTATTGTGGAAAGATTAGACATAAACCCAACAAATCTTTTTCAAACTAAGGAGAAAAAAGTTTATTATGGAGAGAGAAAATATGTTTAATAAATCAAAATGCAATGTGAAGAGAAGATTTTCGAATTAGATATTTTTGTTAGAAAAATATGGTTATCAATTAAATTATGTTTCGGTCACACTTAAAAAAAATTAATACAATAAGAGCATAAAAAATTATGAAACTCTTCCTTAACTTTAAGAGCGATGATATTCATCCAAACATTTTGGATCACTAAAACAGATCGAGAATGTCACATAAACCTAGACAACTTTCCAAACAATGATTTTAGGAGGGTAAAATTGATAATTTATAACTAAAACTAAACCCATGTGATGATTTTATTAGAGAAGCATACGAGTGTCTGATTAGTGGTTTATTTTTATGGTTTGAATATCATTAGTGTTACTTTACAATATCGTCGCTCTCTCTTTAATTTATCTCCTTGAGATATCTTATATCATGTTTGTTTGACTGAATAAGGGACGTAAAAAAATGCCCATTCACCCTGACCATTACATTATTTGGTGAGTATAAAAATGTTGGAATGAGTATTACATATTTAAAGCTCACTACACAAAAATGGAGTAATGAACATTACACTCTTGAGGGTTTAACGACCATTCCATTACAACATTGATTCACCCATGATTATACTTAAAAATCAACATAATATCAAATATCAGCAAATAATATTTAAATGTTGAGAATTGTTTTGATATATATATATATATATATATATATATATATATATATATATATATATATATATCTTTATGAGGATACACTTATTCTTCTACTTATATTTCATAGTATCCATGTTCAGAAGGTGTTGAGATTGCTCCACCTACAGTTCCAATATGATATATATGATATCCTTATTAGGATATATTTCTTTCTTCTCTCTCTTTATGCCCTATGTATCATTAGCTTTGGGGACTAGTCCAGAAAAATTAAACTAAATTTATTATGAATGTTGAGAATTGTTTTGGTTATGTATATAATTCAACTTGAAAAGTCTGGTGGTCTTTTAAGTTGCCTTTAGTGTTGTTGCTTTCAGGTTTCAATTTTAGCGTGGAAAATAAAGGTTTTATTTGTTTTGGAAATGCTGTTTTATGGTCCAAATTCTGCTACAAGGATATAGAGGATCTGTTTTACGCTACTTCGCATTGGGTGTTGGCTATTCTTGATCAATTATGAAGAGTTCTTGATTTTTAGGGCACTGATATTTCAAGTTTTGGCTTCATTTGGGTTTTTGTCTATTCTTCAGGTGTTTTTACATTTCTGGAGATTTAATTTACTGATTTACACCTATGGTATTCTTGATAAGTTAAGTTTCCCCTACACACACACACACACATGTGTGTGTGTGTATATATATATATATATTGATTTTCTTCTCTCATTTCAAATGTCTAAATATGATAATATTACTGGCTGAGTTGTGACTTGTGAAATAGTATTGTTGATGTTGATAATCTGTCAGGAACGCGAACATCCAGGAAGCGAATCCTGCACACACGAAACGAGGAAAATACCAATAGTCAATGGAGGACCGGAGGGATTGTGCCTCTGGAGGGACTCTCCGTCGCTTAAGTTAGAATAGGGATTTTGGAAATATAGAGAGCTATGTAAAGAAAAGAGTTGTTTATTAGAATTGAATGTACCTTTTGGTAGTGAGATCCCCCTTATATAGTGTGTCGGAGCAAAGTCCGATTAGGAGAGTGATTGATCACTAAGTATTAGGATAGGAATACAATTTCCATAGAAAAGGTCAGAGTTATCTGTAAGATGGAATGCTTTATCCACAGGATAAATTTGTTTAAATAATAGTTTATCCATAAGCTAGTGTAGTAGTAATATTGTAGAGCCTGGTGTTTTATTTATAATATTAAAAGTCACAGAGTTTTACTTCTGTGTGTTACTGATATTGCTTGTTTAGTTTTGAGAAAAAAAAATTCTTATCTATTGTATTTGAAGTTTGTGGAAACTTTTGAAGAATAGTGAGAGGAACTAAGCAAAAACCAAAATTTGGAAAGTTATGTGGTAAAAAAATATAATAATTACAAGGGAAAGCAATGATGGTGTAATAAGAAAGAAGTTGTACTATTTAAGGGCGAGTGGGATTAGATTTTAGAGAAATCTCTAGAAAAGCTTAGAGAAAGAAGAGAGAAAGGGATGGAAGGGTGATTTCTTGAAATCTTAAGGTAAAAGCTTATCTCTCTTTCTTTTTAATCATCAAGTATGTTTATTACTCTAATCTTTGAAGATTTTTTAGGCTTGATTTGAAGAATTTGCTTAAAAAGAAATTTGTTTTCAAAGAAAATGATTTTGTAATGAATTTCTAAGTTTGATGTGTTTTCATAGGAAATATGCTTTGATTAATGTTTAATATTTGATTTGAAACCCTTGAGAACTTGTATTTGATTTATATTGGAAGTCCCAGGGGAGACAAGAAGTTATATTGAAGAAAAATGAAGTTTTTCCCTAAACATTTTCTGAAATCGCGACCAAATAGTTGACTGTCCAATGAGCATAGTCAACTGTGAAACTGTTTGGACCTTGGATAGTATTTGGACAATCAACTGTTCAAACTTCTGGGCAGCCTACAGTCGACTGCCCAATATGGACAGCCGTCTGTCCGAGCTCCTGAACTTGTTTTCAGCCCCGTTTTTCCCAAAATGATCTACTCTTGTTAAATATTTCAACCATAGACTTCTTCCAAGGTGCTATGAGTTTAAAAATATGTCAAAATTTTGAAAGCTAATATCTTGAAAGGATTTCATTTGTTTTAACCCATGCAAGAACAAGGATTATGAAAGTTTTATACAAAATTAAGAAGATTTGTGACTTAACCTCTAGTTTTGTTTGTTAGTTTGAGCTTGATGAAATGCTTGGGTATATTTAGATTATATGTTTCTTGATTTAATATACTAAGTAATTATACATGTTAGGTATGATCAGAGAAAGACACTAAGGACTAAGAAGGAATCCAAGGTTGGAGCTTGGTACGGCAAATGTGAGGTTCACCTTACTTTTAGTAAGTGCTATAGCATGTTCAATAATATGTAAAAGACTTAAAGGTATACAATATAACTTAATTATGAAATCATAAATATTAGTATGTCTAGATGATATGTACATAAATTTTAAGGTTAAGTGATAATCTAAAATGAAAGACATATTAGAATATAATAGGCATATCGATTGGAACCATACTCCAAAACTATAGAAAATAAGTATATATATATATATATATATATATATATATATATATATATATATATATATATATTATTGGTATTTTTCTAAGGTTTAAACGTGGTTAAGCTTTAAACAAGAGATGGAAGAATGAATTTCAGCATGTTAAAGGAGTGCACACAAGTGTGCGCCTCACTTTGGGTGTGTGCACACCTCTCCTTTCAGCAAGACAAAGAAGTGCGCACAACTTTGAAGGGTCCAGCATCAGTGTGTGCCATAGTCCAGCAAGTGAGGATGCTGGAGGAAGGCCAAGGCCATAGCACCCAGAAATTGGTGAAAAGGTGTTTTGCCCAAGGCCGCAGCGCGCCCTGTTTAGTGCCTAGGCGCTAGGCACACTGATCCACACATGATTAACTTGATTCAGCCTTTTGTTAAGTGCGTGGGTGCAAGTCCAAAATGCACAACATCACTTAGGATTGATGGAGGGTCATGGTTGATTGGTCATCAAGATCTCAGGGTAGAGAATGACACTCAAGATTGATCAAGAAGTAGGTGCACTATATAAAGGGTCACCTAGCTTCATTCTTAACAATAATTAATTGTGAGATTACAAGAGACACATTATGACATATAAGAGAGAATTTTGTGAGAGTGCAAAGACACAAAGCACAAGAGGGACTCAGTGTAGAGAGACTGGTTATAAAGAGAGAGTAGCATAGATTTGATAGAGAGCATTGTAATAAGTTCTTATCATCTTATTTCTTCTCTTCTTGGTTTCTTCAAGAACTTGAGCTTCTTGGAGAGGGGTTGCTGTAATTGTAAAAGAACCATTGATTTAGTGCAAAGAGTTCAGAGGAACTCACGGGGACGTAGGTTATTGCCAAACCTCGATAACAAATCACTTGTCTTCTTTCTTTCTTTGATTTTTGTTCCTGTTTCCAATTCCAAATCTTTACAAGTCATTCTAGACTTGGGTGTTTAGAAGATCACCACCTAGGCATCTTGTCAAGGTGATTTTCAACAGTGGTATCAGAGCCGGAGGAGCTTTGGTGAGAGGGTATCGGAGCAAGAACAAGAAGGTGACGGAGTCAAGATTCCAAGAATCAAAGATCAACTTCTTGGGTGATTCAAGAACGGTGTAAAGATTAAGATCAGATCGTGTTCTTGAGAGTGATTCAAGAATGGTGTTAAGATCCATCTTCAATCGTGTTCTTGAGGTTGAAGAAAGCATTTATGGGTATTGTATAAATCTGGGATCTTGTCCGCAAAGATGGCTTCAAATTTCATTGTTAAGAAGTTTGATGGAAAGAGAGATTTTTCCCTTTGGAAGTGGAAGATCAAGGAGGTTCTTATGCAATAGAAAGTGGACTTAGCTATTAGAGAAGATGATGCTTTTCCAGTAAGTATCACGGAAGACCAGTGGATTGAGATGAAAATGATGGCTTACAGCACCATTTTCTTGCACATGTCGGATAATGTCATAAGGGAGTGCAGAGACTCGGAAGATCCGGCTGTCATATGGAAGAAACTAGATGAGTTGTTTCTTACCAAAACTCTCCCTAACAATATTTATCTTCTTAAAAGAATCTCTGCTTTTAAAATGGATCCTAGTAAGGAGTTGCAAGATAATCTTGATATCTTTAATAAACTAGTTCAAGATTTGGCTAGTTGTAGTATTAAATTCCAGGATGAACAATTGGCTGTTATGTTATTAAATTCTCTTCCTGATTGTTTCGATAGTTTAATTAATGCAAATGAATATGGAAGAGATACACTAACCAAAGAATTTGTGGTCAATGCTATAAAGGCTCATGATTTCAAAGCCAAGAGTAGGGAGGCATCAAGTGGGGAAGGGCGGTTCATTAGAGGTAGGGTAGCAACTCGGAATGGCAGAAGCATTCATGGCAACTACCAGGAGAAATCAGGAGGTAGAGGGCAGAGCCATGGGAGATCTCATTCCAAATCAAGATTTGGAGGAAAGAGATGCTTCTACTGCAACAATGAGGGCCATTTCAAGAAAGATTGCAAGAAGAGGTTGTGGGATGAGAGAGGAAACCATACCAAGAATAGAGAGGCTTCGGTTGCTAAGGGAGAACAGTAAGATGATGTTCTTGTTGTGTGCTCAAATGTGAATAGGAGGCAAGGCAGCGAGAAGTGGATCATGGATTCTGGGTGCACTTATCACATGTCCTCTCACAAGGAATGGTTCAAGAATTTCAAGGAGATCAATGATGGAAGGGTCCTCTTGGGGAATGAAAATTCTTGCCAAGTGAGAGGGATTGGAGATATCCAGTTGAGGATGTTTGATGGAGTCACAAGGCTGCTGCAGAATGTGAGGTATTTTTCAGATTTTAAGAAAAAATTTGATCTCATTGGGGCAGCTGGATTCCATAGGGTACACATGCAAAGTAGAGGGAGGAAAAATCAAGGTGGTCAAGGGATCTTTGGTAGTGATCAAAGCAATAATAAAGGATGGACTCTATGAGATGATCGGAGAGACAAAAATCAATGATCAAGCAGCAAGCTTGATGGCTGAGATGGATAGGGCAGCCTTTTGGCACACTCGCTTGGGATACATGAGCGAAAATGGCCTGCAAGTTCTTAGCAAGGATGGCCTACTTGGAGGAGACAAAGTAAAGAAACTTGATTTCTGTGAGTGTTGCGTTCTTGGAAAGCAACACCGGGTCAGCTTCAACACCGGAGTGCACAAGTCTAAGGGGATTGTTGACTACATTCATTTGGACCTTAGGGGACCAGCAAGGACACCAACACAGGGAGTTAACTTTTACTTTCTGTCTTTAATTGATGATTATTCAAGAAAAGTGTGGGTTTATTTGCTTAGAAATAAATCAAATGCATTGAATAAATTTGTTGTGTGGAAAAAGTTGATGTAGACTCAAACGGGTAGGGTAGTTAAGGCTTTACGAACCGATAATGGCTTAGAATTTTGTAATAAGGATTTTGATCAATTCTATTAATTAAATGGCATTCTAAGGCATAGAATGGTTGTAAAAACACCTCAGCAAAATGGAGTTGCTGAGAGGATGAATAGAACCCTTATAGAAAAGGTTAGGTGCATGTTAATTGGGTCCGGTTTACCAAAATATTTTTGGGGAGAAGCTATGGCTACAGCTGTATACTTGGTAAATAGATCACCCTCTAGATCTTTAGAGCTCAAGACTCTCATGGAGATGTGGAGTGGGAAACCCCTGAGTTGAGCAACCTTAGAACTTTTGGGTGTACTGCATTTGCACATCAAAAGGATGATAAACTTAGCCCAAGGTCTAGAAAATGTGTATTTCTAAGGTATGGTGATGGGTTTAAGGGATATAGGTTGTGGTTCTTAGAACCTAAAGGAATGAAACTCGTTATAAGTAGGGATGTTATTTTTAATGAATTATTATTTCCCTACTTGGAGAAAACTAACCCTGCAGGGGCTATTGAGCAAACCAGTCCGAAATTTGTGGAGCATCGCATCAAGGAGAATTCGGTTCAGGTAGAGCAAGAAAGGCAAGAGAGTTTGGACCAGGTAGAGCCCTTGAATGAAGGCCATGCTCAAGACACTCAAGAAGAGGCTGAACTGGAAGAGGTTGATGCAGCAAGTCAGAATGACTACTAGCTCACAAGGGACCGGGAAAGGAGGGTGGTGGACCACCTTTGAGATATGGGTTTGAAAATGCTAATGTAGCAGCTCCTTGAACAGAATGAGAGGTTGAACCAGAAACTTACACGGATGCCATGGAGTGTAAGGATTCGTCAAAGTGGCAGCTAGCTATGGAGGAAGAAAATGATTCTTTGAGGAAGAACAACTCTTGGGAATTGGTGTCCAAACTCGAAAAACAGAGAGTTTTGAATTGTAGATGGATATATAAGATCAAAGAAGGGAATACTCCAGGAGATGAAGTCCGGTATAAAGCTAGGCTGGTGGAAAAGGGGTTTATACAAAAAGAAGGCATAGATTTCACTGAAATCTTCTCATCAGTTGTGAAGTACAAAACAATACAGATAGTATTGGCAATGGTGGTCCAATTTGATTAGGAAATCGAGCAAATGGATGTGAAGACAACGTTCTTACATGGAAGGCTTGATGAGACCATCTACATGAGGTAACCCGAAGGCTATGAGGAAGGAGGGCAGGGAGAGTTGGTGTGCAAATTGAAGAAATCTCTCTATGGCCTGAAGCAATCACCTCGGCAATAGAATAAGAGGTTTGATTCCTTTGTGATCAACTTGTGTTTCATAAGAAGCTACTATGATTCGTGCTTGTACTACAAGGGGCAGAAGGTTGAGGAAGTGGTGATCATCCTCATCTATGTTGATGATATGTTGCTGCTTGGGAGCAACATGGAGAGTGATGAGTCTAAAATATTGCATATTTTAGACCCTTAACTTATATTTGTTATGCTCTTAGTTAGTATTATTTTAATTTATTTTACGTTTTTCTTGTGTTTTGTGTGTTTTTACAGCTTTGTGGAGAAAGTGCAGCATTTCAGGTTGATTTGAAGCTTCTGGAGACATTGCGCTCGATCGCAACAGATATGCGATCGAGCGCACCAGCGCTCGAGCGCACCTGCCTTTGAACGAGCGCAAGGTCAACATCCCACATCGAAGTATTTGAAGTTCAGTGCATTTGCGATCGATCGCACTCGGGCCTGTATCCCACATCGTTTCTGCAACCTGTTTTACTCCGGGTCTCCCCCTATATAAACACCATTTGGCTTCATAATCCAATGTACAATTCCTGAGCCACTTTGGTGTTTACCGGTGGACGTCCGTCAGCATTCTGGTGGATCCCGAAGGCATTGCTACCACGAGGGGAAGCGCCGCCCGTCAGCGAGTGGAATTTCTCCCATGTAAAGTTTTTTTTATTTATTTCTTTATATTCAGTTGTTTTAGTTTAAATGTTTAGCACTTGTTATTATAGTTTTATAGTTATGAGTGGCTAGACTCTTCAGTTAAGGTTGAAGATGAAGCCCCGCCGTTGTTTGGCGTAGTAGTTCAGATTTGCTTGTACAAATCTGACAATTTTTTAGTATAAATGTTCTGTCAATTATTTGAGTTAATCTTATAATTGATTGAGTTTAAATTTTCTGTTGGATTTTCTTTGTGTTTCATCTGATGGATACATTGAATGCTTTTCGATTAAATTGGATTCCCTTTGTGATTTGTTAAGAGCGGATACATCGGGTGCTTTTGGTTTAGTTGGGATATTCTTTGTTTTTTGTCTTATAGTTGGATTCATTGAATGTTTTGATAGGCTATATTTTTAGAACATGTATGCTTAACTTCGGTGGGGTAGATTCGGAAACCTTAGTGCTTTTAATTATTAGTTTTTAAATCAACTTAGTTTAGTTTTAATTTGTTTTCTAAAATATCATTCACAATTTGGAACTAGGTTAAAATAGAGTTAGTTTAGATTAAATTATATTTTCACAACGCAATTCCCTGTGGATTCGACCTCGCACTTGCACAACGCTATATTGCAAACGACTCGTGCGCTTGCGAGTAAATTTAAAACTCACAACAAGTTTTTGGCACCGTTGCCGGGGATCGAACCCGGGTCACCCGCGTGACAGGCGGGAATACTTACCACTATACTTCACAGTCATTGGAGGACGCTCTCAATGATTTCATGAAAACGACTAGCCAATCTATGAGTGAAGTGATGAGTGCAACAATAGAAAACACCCAAGCAATTGCCACACTAGAGAGTCAAATTGATCAAATCGCAAGTTACGTGGGTGAAGGAGAGGAAGGAACGTTCCCCAGTCAAACTGATCCTAACTCAAAGGAACAGTTTGCGGTGGGAAATTTATTAACTCCTATGCATTGGCAGGAACAAGTGCAATCAATTGTCCCATTGAGGTCTGGGAGACAAGTGCACAATCAAGTGGAAGAGAACCCTGCTATGCACCAAGGGCAAGAAAGTGGCAACAATGAGAAGAGAGATGCTGAGCCATCTACAGCCACACCTATTATTAATGATCTCTCTAGGTCGTTTTTACCTAAAGCACCTTACTCTGAGAGACTACAAGCGCCCAAGAATGAAGGGAAGTCTGAGGACATTTTGGAGGCATGCTTTGCTCAATTTGAAGACGATTTGGATTTAGATAAGATGTTTGAGCAAGCTAATGCTACTTTGGAGTCTGCTCCTCAAAAGATCAATGAGACGGAGGAAACCATAACACCTGAACCTCACAAGAAGGAACTTAAGCCTTTACTGGATAATCTTGAGTATAAGTTCCCAGGTCCAGCAGATTCTTTGCCTATAATTATAGCTTTAGATTTGGGTGATGCTCCAGAGGAGAAATTATTGGATGTCTTAAGAGAGCATCAGGAAGCTATAGGCTGGACTATTGAGGATGTCAAGGGAATCAGCCCCTCGGTGGTGACGTACACGATACAGTTGGAGGAGAATGCCAAGCCATCGAGGGAGCCACAAAGAAGGCTCAACCCTGCTTTGCAAGAGGTTGTGAGGGCGGAAGATATTAAGCTGTTAGAGGCAGGGATCATTTATCCCATCTCTGATAGCAAGTGGGTGAGCCAGATTTCAGTCGTGCCCAAACGTGCTGAATTTACGGTAGTAAATAGAGACAACGAGTTGGTTCCAACTCGAGTGCAGTCAAGATGGAGAAAGTGTCTAGACTACCGTAAATTGAATGCTGCCACTAGGCCTGATCATTTTTCATTCCCATTTATTGATCAAATGGTGGAGCACTTAGTTGGGCATGTTTACTAATGTTGGGTCTGGCTGAAGACGTTAAACTTAGCGCTCATGGGAGGCACCCCACAGCTTATCTTTTCTTTTGTTTATTTATTAATTTGCATTTTTATGATTAATGTTGTTTCCAGTATTTTTGTTTTCCAGTTTTTATTTTTCAGGGACAAAGCGTACTTCAGTTCAAGTTTGGGGGTATGCTATGAGCCATACCAGTCCAGATAGTTCTCCATATCTCAGGTCAGCTCTTTCCATATTAGTCACACATTGGGGTCAATGTGTAATTTAAGTTTGGGGGTATGGGAGACACATCACACACTTTGTCCTAATTTGTTGTCTTTTCGTCATAGAGATAAATGCATGCTCATGTTATCGTGAAATTTTAGTTGATCTAAACATTTTCTGTGATGTGATGTCATTGGTGAGCTTAACATTTTGAACACATGATCTGGTGATAAATTTTTAAAATTTAGTTACTTACTTTAGGCATTTTGAGAATTCACATGTTTGATCTAATCTCACACGAGCACATTAGCACAAATTATGTGAGGTATGACACGTGATTTTAATGTGTATTTTTCCTTATCTTAACTGAAACTGGATGACTTGTTGGATGAACTCTTGGGCATAAAAAAAATAAAAAAAAATAAAAAAAAAAATTTATCAATAAACTTTTCGCTGAGTAACTGGACCTCTTGCCTCAGTAAGCAGTGAGTGTTCACGTCAAAAGGTGAAATTTTGCTTGGTAATATTAAGGTCGGTTTAATTTCGTAGCCTTTTTGACTTGAGTTAGTAAGTCCTTAGGGGTGTCTTTACACCTAATGCCCTAAAACCATCTGGTTTGGGAGTCATTGACTTAACACTCGCTACATGGGTCAATTAGAAAGCTCAAGGGAACTAAGCATAGCCGTGCCTTAATAATAAAAAAAAAAAAAAAGAGAGAATAAAATAAAAACTATGCCTTTTCGTTCATTTTTGATGGGAAATTCGGTGAATCTTGAGACATGGAGACCTTACACATTAGAGTTACTTGGAAGCTTCATTTTTATGTACTAATTCACCTTACACTGATTCAAGCTTGTGATGCCTTATCCTGCCTTTTGTAAGTAATTAGATTTTAACATTTCTATTCATTGCGAAGATGGGTTTACCTTTTTAAGCTTGCTTATGAATGAATATCATGGTGATATGTGCTCCTTAAATTTTTGGATACCATGAGTGATGACTTTATCTTTATGTTCTTTGTTTTTCATTGAGTCTTTTATTTTGTTTTGCTAAGGGACTAGCAAAATATAAGTTTGGGGGTATTTGATGAGTCTAAAATATTGCATATTTTAGACCCTTAACTTATATTTGTTATGCTCTTAGTTAGTATTATTTTACTTTATTTTACGTTTTTCTTGTGTTTTGTGTGTTTTTACAGCTTTGTGGAGAAAGTACAGCATTTCAGGTTGATTTGAAGCTTCTGGAGACATTGCGCTCGATCGCAACAGATATGCGATCGAGCGCACCAGCGCTCGAGCGCACCTGCCTTTGAACGAGCGCAAGGTCAACATCCCACATCGAAGTATTTGAAGTTCAGTGCATTTGCGATCGATCGCAGCAGACATGCGATCGAGCGCACATGAGATCGTGCGCACAAGACATGCGATCGATCGCACTACACTGCGATCGAGCGCACTCGGGCCTGTATCCCACATCGTTTCTGTAACCTGTTTTACTCCGGGTCTCCCCCTATATAAACACCATTTGGCTTCATAATCCAATGTACAATTCCTGAGCCACTTTGGTGTTTACCGGTGGACGTCCGTCAGCATTCTGGTGGATCCCGAAGGCATTGCTACCACGAGGGGAAGCGCCGCCCGTCAGCGAGTGGAATTTCTCCCATGTAAAGTTTTTTTTATTTATTTCTTTATATTCAGTTGTTTTAGTTTAAATGTTTAGCACTTGTTATTATAGTTTTATAGTTATGAGTGGCTAGACTCTTCAGTTAAGGTTGAAGATGAAGCCCCGCCGTTGTTTGGCGTAGTAGTTCAGATTTGCTTGTACAAATCTGACAATTTTTTAGTATAAATGTTCTGTCAATTATTTGAGTTAATCTTATAATTGATTGAGTTTAAATTGTCTGTTGGATTTTCTTTGTGTTTCATCTGATGGATACATTGAATGCTTTTCGATTAAATTGGATTCCCTTTGTGATTTGTTAAGAGCGGATACATCGGGTGCTTTTGGTTTAGTTGGGATATTCTTTGTTTTTTGTCTTATAGTTGGATTCATTGAATGTTTTGATAGGCTATATTTTTAGAACATGTATGCTTAACTTCGGTGGGGTAGATTCGGAAACCTTAGTGCTTTTAATTATTAGTTTTTAAATCAACTTAGTTTAGTTTTAATTTTTTTTCTAAAATATCATTCACAATTCGGAACTAGGTTAAAATAGAGTTAGTTTAGATTACATTATATTTTCACAACGCAATTCCCTGTGGATTCGACCTCGCACTTGCACAACGCTATATTGCAAACGACTCGTGCGCTTGCGAGTAAATTTAAAACTCACAACAGAGAGGATAAGAAAATTGAAGGTTCAACTCAGTGAGGAGTTTGAGATGAATGATCTTGGCCATGCACAGAAGATCCTTGGAGTGTGTATCATCCGGGAAAGGGAGAGAAATAGATTGAAGATCTCTCAAACTTCCTACATAGAGAAGATGATATCTAAGTTCTCTATGGAAGATAGCAAACCAGTGAAGGTTCCCCTTGCTGGTCATTTCAAGTTCTCCGGCGATCAATGTTCGAGATCGGAGGTGGAGAAGATGGAAATGGAAAAAGTCCCTTACTTTAGTGCTGTTGGTTCTGTTATGTTCACCATGGTAAGCACTAAACTTGATATTGCTCATGCAATAAGTGTTCTCAGTAGGTTTATGAGTAATCCCGGAAAGGAGCATTGGCTTGGGATGAAGTGGTTGCTGAGGTACTTGAAGCGAAGCCCAGAAGTAGGGCTGATTTATGAGAAGAAAGGTAAGTCCATCTATCTTGAAGGTTATGCAGATTCAGACTATCAGACCGAGATAAAAGAAGCTCGATTACTGTTGCGCATTTATTTACTTAAATAATTAGGCAAATAATCACACTCATTTTACTTGCAAGTGCACAAGGTCAACTTGGTAGTATAGTGTGCGAAAGCAAGATCATCTCCACAGGGATTGGTGAATTTCGTTTTAGAATTATATTCGCAATGTAAAAAGATAGAAATAATAAAAGAGTTGATTTTGATAAAGATAAAATAATAAAGATAAAGGTATAGGAACTTGATATCCACCACTAATTATACTACTACAATATAACAGTATGCCAATGCTCTAATCATGCCATGTATACCTAATGTTTGTCAACCTAAGGGTATGATATCTACTCCTTAAGCTATTGATTTTCCTAAACAACGAGTTAGACATGGTATCTACTGTAACTCTTCTCTTTCTTAAGGGATTCAGCAAGGTATCTACTGAGTTGTTCCTTAAGAGAGCATAAAATCTTTGGAAATCGACAACCACATGAGACCTAGGGCATGGTATCTACTCCAGTTTCCCATGTTGATTAACCCAAGAATCTGACATGGATATCTTTTGTTACTATTGTTGAACCCAGGACTCGGTCATCCAAATTGATTCAACTAACTAATCCATACCACATGCATACGTTGATCAGACACACACATATGAGGAATTTAAATAAAAACAGGCATTAATCAAGTTAAGCATCACAACACAAATATAGCAAAGGTGCCAATACTGATTTATTGAGTAAACATAGTTAGGGTTTCAACCAAGCCCTTACTAAAAGTTTAAGTACACATAATAAAAATAAAAGAAAGAAGAAACCCGAGAGAAGAGTCGTCAATTCTCCTCCACAATTTCCTTCTCCAAGCTAAAAGCAAAAGATAAAAAAATGGATTCTCTCTAAGAAGTGATGATTTGTGTGTGCTTTACAGGTGTATTTATAGGGCTTGAGTAGTCCTAGAAGGCTCATGAATTCCCAAACTTTCCTAAAACACAAAACTCCTTTATTTCCAAAATAGGGTTCTGCAGTTTACTATTCACACACATACATGTGCGCTCGATCGCATGCGTCTTGCACTCGATTGCAGTACTGCGCTCGATCCTTCATGTGTGCGACCGATCGCATGTGCGCTCGATCGCGTGCAGTAGTGCGATCGATTGCACTTTGACCAGAAGCTGCTCCAGGATTTCCAGGCTTCTTCCCTTAAGTGCCAAAACTGCTTCTCTTTTCTCCAAGACCTATAAACACATGTGAAACACACAAATGAAGTAAAATGAACTAAATTAACATAACTAAGGACCTAACAAGTGTAAATAAGGGGGCTTAAATATGAATATTTAAGCACTTATCACACCCCCAAACTTACATATTGCTAGTCCCTTAGCAATACAAAGCTAAAAACTAAATGAAGAACAAAAATTAAAGATAAATTCATTTCCATGATACTCAAAGATTTGGGTTGTGTAGAAAACTATGATAACCATTCATGAGTAAGCTTATAATAAAAACACTTTTTTGTATTGAAAAGGGATTTTCAAAAGTTCATGTTACTTACCTAAGGTTAGCTTAAGGCATCGCAAGTTTGATTTGTGTATGATGAATTAGCACATATAAGATGGGGCTTCCACATAATTTTAGGGTTTCGATGCCCAAATATTTATTGAATTCCTTATCAAAGAGAACAAAAATGGCATAATACTTGCTTCTTCTTTCTTTTTTTCCTTCATCATGCGATCTTTGCCATGTTGGGTTTCATCGAGCTTTCTATTTAACCCTTGTAATGAGTGTTTAGCCAATGACTCCCAAACCAGATGGTTTTAGGGCATTAGGTGTAAAGACATCTCTAAGGAGTTACTAACTCGAATAAAAAAGGCTACAGAACTAACAGGTTTTAATGCTTTTAAATGAAATTCGCACCTTTTGACGTGAACACTCAATGCTTACTGAGGCAAGAGGCCCAGTTACTCAGTGGAAAGCTTTTTGATCATATTTTTTTGCATGATGAACATATTTCTTTATTTTTTTCTTTTTTATTTTTCTTATGTCAAAGTGTTCTTTTCAAAAAGTTATCCGATTACAGTTAGATTATGGAAACATATACAAGAGAATTATACGTCATACCCCACACAAATGCGTGTTAAATGTGCTCGTGCAAGTTTGGATCAAACTCGTGAATTCTTAGATGCCTTGAGGTAGGTAACTAAACTTTGTAAAATTCCCATTACAAGACTATGTGTTCTAGCTTTTAAGCTTACTAATGAAGTGTTAGCAAATTTTTAAATCAGCCAAAATTTTTGTTTTACCAAAAGAACATGCATTTATCTTCCTAAAAAAAAAAACTGGGACTTAGTGTGTGCATGTGTTTCAAGTGCGTGTGTGATAGTATCTTGTATCTCCCATTACCCCCAAACTAAAAATACACATTGTCCCCAATGTGTGTGGCATGGAAAGATCTGACCTGGGAGATGGAGAACTAAGTTGCTTGCTTTGCTTGTAACACGCCCCTAAACTTGAACTGGATGCATGCATTAAGTACCTCACAAAGAAAAATAAACGTTGTTCTGGAAAATAAGAAATATAAATACTAGATATGTAAATATAAATATAAAAAAAAAGCATTAAAATGAAAAGGTTAAGTCTGGGGTGCCTCCCATGAGCGCTAAGTTTAACGTCTTCAGCCGGACCAAGCCTTATTCTTCCCTAAGACTAAGATTGGCTGGTTTTAGCACTGGTAGTGTCTTATTCTTTCCCATATAAGCATACTTTAAGTGTTCTAGAAACTACTTGAATTCCAAGTGAGGTGTCTGTACAATAAAAAGGAAGAAAATAGTATTAGTAGGCACATAAGGGTCAAATGGATCGATGTACTTACTTGGATGCTTTGGAGAGGCCTCTAGGAGGTGCACAGTTTCAATGATGTCATCAGTAACATCTTCAGATTTTGGCTCAATATCTGATCCTTCGAAACAATGGGTGAGTGTGGTCTCCAAGGGATCAATATTATGGTCATGAAAAACTTGTTCAACAACACCTTGCTTTGGTTCACTTAGCTCCTTAGCCAACTGCCCCATTTGTACTTCTAGCCTTTGAATGGCTTGTTCATACCGTGCAGCAGTTTGTTTTTGCTGATCTAGTGAAGTCATTAATGTTGTCATTAGTTGCTATTGTTGAGTGGTCAATTACTTTACAAGACTCTCTAGGTCACTATTTTCTGATTTCGGCACTGGTTGGGCTGCTGGTTGGAAGTTGCTCCATAAGAGGTTGCGGTGGTGCTGCCATCCAGGATTGTAGGTATTTGTATATGCATTATGCGGTCCCTCATAATTTGCTTGCTCTTGATCTGCATATAAATATAAAAGGCAAGTTTCAGAAGTGTGATTAAAACGAGAACATATAGTACATACCTGGAGTGGTTTGGCTCGCGGACTAGGCGAGATGTTTTGAGTAGTCATGGTGTTTATGAGCATATCCAGCTTCCTCTCCATAGTATTTAGATAAGCATAACTAGCTTCCTCCATTGGTGTTTCTCCCTCAAATGAATTAGTTGAAAAGCTTTAGTGCAGCAGTTTCAGTATTGCTGCTCAGGTACTCTCTGGAGCTTTTGCGCTCGAGCGCACACTGAACCGCGCTCAATCGCACAAGGCACTGCGCTCGATCGCAATGAGGACAGAAACTCCTCTGCACACCTAAACAATAAAAAAAACATAAAGCAAAAAGAAGGAATAAATCTGGTTTTTGATAAAAATAAAACAGAACAGAATAGAATAGAATAACATAGAATAAATTAAAATAATAATAATAAAAACTAACGAAAATAATTCCAAAAAAGAAATTTAGCACAATCCCCGGAAACGGCTCCAAAAACTTGTTGTGCATTTATTTACTTAAATAATTAGGCAAATAATCGCACTCATTTTACTTGCAAGTGCACAAGGTCAACATAGTAGTATAGTGTGCGAAAGCAAGATCATCTCCACAGGGATTGGTGAATTTTGTTTTAGAATTATATTCGCAATGTAAAAAGATAGAAATAATAAAAGAATTGATTTTGATAAAGATAAAATAATAAAGATAAAGATAAAGGCGTAGAGACTTGATATCCACCACTAATTATGCTACTACAATATAACAGTATGCCAATGCTTTAATCATGCCATGTATACCTAATGTTTGTCAGCCTAAGGGCATGGTATCTACTCCTTAAGCTATTGATTTCCCTAAGCAACGAGTTAGGCATGGTATCTACTCTAACTCTTCTCTTTCTTAAGGGATTCAGCAAGGTATCTACTGAGTTGTTCCTTAAGAGAGCATAAGATCTTTGGAAATCGACAACCACATGAGACCTAGGGTATGGTATCTACTCCCGGTTTCCCATGTTGATTAACCCAAGAATCCGGCGTGGATATCTTTTGTTACTATTGTTGAACCCAGGACTCGGTCATCCAAATTGATTCAACTAACTAATCCATACCACATGCATACGTTGATCAGACACACACATATGAGGAATTTAAATAAAAACAGGCATTAATCACGTTAAGCATCACAACACAAATATAGAAAAGGCACCAATACTGATTTATTGAGTAAACATAATTAGGGTTTCAACCAAGCCCTTGCTAAAAGTTTAATTACACATAATAAAAATAAAGGAAAGAAGAAACCGAGAGAAGAGTCATCAATTCTCCTCCACAGTTTCCTTCTCCAAGCTAAAAGCAAAAGATAAAAGAAGGGATTCTCTCTAAGAAGTGATGATTTGTGTGTGCTTTACAGGTGTATTTATAGGGCTTGAGTAGTCCTAGAAGGCTCATGAATTCCCAAACTTTTTTAAAACACAAAACTCCTTTATTTCCAAAATAGGGTTCTGCAGTTTACTGTTCACGCCCGTACATGTGCGCTCGATCGCATGCGTCTTACGCTCGATTACAGTGCTGCACTCGATCCTTCATGTGTGCAACCGATCGCATGTGCGCTCGATCGCGTGCAGTAGTGCGATCGATTGCACTTTAACCAGAAGCTGCTCCAGGATTTCTAGGCTTCTTCCCTTAAGTTCCAAATTTGCTTCTCTTTTCTCCAAGACCTATAAACACATGTGAAACACACAAATGAAGTAAAATGAACTAAATTAACATAACTAAGGACCTAACAAGTGTAAATAAGGGGGCTTAAATATGAATATTTAAGCACCTATCAATTACCTTTTACTTCTTCAACTTAAATGGATGTTGTGTAAGTTGGAAGACTCAGTTACAGCCGGTGGTAGCACTCTCAACAACCGAGGCTGAGTACATAGCAGCTACAGAAGCCATTGAGGAGGCTATGTGGTGCAAAGGGTTGTTGAAAGAGTTGAAGGTTTTTAAATTACTCGCAAGCGCACGAGTCGTTTGCAATATAGTGTTGTGCAAGTGCGAGGTCGAATCCACGGAGAATTATGTTGTGAAAATATTTTTATCTAAACTAAGCCTATTTTAATCTAGTTCTAAGTTTTGAAGTGTCTTTTGCAAAACAAATATAAACCAAACTAAATTGATTTAAAGATTAATGATAAAAACACTAAGGTTTCTGAATCCACCCCACCAAAGTAAAGCATATATCTTCATGTTCTATATAAAAATAATCTATCAAAACATTCCATGAATCCAACTTTAAACAAATCACAACAAATATCCCAATTAAACCAAAACAATCCAATGTATCCGCTTTTAACAAATCACAAAAGATATCCAATTTAATCAAAAACGATTCGATGTATCCATCAGATGAAACACACTGAATATCCAACAGAACAATTTAAACTCAATCAATCATAAGATTTTACTCAAATAATTGAACAGAACGTTTATACTAAAAAACATCAGAATTGTATAAACAAATCTGAAAATATTATGCCAAACAACGGCGAGGCTTCATCTTCAACCTTAGCTGATGATTTTAGCCACTCATAATCATGAAACTAAATTTCACAATAACAGTGCTAAACATTAAACTTTAAAACTAACAAAAGCAGTAAATTAAAAACTGACTATACATGGGGAGAAATTCCACTCGTTGTTGGGCGGCGCTTCCCCTCATGATAGCAAAGCCTTCGGAGATCCACTAGAATGCTAGTAGAAGTCCTCCAAATTGCACCAAAATGGCACTTGGATTGCTTACTAAAGATGAAGTGAAGAGGGGCTTATATAGAGAAACATCACAAGTGCAATATGCTTCCAATCCGATGTGAGATACTGCAAATTCCAGCTTTTGCTCTTTGACCTTTGTCTACTAAAACTTCCATAACTTTCTCTAGAAAAATCATTTTATTGATCCGTAAAATTCTCCAGAAAATAGACATCGGGATATTTCCAAGCATATATGGCTTATCTCCTGATTCTTTCTGAATCAATATAGTTTAATCCTAAAAGATGGCTGATCTGTCACGCTGAAATCATGCAGAGCCTGACCTTTGTTTACTAAAACTGCCATAACTTTCTCTAGAAAAATCATTTTATTGATCCGTAAAATTCTTCAGAAAATAGACATCGGGATCTTTCCAAGAATATATGGCTCATCTCCTGGTTCTTCCTGAATCAATACAGTTTAATCTTCAAAAATGGCTGATCTGTACAAGCAATTCTGGCAATTTAGTGAAACTCCTTTCCAAGCTTGTAAACCTGTAAACAGCGAAAAGTAACAAATTCCTAAGCTAACAAATGTAAATTTAGGGGCCAAAATATGCAATATTTGGCACTCATCAAATACCCCCAAACTTACATTTTGCTAGTCCCTTAGCAAAACAAAATAAAAGACTAAATGAAAAATAAAGAACATAAAGATAAGTTCATCACTCATGGTATCCAAAAATTTAAAGAGCACACATCACCATGATATTCATTCATGAGCAAGCTTAAAAAGATAAACCCATCTTCGCAATGAATAGAAATGTTAAAATCTAATTACTTATAAAAGGCAGGTTAAGGCATCAAAAGTCTGACACTATGTAAAGTGAATTAGCATATAAAAATGAAGCTTCCAAATAACTCCAATGTGTAAGGTCTCCATGTCTCAAGATTCACCAAATTTCCCATCAGAATGAACGAAAATGGCATAGTTTTTAATTTTTTTTATTTATTTTTTTTAATAAGGCTCTGCTATGTTTAGTTCCCTTAAGCTTTCTAATTGACCCATGTAGCGAGTGTTGAGTCAATGACTCCCAAACCAGATGGTTTTAGGGCATTAGGTGTAAAGACACCCGTAAGAACTTACTAACTCGAGTCAAAAAGGCTACGAAATTAAACTGGCCTTAATACTACCAAGCAAAATTCCCACATTTTGACGTGAACACTCACTGCTTACTAAGGCAAGTTTATTTATGATCATCAAATTTTTTTTATATTTTTTTGGGTACTTTTTTTATGCCAAAGTGTTTATCCAACAAGTTATCCAGTTTTAGTTAAGACAAGGAAACATACACATTAAAATCACATGTCATACCTCACACAATTTGTGCTAATGTGCTCTTGTTAGATTAGATCAAACATGTGAATTCTCAAATTCCTAAAGTAAGTAACTAAATTTTAAAACTTTATCACCAGATCATGTGTTCAAAATTTTAAGCTCATCAATGACATCACATCACAGAAATTGTTTAGATCAACCAAAATTTCAAAATAACGTGAGCATGCATTTACCTTATTTCTTTTTCCCTTTTTTTTTAAATGAAGAAAAACAACAAAAAATTAGGACAAAGTGTGTGTAATGTGTCTCCTATACCCCCAAACTTAAATTACACATTGACCTCAATGTGTGAATAATATGGAAAGAGCTGACCTGGGATATTGAGAACTATCTGGACTGGTATGGCTCATAGCATACCCCCAAACTTGATCTCAAGTACGCTTTGTCCCTGAAAAATAAAGACTGGAAAACAAAAAAAACACTAGAGAAAAACAGTAACAAGAAATATGTAAAATAATAAACAAACAGAAAGGATATGCTATGGGGTGCCTCCCATGAGCGCTAAGTTTTACATCTTCAGCCAGACCAAGCATTAGTAATCGTGCCCAGCTAAGTGCTCCACCATCCGTTCAATAAATGGGAGTGGAAAATGATCCTTCCTTGTGGCATCATTCAACTTACGGTAGTTTAGACACACTCTCCATCTTGACTGAACACGAGTTGGCACCAACTCGTCGTCATTATGCTTCACTACCATCAATCTAGCCCGCTTGAGCACGACATGAATCGAGATCACCCACTTGCTATCAGAGATTGGATAAATGATCCCTGCATCCCACAAATTTATTACTTCAGTCCTCACAACCTCTTGTATAGCTGGGTGGAGCCTTCTCTGTGGCTCCCTCGATGACTTGGAGTTCTCCTCCAAATGTATCTTATGCATCACCACTGATAGCTTCCTTGTGCTCTCTTAAAATGTCCACTAATTTCTCCTCTTGAGCCTCAACCAAATCTGAAGCTATAATCACAGGCAAAGAATCTGCTGGACCTAGGAACTTATACTTAAGATTGTCCAGTAAAGGCTTAAGTTCCTTCTTGGGGGTTCAGGTGTTGTGGTCTTCTCCGTCTCACTGCTATTCTAAGGAGCAGACTCCAAAGTAGTATTTGCTTGCTCAAGTAACTTATCCAAATCCAAATCCTCTCCAAACTGAGCAAAGCATGCCTCCAGGGGGTCCTCAATGCTTGATTCACCTATAGTCTCCTCCGTCTTACTGCTCTCCCGATGAGCAGACTCTAAAATGGCATTTGCTTGCTCAAGTAACTTATCCAAATCCAAATCCTCTCCAAACTGAGCAAAGCATGCCTCCAAGGGGTCCTCATTGCTTGATTCATGATGAGAGTCATAAAATGCCTCTTATCAATACTTAATTGTTAGCATTTTAGGATTGATCTAGGTTTTAATTGCACTTTTATATGTTAACAACTCTAAAGTATCATTCTTGGATCATTGATCTACTTCGGTGCATTTTCAGGTACTTTAAGCTCAAAAGAGGAGGAAAAGTTATCATTACTTGAAACACAAAGACTCGAGGCATACTGGAGTGAAGGAATACTTCTGAAAGGACAAGATGGAGGGCTTAAAAGAGCAACAGCTGCTGCCCGCAGTGGAAAGGAGTTTCACTAAATTGTCAGAATTGCCCGTACAGATCAATCATCTTTGAAAATTAAACTGTATTGATACAAGAAGAGTCAGGAGATGAGCCATATATGATTAGAAAGATCCGGAAGTTTATTTTCTGGAGAATTTTACGATTCGTCAAAATGATTTTTCTAGAGAAAGTTATAGCAGTTTAAGTAGACAAAGGTCAGGCTGTGTGGGCTGTGCGGGATTTCAGCATGATTTTGGGCTTAAATCCCACATCCCACATTGGTTGGAAAACACATTTCTATATCCCACATCCCACATTGGATGGGAAACACATTGTACTCTTGGTATTTGCCTATATAAGGCCTACTCCACTTCAGCTTTGAGGAATCAATCGGGGATGAATCCAGAGGGCCTTTAGGAGCAATCCAGAGGGCCTTTAGGAGGAACCCGAAGTTTAAAGTTTGAAGGTTGGGAGAGATGATCATTGGGAGACTGGAGGCAACTTGAGGACGCATGAGCCCCATGGCCAGCTAGTCCCCAAACAAGGCGAAGGGATGAATCCCTAGGTATAGTTGTTCTTATTTTTCCTTTATTTGATTCGGTTGTAGTTGAAATTATTTTTGTTAAATATTATTATGTTTTATTCTTTAATTTAATTAGTAGATTTATTATAACTCCAGTGGTTGCATGCTTCTTTTCTATATAAGTTCAGTCAAACTTTTCTTATGTGTACCTGTTTGGGTGTGATTAAGTCCGGTAGATCTCTTTTATAGATCTGTCCATTGCTGCGGTATCGTCATTTTAGATATATCGTCGTCTCTTGATAATTTTTAAGTTAGGTCATGTATGTTAGAAAGTAAAGAATAATTCATAGCGATTATATTAGGATTTATAAATGCGCTTTAATTGAATATTTTCCGATTGCCTGTTTGGGATGTGAAACCTGCAATCGAGATAAAAACAATTGAATCAAGTTAGGATTAGAGCAAAGAACCTAGGGAGGATTCTCGGAACCTTGTTGTCGTTTTTATTTTAAACTTATTTACAAAATTACCCTTTCCTCAAAACAACTCAGATTTTATGCTTTTAGTCTTTTATCGTTTGTGCTGAGGTTTACACCTTCTGTTGTACTTAACTTGTTTCCCTGTGGAATTGGCACCCCAAAACTATACTACAATAACCGCGTTAGGTTTTGGGCGTAATCAAATTTTGGTGCCGTTGCCGGGGAAACGCACTTAAGTACAAAGAAGCTTGTCAACTTTGACTGTGACAGTAAAAAAAAAAAAAAAAGAAAAAAATTCTTGTTTTATTTATTTTATTTCATCTCTAATTCATTTGGTGCATGCTTAGACAAGAGATCTGCGAGGTAGATTCATTATAGGACCTGAGCTAGAATTACCCTCCCTTCCGAGTCTGATAGTGAAACCTCGCCTAGATAAACCCATAGAGAAAAGCCAAGTGAGAATCTAGAGGATTTTGTTAACGTGGCTGATAACCATAATGAGAATGTTGCTAGGACACTTCAGGATTACCTCAACCCTACACGCACAACCACACCATCATGCATCATATTTCCAGTCAATACTCGCCCATTAGATTTTAAAACAGGGATGATACATTTACTCCCTACATTTCATGGCTTGGATAATGAAAACCCATATGTGCACATTAGAGAGTTTGAGGAAGTAGTCGCGACTTTTCATAGTCAAGACGAAATCGATGACATTGTGAGGCTTAAGTTCATTCCTTTCGCTTTGAAGGATAGAGCTAAGAGTTGGCTAAACTCACTTAGACCACGATCTATTGGGTCGTGGACTAAGATGACTCAGATTTTTTTTAATAAATATTTTCCCCAACATAAGACCAATGCTTTAAAAAGGCAAATCTCCACCTTTGCACAAAAGGACAGCGAGACTTTGTATCAGTCTTGGGAGAGATTTAAAGAGTTATTGAGTATGTGCCCTCACCATGGGTATGAGAGTTGGCGCTTAGTGAGCTATTTTTATGATGGACTTACATATAGAGAGCGCCAATTTGTAGAGATGATGTGTAATGGTGAGTTTTTAGAGAAAGATCCTGATGAGGACATAGAGTACCTCAATGAGCTTGCTGAAAAAGCTCACACTTAGACTGGACCTAGTGCTACTGAAAGCACAAATAGGTCACGACCTATAGAGCACCCAAATGGTGGTGGAATTTACCATCTTAGAGAAGAGGATAACCTTTAAGCCAAGGTCGAGATGCTCATTAGAGAGTTTGATGCATTTAAAAGTAAGGGCTCAAAGCAAACACATGTGGCTAATCATGCCGAGTCTTTAGAGCCGTGCTTTGTGTGTGGCGGGGTAGATCATCTCACCAAAGAGTGCCCCACATTTTTTGATATTAGAGGGGCGTATGAGGAATAATGTAATGCCTTAGGCATGTACAAGAGGCCTCCTGCACCTTTCTCTAACACTTATAACCCGGGGTAGCGAAATCACCCCAACTTCAACTGGAAATCTGAAAACCAGCATGCACATCCCCCTCGATCATCCCCTGCACCTTATCACGCACCTTCAGCCTCTAGGAACTCTTTAGAAGACACCATACAGGATTTTATAGAGGCACAAGGCAGAACGAACCAAAGGTTTGAGGCACTAATTACGCAGGTGATAGAAGAGGGTAAAGAAACTAGGAGCCAGGTGTCCAAGTTGATGAGCTACTTGAGTGTGACTGAGCAAGGTAAGTTCCCTTCTCAAGCTCAGTCCACACCCCATGGTCAACACCTAGCACAAAAGAATTTGGAGGAGGTGAATGCCATTGAGACACTTGGTGGTAAATCAGTACACATCCCAACAATGAAAAAATCAGAGGATGTGGTTGAAAGCCATCAAGTACAAGCATACATGATGGACTCGTTCATGGAAAAGGTCCAGCACCTTAATCCATTAGAGTCCACCTTCACCCATGGCTTCACCAAAGCATATATCGAGCCAGCAGTTGCGGATGTTACTGATGACATCCTTAAGGGCCCCCAAAAGCATAGAGGCACCGAATTTGGCAGTGCAGCAGCGGCAGATGCATTCAACCTATGCTTTTCGAGGAGGGAATAAGAGCGTCTGGCTGAAGACGTAAAACTTAGCGCTCGTGGGAGGCAGCCCACAACATATCCTTTTATTTTTATTGTTTTTCATATTTCTTTTATTATTATTATCTTGTTGTTTTCCAAGTTTTTACTTTTGTATTTATTCTTCAGGGACAAATAAATGAAGCAGTTCAAATGGTGGAGCACAATTTTCAGCTTCTGTGCACCTTTGGCTACAATGGGAGTTTCCTTTACTCTTTCTTTTACATTGAGGTCAATGCAATTTTTAAGTTGGGGGTGGAGGAAACGCATCTCTTTGTTTCCATATTCTTTATTTCCATACATTTTTTTCTTTTTCCATTGAACTGCTTGGTGTATGTTTCCCTTTCTTTTTGTTTTAAAGCATGCTTTATGGTTGCCTTGGATGTAATTCACATGTCAATGATGTGAGCTTAATTGAGATAGCATATAGCATTTAGAAGTAGTTAAATCTTGCTTTGGTTTGAAATTAATTTAAGTATCAATCTTGATTTGGTTAGAGACTCTAGTTTGTAGTAAGATTGGATTATTAATCGAAAATATTTAGAAAAGTTTTATGTGTGATTATTTTGTGAATATTTTTGCGGTTTCGACAAGCTCTAGAACTTACTTGATAACCACTTAAGGCGAATTCCTAGAATGCACATTACTTAGGATATGATATAGGCCATCTTTGAACCGGTTGAGCCTTTCAAACCTACCCTTGCGATATATATCACTAGTCACCTATTTGAGCCTTTTTCTTGAAAAAGAAGTTAAGCCTGGTTTCTTTTAAAAACCCATTCACTCACCCTTATGAGCCTAAAGAGAATATTTTATCCTTACCTCTCTCTTAAAAGAACTTAGCTATACACGTATTGTAAGAAGCACTTAAAAGGAGTAAGGGTGGAAATATGAAAAAATATTACTACCACAACCCAAGTACATTAAAGGAGATAAGTTGGGGGTTGTAGAAAAGATAAGAAAAAAAAATGATGAAAAAGAAGGTGAATAGTTATGTGCCAAAATAAAATAAAATGAATTATGGCAAAGAAAGAAGAAAGAAAGAAGAAAGACAGAAAAAGAAAAGAAAAAAATGGTGATTTGTTGAAAGAAATGCTCGAAAAATGGTTGAAAGAGTTGGGTGTGGAAGTAAAGGTTATCAAGTGCTCAAAGTGATTGTGTTTAAAGCTAAGAGATTGAGTTCTTTTACTTGTGAATCTTTCCCATTCTTCCTTAGCCTTTACCTTAGCCTAACGTTACAAGCTTATTAAAGACCTTTTGATCCAATGTAGTGTGATTTTTCTACAATAGTGGAGAGTGGTTTGAAATGTAAGCATATGGAGCTTGGTTTTATGATTGACGTCACGCTATTTATTATGTTTTTAGAGACCAAGATTTGTATTCATGAATGTTATGCATAAAATCATCCGAATGTTTGGATTAATGGATTGTGGTAAGATGGATGTTAAGAGTCAATAACAATTTTAAGATTAATGTTTGAATTACTTTTGGATTTGGGTGAAATCTAATGATTCTTTGTGCCGTGTGGTATGTGCAATTTTTGAGACAAAATATGAATTACTCTTGGTTAACACTAATATTGCTTTTCATTTACTTTGATTCCCACCATAGAATTCATCTCTTAATTTCCCTTGAATTGCTAGGGACTAGCGATAAGCTAGTTGGGGGTTGTGATGAGAGTCATAAAATGTCTCTTATCAATACTTAATTGTTAGCATTTTAGGGTTGATCTAGGTTTGAATTGCACTTTTATATGTTAACAACTCTAAAGTATCATTCTTGGATCATTGATCTACATCGGTGCATTTTCAGGTACTTTAAGCTCAAAAGAGGAGGAAAAGTATCATTACTTGAAGCACAAAGACTCAAGGCATACTGGAGTAAAGGAATACTTCCGAAAGGATAAGATGGAGGGCTTAAAAGAGCAACAGCTACTGCCCGCAGTGGAAAGGAGTTTCACTAAATTGCCAGAATTTCCCGTACAGATCAATCATCTTTGAAAATTAAACTGTATTGATACAAGAAGAGTCAGGAGATAAGCCATATATGCTTAGAAAGATCCGGAAGTCTATTTTCTGAAGAATTTTACGGTTCGTCAAAAGGATTTTTCTAGAGAAAGTTATAGCAGTTTAAGTAGACAAAGGTCAGGCTGTGCGGGCTGTGCGTGATTTCAGCGTGATTTTGGGCTTAAATCCCACATCCCACATTGGTTGGAAAACATATTTCTATATCCCACATCCCACATCGGATGGGAAACACATTGTACTCTTGGTATTTGCCTATATAAGGCCTACTCCACTTCAGCTTTGAGGAATCAATCTAGGATGAATCCAGAGGGCCTTTAGGAGAAATCCAGAGGGCCTTTAGGAGGATCCCGAAGTTTAAAGTTTGAAGGTCATGAGAGATGATCGTCGGGAGGCTGGAGGCAACTCGAGGACGCATGAGCCCCATGGTCAGCTAGTCTCCAAGCAAGGCGAAGGGATGAATCCCTAGGTGTAGTTGTTCTTATTTTCCTTTATTTGATTCGGTTGTAGTTGGAATTATTTTCATTAAATATTGTTATGTTTTATTCTTAATTTAATTAGTAGATTTATTATAACTTCGGTGGTTGCATACTTCTTTTCCATATAAGTTCAGTCAGGCTTTTCTTATGTGTACCTGTTTGGATGTGATTGAGTTCGGTAGATCTCTTTTATAGATTTGTCCATTGCTGCAGTATCGTCATTTTAGATATATCATCGTCTCTTGATAATTTATAAGTTAGGTCATGTGTGTTAGAAAGTAAAGAATAATTCATAGCAATTACATTAGGATTTATAAATGCGCTTTAATTGAATATTTTCTGATTGCCTGTTTGGGATGTGAAACCTGCAATCGAGATAAAAACAACTGAATCAAGTTAGGATTAGAGTAACGAACCTAGGGAGGATTCTCGGAACCTTGTTGTCATTTTTATTTTAAACTTATTTACAAAATTACCCTTTCCTCAAAACAACTCAGATTTTATCCTTTTAATCTTTTATCGTTTGTGTTGAGGTTTACACCTTCTGTTGTACTTAACTTGTTTCCTTGTGGAATTGACACCCCAAAACTATGCTACAATAACCGCGTTATGCTTTGGGCGTAATCAATTCATCCACAGTCTCCTCAATAATCTCCTCTATCAAGCATACATTTCTCACTTCATCAAATTCCAGTGGTTGCTTAGTGATATCAAAGATATTCAACTCCACTGTCATATTTTCGAAGGAAATCTTCATCACCCCTGTCCTAAAATTTATCAGGGCATTAAGAATGGTCGCCCTAGAATCACCGGTATCTAAATCCCTACATTCTGAACCGGCTCTGTGTCTAGCATAATAAAATCCACGGGGAAATAAAACTTATCCACCTTTATCAAAACATCCTCAACTACTCATCGTGGTATTTTCACTGACCTGTCAGCCAATTGAAGCGTTGTGGATGTGGGCTTTAATTCTCCTAACCCCAACTGCAAATAGACTCAATAGGGCATAAGATTCACACTCACTCCTAGATCCAATAGAGCCTTCTCAATCTGGCTGACTCCTATCATGCAAGAGATGGTAGGACACCCTGGGTCCTTATACTTGATCGGTATCTTGCACTGAAGGATTGAGCTAACCTGCTCGGTCAAAAATGCCTTCTTCGGGACATTCGTCCTCCTCTTGATAGTGATCAAGTCCTTTAAGAACTTGGCATATGACGACACTTGCTGGATGGCGTCCAAAAGTGGGATATTGATTTGGACTTGCTTGAACACCTCCAAAATTTTCTCAAACTTCCCTCCTTTCTTGGGCACTTGTAATCTCTCAGGGTAAGGCACTTTAGGTACAAATGACCTAGGAGGATCCTTAACAGTGGGTGTGGCTGTAGATGGCTTAGCATCTCTCTTTTCCTTGTTGCCACTTTCTTGTCCTGGCTGCATAGCAGGGTTCTCTTCCACTTGATTCTCCACTTGTCTCCCAGACCTTAATGTGACAATCGATTACACTTGTTCCTGCCTGTGCATAGGATTTGATAAATTTCCAACCGTAAACTGTTCTTTCGGGTTAGGCACGGGTTGACTAGGGAACGTTCCCTTCTCTCTTTCACCCAAGTGACATACGATTTGACCTATTTGACTCTCTAGCTTGGCAATCGCTTGGATGTTTACTATTGTTGCGCTCCTCACTTCACTGATGGATTGGCCAGTCATCTTCATGAACTCCTTGAGGGTGTCCTCTAGTGACTGTGAAACCGGTGCTAGCGCTTGAGTGGGAGCTTGGTAAGCAGGTGATGGTGCTGGATGAGCTGAGCGACCATGACTTGGAATTGGTGGAGGAAATCTGGGAGGGTATTGATTGTGAGCATGATGAGGGGCTCCTCCCTGATTCATCGATTGGTTCTGCTTTCATGAAAAATTAGGGTGGTTCCGCCACCCTGGATTGTAAGTCTTGGAGTAAGATCCATTTGACTGCCTCCGATAGTCATTGAAAGCGTTCACTTGTTCCATAGGATACTCGGCAAAAACCGGCATTGATGGACAATTCTGTGCTAGATGCATGGGACTAGCACAGATGGAACAACTATCAGCATGGAATGTGTTGGCAGTATTGATGGATTGGCCTACAGTGAGAGCGTCAATCTTCTTAGTGAGAGCATCTAACTTTATCCTCAAGTCAGCATCTTCCCTGACCTCATAGATGCCTCCTTTCTTAGGAGTACGAATGGACTTATCTCAACAGCTTGAGAAATCCCACTGCTGCGAGTTGTTGGACAACTTGTCCAACGCCTTGTATGCTTCCTCCCCCGTCAGACTCAAGAATGCCCCCCATTCATAGACTCGATCATGCTACAGTTGGGTTGAGTCATGATTTTATTAGACATGCATATGAATGTTTGATTGATGGTTTATTTTTATAGTTTGAATATCATTAGTGTTACTTTACTGTTTCATGGTTCTCCCCTTAATTTATCTCCTTGAGATATCTTATGTCACGTTTGATTGACTGAATCAATGACATAATAGAATGTCCATTCACCTTGACCATTACACTGTTTGGTTGGTTTAAAAATGTTGGAATGAGTAATACATATTTAGAGTCCATTACATCAAAATGGAGTAATAAGCATTACACTCTTGAGGGTGTAAAGGTCGTTCCATTATGACATTGAGTCACTCATGATTATAATTAAAATATAATATCAAATATCATCCCATAATATATGAATAATAATACGATATATTAATAAAAATATAAAATATAAAAAATTAAATATTTTTATTTTATTCATATTAAATATCATAAAATAATATATGAATGGTAATATAATATTATTGTAGTAAATAATATATCATATATCATATAATATAATAATATAGTGATCATAATTATGAAAAGTACCAAATAAATTACTTTAAAACTAAATAAAAGTAACACATAAGTTAATAAATATAAAAATATAATTAATTATTAATAAAAAATCATAAAATCATAAATAAATACTAATAATAATATAATTAACTGATATAAGATATTTAAATAATATATTTAGTAATAACATAAAAACGAAAATAAAAATAAACTTACGATAAAATACAGTAAGCATATAACAAATTAAATATTTTTATTATAATAATATATTATTTCAGTTTTATAATATAAATAATTATATTTAAATTAATAACAATAAATGATAAAATTAAAATGAATTAAAATATAATATAACCTTTTGAATAATATTAAATAAAATTAAAATGAGAATATAATAAAATTAATAATTATTAGTATCATAAATAATAAATTAAATACATCATAAAATTTGAATAATAATAATAATAATATATAATATTGATATTAAAATTAGATATTTCTATTATGATAATATAGTAAAATAATTAATATATAATAATATAACATGCTTAATATAGATAGATGAATAAATAAATATAATAAAATAATTAATATGATTAATTATAAATAGAATTTTATACTCAAGAGGATCTTAAACAGTTTTATTTTATTTTTATGGTGTGAAAATGTAAACCAAATTAACACTGTAATCAACTCCAGTTTAATGGAGGAATCTTTTCCATGTTCTAACCAAATAAAACAATCAGCTTTCAACCTCGATTACATTATAACCTCGTGTTCATTAGGTCATTTTATCATTTGGTTGATCAAAGCATTCTGAGATCGTCAATTGGTGGTTTTGGATTGAAGCCTGTAAAGGAAATGAAATCAATCGAGATATTTAACTATAATTTGAGCAACCAAAAAAATAAATTGATTGATTTTATCAATTCATACTTGTTTCAAACGGTTTTATAGAAAATCAACCAACTCACCAGAATCGTCTTTAGTGTCGCATTTAATGTGACACCTTCCCTCACACTCGAGTTTCGTGGTGGGGGCATGAAAGCATGCTTTGGTGCAATCTTGATAGCAAGCATTGCCTTTCATAGCCTTAGTGAGGTGCATTGCCGCGACGAGAACAAAGCACATGAGAAACACTGCAACAAGCTGTTTCTTGGCCATAATTGCCTCTTTCGTGCAATTAATATTATTCTTGCAACTTTACACTACAAGAAATGAATATGTATTTATATGCAATATTGGTGATGCTTTCTGATCTAGTGATTTGTGGTGTTTCTTTGCGACTAATTGATAAATTAGTGATACAAATGAATACGTATTTATATGCAATGGGGTTGCTTATTTTTGGTAATTATTAATTTGAAGCTGGAATAAGTCTATGAGGTGTGTGGTTAATAATTCATGTATGCTGGAATTAACAGGGTTTGCTAAACATAGAAGTCACTTGGTTGGTGGATGGAGAAACTTAGTCAAATTTTCTTGTTTTGGTGTAAAATAATAAAAGGACATACAACTTTTTATTGAAACGATGTTATAATACAAATAGTACATTTAATTACAATATAAATATTTATATTGTAATTTAAATATTTCAATTTCTTACACCTGGCATGCATTTGTTTGATCCTTCTATATGAAATTCGAATCAAGTAAACCATATATATATGTTTACAAGTGAGTCTCACGTCCAAATTAATGTGTATTTAATCTTTTGTTTTTTTTTTCATAAATGCCATATTTTAATTTATTACTTAAGAAAAAAAAATGTATCTTAAAATCTAAGATAAGTGTCACTACTTAATTAATAATTTCTCATTAAGGCTGATGAGTTTTTGGTCTTATGGTCAAAACTGAAGTCTTGGAACTTCAAATTCTCGGTTCAATTCCCACAACATTATATTATTGTGAATCAATTTCCATTACCAAAAAAAATCAATATGGTGGCTCTATGATTATTTTAGCAATGACAAATATCATTCCGAAAAAAGCATTCACAACAACATTTTCTAGTTGATGCCAATGTTTTGGAACAACAATTTTGCATTGCACAACGAAAAATTGTTGTTGCCAATGTTTAAATCTATGATATTTAAAGTTTTAGCAACAACAAATTCTCATTGCCTATAATAAATTTATTTTAGTTTTAGCTTTACCTATTGGTGTTTACACATATAATCATTTAGCACCTAAATTCTATTCAAGCATATATACAAATCCAAGATATTATATACAAAAAAATGCTTCTAATTCAATTCAAGTATATATACAAATCCAAATACTATTACATATCCATAAAAATACTTTTGATTCAATTCACACATAAAAATTTCCTTATTCTTTTGGTAATGGTGAAAATTAATTCTGTTAATAGTTTTATATCATCATTGTAAAAAAATTAAATTTAACTTGTAAATAGAGAAACTTAGTCAAATTTTCTTGTTTTGTGTAAAATAATCGAGGGACATACAATTTCTTTTTATTGAAACGATGTTATAATACAAGTAGTTAATTTACATTGTAATTTAAATATTTCAATTTCTTACACTCAACATCATTTGTTTGATTCTTCTATATGTTAATTGGCATCAAGTAATTTATCGCACATATTTTTACTAGGTAAATAGTTGGAATTATTAGGAGCCAATGTTCATAATATTAAACCATATATATAGTTATTAATCTTTTTTTTTTCCTTCAGAAATGCCATACTTTAATTTATTACTTAAAAAATGTATCTTAAAATCTAAGATAAGTATCACCATTTAAAAATTTCTCATTAAGACTGATGAGATCTTTGTTTAGTGATCAAAACCGATGTCTTGAAACTGTAATGTCTCAAGTTTGATTCTCTATATATATAAATTTTTTATTTGATTTTATATCGAATTTTAGAAACAGAAAAAGTTGTTGTAAGAAGCGAAATCATTTCTCTGGTACTTATTACGTAAAGTACTTCACAACAAAACCGAAAAGAATGGCAACAAATCAATATGGTGGCTCTCATATTATTTTAGAAACGACAGATAAAAATCCAAGAGAGTTGTACAATTATTTATTACTACGAGTTTCATCACAAATACAAAAAGATTAAAAAAAAACACTTGTTTGCACTATTCTTCTTCATGGCCCAATCATACTCGAACCTGGAAAAAATAATTTAAAGAACAAGTAATTATATCCTCCATATTTATTTTTGAAGATTAAATCGTAAGAATGTCATTGGCTACTATTCAATAATCACATCCCATAGAATTCACATAAAAGTAGTAAAAAGACAAAAAAGAGCCTTAAGACTAACATAGAAAATAGTTCCTGCAATGTACATCTACCACAAAAGCTATTCTATCACAATCATTTACTGTGCATGTAAAATATCATGAAGATACAACTTATCTCCAAAGCTGACACAAAAGTTAAGGCAGAATCCATTGAAGTCCCACAACTCCACAGCTACAAATATCATGACAGTTCTTCTATAAGTACACCTATCTAAACATTTTTTTTTGAAAGAACACAACTTTCGAATTTTAGCAAATGACTCCTATTAATTTAAAAGTTCGATTCTTTTACAATTTAGGTTTCTGGGAAGGCACTAGAACAGTCCTGTAGGGCTGCATAGGTGCCAAGTAAGGCACATAAGCATTACTTATAAAAAAAAAAAGGCACAGAAGCACAAGGGTGAGCCGGTGCCTTACTTGGGACCATGCAGCCTTGTGCAAGGATGTTTAGGTGTCTGGAAACCCCCACCTAAAAACTAAAGGTCTGGCATACCTTTAGTTTAGTACTAAGATGGGTCTAGTTCATTGCTGGTAAGCGGCAACCTTTGTTGGGGAAAACTTTTGATTTTCTAATCTGTCATGAGAATTCAAAAGGTATATATATATATATATATATATATATATATAAACAATTGCATTGAACTGTTTACCTATTCCAATAAATAATATAAGAGGAGCAAATATGCATAGTTGAGGACCATAAATTTTGTCTAATTATGGCAAAAAAAGCACATGTTAGATTAAAAGTAGGACAAAAAGAAACAACCCTTTATTAGTTTCCAAGACCCAACCTTTTTGCATCAAAATTATCAACATATTTCCATCATGGCACCTTGAGAAATCAAGTAATTTTTAACTCATTGATTCATGCCTTACTAGGCCACTTGATATATAGATAATGAACACTGTAATTGAAAGGAAAACCCTGTTCATATAACTCTCTAAGTTTAGTGCAGACTGCAGAATTATTTTACGTTATATATTCATAAAATACAATGCAAGTAAATCACTAAAGACAGTACCTTATATCTGTTTATCAATTCAAAAGACTCAAAACCCATAACCAAATGGAACCAATCTCACCCAAAATTACAAAAGCAAACTTCAAACTTGAACTGAAGCATATGCTTTCACATAGGAAACATTCAACTAGAACAAAATGAAATGTGTTCTCCTCCATTTCCAAGCATTTCCATGAAAACTTAATTTTGATACTGTTGAAAATAACCTTCTAATCCTAGGTTGTGACCTTCAAACACCACAAATCTACTATGATTTGGATCAAGACAAGAATCAAACCACAAAAGACAAAATATAAGCAATTGTTATTGAGGTTCGACAAATTGCCTACGTCCCTGTGAGCTCCTCTGAGCTCTTTGCACTAAATCAATGGAATTCTTACAATTACAACTACAACTCTTCAAGAACAAGATGAACACTTGTGTATTTGTTACAAGTTATAATTATTGTTGCAATATCACCCTTTATATAGAGCAATAACTACCTTAACTAATCTTGAAACCAATCTCAGCCCTTAGATCTTGAGAACTAATCAATCATAACCCTCTAAGTTGTTTAAGTGAAATTGTGCGTTTCAACCAAAACAACACACCAGCTGAAGGAGCCCAAAATCTAGTTTCTGGAAGACTTCGCGGCGCGGCCTGGAACAAGGTGTGCCGCGGCGAGCTCAAAAATCATGGACTTCCAAACATTCGGACGGGCGAGGCGCGGGTGGTTAGTGTCACGGAACAAAGGTCTGCACCGCGGCACGCAAAGCTTGCGCCTAGGCGCCAAATGCTGCTGAAGCTGAAATTCTATAGCAAGACCATCTCTTCTCAAGAACTCCTCAACCTTTAATTCTTAGACAAAAACCCAACAATCTCTACCTTTGTCTAAGCAATTAAAACCGAACCAATTGTGCAGAGAACTCAAAATCCAAACTCAACATAAGTCACCACATCATCTGATTCCAACTCTAAGAAGTTCAAGGCAATGATTGAACTTGCTTAGAGTTAGAACTTTAGTGCCTAAATCTGCAGGATTTTCTTCCGTTGCCAGCTTGTCCTCATGCTTAGTCCTCTCATGGAACACCAGATTTTTACACAAATGCAACGCACTTTGGCTATCTGTATACACCACCACCTGCTCTTTTAGAACCTTCAACTCTTCCAACAACCCTTTCCACCATAGAGCCTCCTTAATAGCTTCCGTTGCTGCTATATACTCTGCTTCGGTTGTTGAGAGTGCTACCACCGGCTGCAACTAAGCCTTCCAACTTATACAACATCCATTTAAGTTGAAGAAGTATGAAGTAATCGATCTTCTCTTACCCCGGTCTGCTCCATAGTCTGAATCCGCATAACCTTCTAACTAGATGGACTTACCTCTCTTCTCGTAAACAAGCCCCACATCTGAGTTTTCCTCCAAATACCTCAGCAACCACTTCATCCCAAGCCAATACTCCTTTCCAAGATTACTCATAAACCTGCTAAGAACACTAATGGCTTGAGAAATGTAGGGTCTAGTGCTTACCATAGTGAACATGACTGGTCCAACCGCACTAGAGTAAGGGACCTTTTTCATTTCTTTCTTCTCCTCATCCAAACTAGGACATTGATCGCTGGAGAACTTGAAATGACCAGCAAAGGGAATTTTTACTGGTTTACTATCTTCCATAGAGAATTTAGACACCATATTTTCTATGTAAGAAGTGTTGTGAGTTTTAAATTACTCACAAACGCACAAATAGTTTGCAATATAGTGTGTGCAAGTGCGAGGTCGAATCCATAGGGAATTGCGTCGTGAAAATATATTTTTATCTAAACTAAACCTATTTTAACCTAATTCCAAATTTTGAATTGTATCTTGCAAAAAAAATATAAACCTAAACGAAAATGAGTTGAAAGCAATGATAAAAATACTAAGGTTTTTGAATCCACCCCACCAAAATAAAGCATATATTTTCATGTTCTGTATAAAAGTAATCTATCAAATAATTTCATGAATCCACAATTATACAAATCACAGTGAATACCCTAATTCAATCAAATCATCCAATGTATCCCTTTAGAATCACAATGGATATCCAATTTACTTTGGATGATCCGCCGTATCCGACAGATGAAACACAAGGAATATCCAATTTGAACAATTTAAACATAATCAATCATAAGAATTTACTCAAATAATTGAAACAGAACATTAATACTAAAAATATTAGAATTGTACGAACATATCTGAAAATATTATGCCAAACAATGGCGAGGCTTCATCTTCAACCTTAGATGAAGGTTTTAGCCTCTCATGATTATGAAAATAAATTTCACAATTAAAGTGCTAAACATAAAACTTTAAACTCAAAAGAAATAAATTAAAACTGACTATACATTGAGAGAAATTCCACTCGTAGCTGTTGTGCGGCGCTTCCTCCCTTGGTAGCAAAACCATGAAGATCCCCCAGATTGCTAGCAGAAGTCCTCCGGATTGCACCCCTTTTTGATGAAGTGAAATTGGGCTTTTATTGGGGAACTCCATGAGTGCAATGTGTTTCCAATCCGATATGGGATGTGGGATATAGAATGTGTTTCCAACCGATGTAGGATGTGGGATTTAAGCCTTCACATGCCCTTCAAAACTTCTGCCCACGTTGAAATCTCGCACAGCCTGACCTTTGTCTACTAAAACTGCTATAACTTTCTCTAGAAAAATCATATTTACGAGCCATAAAATTTCACAGAAAATAGATATCCGGATCTTTCCAATCATATATGACACATCTCCTGGTTCTTCCTAAATCATTACAGTTTAATCCGAAAAAATCACTTCTGCCACGCTGAAATCACGCACAGCCTGACCTTTGTCTATTAAAACTGCCATAACTTTCTCTAGAAAAATAATATTTACGAGCTGTAAAATTCCCCAAAAAATAGAAATCCAGATCTTTCCAAGCATATGTGGTACATCTCCTAGTTTTTCCTGAATCAAAACAGTTTAATCCGTAAAAATGACTGATTTGTACGGGCAATTCTGGTAATTTAGTGAAACTCCTTCCGAGTGCTTGTAAAGCTGTAAAACAACGAAAAAAATAACTCAAAGTAACAAATTCCTAAGCTAACAACTGTAAATTAAGGGGCCAAAATATGCAATATTTGGCACTCATCAAATACCCCCAAACTTACATTTTGCTAGTCCCTTAGCAAAACAAAATAAAAATAAAAAACTAAATGAAAAACAAAGAACACAAAGATAAATCCATCATTCATGGTGTCCAAAAATTTAAGTAGCACACAAAACCATGATATTCATTCATGAGCCAACTTAAAATATGAACCCATCTTCGCAATGAATATGAATTTTAAAATCTAATTACTTACAAAAGACAGGCTAAGGCATCACAAGTCTGACTCAGTGTAAAGTGAATTAGCATATAAAGATGAGGCTTCCAAATTACTTCAATGTGCAATGTCTCCATGTCTCAAAATTCACAGAATTTCTCATCACAATGAACAAAGATGACATAGTTTTATTTTCTTCTCTATTTTATTATAAGACTCTGCTATGTTTAGTTCCCTTAAGCTTTCTAATTGACCTATGTAGCAAGTGTTGAGTCAATGACTCCCAAACCAGATGGTTTTAGGGCATTAGGTGTAGAGACACCCCTAAGAACTTACTAACTCGAGTAAAAAAGGCTACGAAGCTAAACTGGCCTTAATACTACCAAGCAAAATTTTCACCTTTTGACATGAACACTCACTGCTTACTGAGGCAAGAGGTCCAGTTACTCAGCGAAAAGTTTCGCAATGATCATTATGAATAAAATTCCCACCTTTTGATGTGAACGCTCATTGCTTACTGAGGCAAGAGGTCCAGTTACTCAGTGGAAAGTTCATTGATGATCATTAATTTTTTTTTTGAAACATACTTTTCTCTGCCAAAGTGTTAATCCAACAAGTCATCCAGTTTCAGTTAAGATAAGGAAACACACATTAAAATCACATGTCGTACCTCACACAATTTTGTGCTAATGTGCTCGTGTCAGATTAGATCAAACATGTGAATTCTCAAATGCCTAAAGTAAGTAACTAAAATTTTAAATTCTATCATCAGATCATATGTTCAAGATTTTAAGCTCACCAATGACATCACATCACAATATTTGTTTAGATCAACCAAAATTTCAAAATAACTTGAGCATGCATTTATCTTCTCTTTAAAACGAAGAAAAAACAACAACAAATTAGGAGAAAGTGGGTGTAATGTGTCTTCCATTCCCCCAAACTTAAATTACACATTGACCCCAATGTGTGAATAATATGGAAGGAGCTAACCTGGGAGATGGAGAACTAGCTGGACTGGTATAGCTCATAGCATACCCCCAAACTTGATTTGAAGTACATGTTGTCCCTGAAAAATAAAGACTGGAAAAAAAAACACTAGAGATACACAATAATAAGAAATATGAAAAATAATAAAACATAAATGATATATTGTGGGGTGCCTCCCATAAGCGCTAAGTTTTACGTCTTCAACCAAACTCTCCATACTGATTGAACACGAGTTGGCACCAACTCATCGTCTTTATTCTTCACTACTGTCAATCCAACCCGCTTGGGCACGGCATGAATCGGGCTCACCCACTTGCTATCGAAGATTGGATAAATGATCCTTACATCCAACAACTTTATCAATTCAGTCCTCACAACCTCTTGCATAGCTGGGTTGAGCTTTCTCTGTGGCTCCCTCGATGACTTGGTATTCTCCTCCAAATGTATCTTGTACATCACCACCGAGGGGCTGATCCCCATGATATCCTCAATTGTCCAGCTGATAGCTTCCTTGTGCTCTCTTAAACCTTCTAATAATTTCTCCTCATAAGAATTAACCAGATCTGAAGCTATAATCACAGGCAAAGAATCTATTGGACCTAGGAACTTATACTTAAGATTGTCCAGTAAAGGCTTAAGTTCCTTCTTAGGGGGCTCAGGTGTTGTGGTCTCCTCTGTCTCACTGTTCTCTCGAGGAGCAAACTCCAAAATGGCATTCGCTTGCTCAAGTAACTTATCCAAATCCAAATTCTCTCCAAACTTAGCAAAGCATACCTCCAGGGGGTCCTCAATGCTTGATTCATCCACAGTCTCCTCAATAATCTCCTCTATCAAGCATACATTTCTCACTTCATCATATTCTAGTGGTTGTTTACTGATATCAAAGATATTCAACTCCACTGTCATATTTTCGAAGGAAATCTTCATCACTCCTGTCCTATAATTTATTAGGGCATTAGCCATGGCTAAGAATGGTTTCCTTAGAATCACCGGTATCTGAATCCCCACATTCTCAACCGGCTCTGTGTCAAGCACAATAAAATCCACGGGGAAATAAAACTTATCCACCTTTATCAAAACGTCCTCAATTATTCCCCGTGGTATCTTCATTGACTTGTCAGCCAATTGTAGCGTCACGGATGTGGGCTTCAATTCTCCTAACCCCAACTGCAAATAGATTTAGTATGGTAGAAGATTCATACTCGCTCCTAGATCCAAAAGAGTCCTCTCTATCCAGCTGATTCTTATCGTGCAAGAGATAGTAGGACACCCCGGGTCCTTATACTTGATGAGCAACTTGCACTGAAGGATTGAGCTAACCTGCTCGGTCAAAAAATCTTCTTCAGGACATTCATCCTCCTCTTGACAGTGATCAAGTCCTTTAAGAACTTGGCATACAACAATATTTGTTGGATGGCGTCTAAAAATGGGATATTGGTTTGGACCTGCTTGAACACCTCCATAATGTCCTAATACTTCCCTCCTCTCTTGGGCGCTTGTAATCTCTCAGGGTAAGGCGCTTTAGGTATAAACGACCTAGGAGGATTCTTAACAGTAGGAGTGGTTATAGATGGCTCAGCATCTCTCTTCTCTTTGTTGCCACTTTCTTGCCCTTGCTGCATAACAGGGTTCTCTTCCACTCGATTGTCCATTTGTCTCCCAGACCTTAATGTGACAATCGATTGCACTTGTTCCTCCCCGTGCGTAGGAGTTGATGAATTTTCAACCATAAACTGTCCCTTCGAGTAGAGTATGAGTTGACTGGGGAATTTTTCCTTCTCTTTTTCACCCAAGTGACTTGCGATTTAACCCATTTGACTCTCTATCTTGACAATCGCTTGGGTGTTTACTATTGTCGCACTTCTCGCTTCATTGATGGATTAGATGGTCATCTTCATGAAATCCTTAAGGGTGTCCTCCAATGACTGTGAAACCGACGCTGGTGCTTGAGTGGGAGCTTCGTAAGCGGGTGATGGTGTTGGATGGGCTGAGCGACCATAACTTGGAAATGGTGGAGGAAATCCGGGAGGGTATTGATTGTGAGCATAATGAGGGGCTCTTCCCTGATTCATCGATTGGTTCTGCTTCCATGAAAAATTAAGGTGGTTCCGTCACCCTGGATTGTAAGTCTCGGAGTAAGATCCATTTGACTGCTTCCGATAGTCATTAAAAGTGTTCACTTGTTCCATGGGATACTCGGCAAAAGTCGGCATAGATGGACAATTCTGTGCTAAATGCATAGGACTAGCACAGATTGAATAGCTTTCAACATTGTATGTATTGGCAGCATTGATGGATTGGCCCACAGTGAGAGCGTCAACCTTCTTGATGAGAGCATCTATCTTTATCCTCAAGTCAGTGTCCTCTTTAATCTCATAGATGCCTCCATTCTTAGGAGCACGAATGGACTTGTCTCGACAGCTTGAAAAATCCCACTGCTGCGAGTTGTTGGATAACTTGTCCAATGCCTTGTATGCTTCATCCCCCGTCAAACTTAAGAATGCCCCCCATTCATAGACTCGATCATTCGACGATTGGGTTGAGTCAACCCTTAGTAGAAAAACTGAATGAGTCTTGATTACACCCAAAGAATAATGTGGTAGTTGTAGCACAGCTTTGGGGCGTCGATTCCACAAGGAGACAAATTAAAAGAATAATAGAAGGTACAAAGAAACTAAAGCGAAATATTCAATGATTAATAGAGAAAGATTAATTTTAAATGCAAATTAAAGTAAAGAAAATTTGATAAATAGTAAAGTGTCAGGAATCCCTTGCACAAATCTGGTATTTTAATTACTCTTAATTCATTGAATAACTCAATTGGGAACTCAATTTCCAAAATTCTCAATCGGAAGATATAGTTTTATAAAACAAGATTAAACCAAATGTAACCCTTTGAAAAATCATTTACCACTTTTAAAATACGTCAATTATTATCACTATTGAGAAAATCCAACGACGACAATATACTCAGGAAACGATATTGCAGCAAAGAACTAAATCAATATAGATAAATATTTAATCTCAACATAAGCAAATAGCTAAACCATTCAATAGAAAAAGCATGACTGAATCCATAAACAGAATAAATTCTAAGATTATTCGAAAAAGAAAACATCACCAATGAATTGCAAATGATAAAATACAAGAGTTTTAGTAATTGAAACTCACATACATAAATTAAAAATAAACAAAAAATACCATTAATTGTACAAGTTCATCCCTAGCCCCACTTGAGAATTTAGTTACCCATAAATATAATGGACAACAAGAATCTCAAGGGAAAGATTTGATCTCGCCGTGAGCATCCCCCTTTGGTAGCAAAGCCTTGGAGATTCCCAGCTTGCCCTCCAAAAGTCTTTCAGATTGCTCCCGAAAGCCCTCCAGATCTGCTCTCAGATGATCCCCAAAGTTGAAGTGGAGTGGGCCTTTTATAGGGGAACTCCATGAGTGCAATGTGTTTCCAATCCGATGCGGGATGTGGCATATAGAAATGTGTTTCCAATCGATGTGAGATGTGGGATTTAAGCCTTCACATTCCCTTCAAAACTTCTGCCCACGTTGAAATCCTGCACAGCCTGACCTTTGTCTACTAAAACTGCCATAACTTTCTTTAGAAAAATCATACTTATGGCTCATCTTCTGGTTCTTCCTGAATCATTACAGTCTAAATCCGCAAAAATCACTTCTGCCACGCTGAAATCACACACAGCCTGGCCTTTATCTACTTAAACTTCCATAACTTTCTCTAGAAAAATCATATTTATGAGCTGTAAAATTCCTCAAAAAATAGACATCTGGATCTTACCAAGCATATATGGCTCATCTCCTGGTTCTTTCTGAATCAATACAGTTTAATCTGTAAAAATAACTGATCTGTACGGGCAATTATGGTAATTTAGTGAAACTCCTTTCCAAGTGCTTGTAAACCTGTAAAAAAATGAAAAAACAACTCAAAGTAACAAATTCCTAAACTTGTATTTTGCTAGTCCCATAGCAAAATAAAATAAAGTAAAATAAAAACTAAATGAAAAACAAAGAACATAAAGATAAGTTCATCATTCATGGTATCCTAAAATTTAAGCATCACTCAAAACCATGATATTCATTCATGAGCAAGCTTAAAATGTAAACCCATCTTCGCAATGAATAGGAATTTTAAAATTTAATTACTTACAAAAGTCTAATTCAGTGTAAAGTGAATTAGTATATAAAGATAAGGCTTTCAAATAACTTCAATGTGCAATGTTTCCATGTCTCAATATTCATATAATTTCTCATCATAATGAACAACGATGGCATAGTTTTATTTTATTCTCTCTTTTATTATAAGCTCTGCAATGTTTAGTTCCATTAAGCTTTCTAATTGCCCCATGTAGTGAGAGTTGAGTCAATGACTCCCAAACCAGATGGTTTTAGGGCATTAGGTGTAAAGACACCCCTAAGGACTTACTAACTCGAGTAAAAAAGGCTACGAAGCTAAACTGACCTTAATGCTATCAAGAAAAATTTTCACCTTTTGATGTGAACACTCACTGCTTACTGAGGCAGAGGTCCAGTTACTCAGTGGAAATTTTCTCAATGATCATTATGAATAAAATTCCCACCTTTTGACGTGAACACTCACTGCTTACTGAGGCAAGAGGTCCAGTTACTCAGTGAAAATTTTATTAATGATCATCATGAGCATTTTTCTCTTTTTATGCAATTTTTTTTCAAAGTGTTTATCCAACAAGTCATCCAATTTCAGTTGAGTCATCGAAACATACACATTAAACTCATATGTCATACCTCACACTATTTTATACTAATGTGCTTGTGTCAGATTAGATCAAACATTTGAATTCTCAAATGCCTAAAGTAAGTAGCAAAATTTTAAAACTCTATCATCAAATCATGTGTTCAAGATTTTAAGCTCACCAATGTCATCACATCACAGTATTTGTTTAAATCAACCAAAATTTCAAAATAAAATGAGCATGCATTTATCTTCTCTTTAATAAATAAAAAAAAAACTAGGACAAAGTCTGTGTGAATGTGTCTCCTATACCCCCAAACTTAAATTACACATTGTCCCTAATGTGCGAACAAGATGGAAAGAGCTGACCTCGGAGATGGAAAACTAGCTGGGCTGGCATGGCTCATAGCACACCCCCAAACTTGAACTGATGCACACACATTGTCCCTGAAAAAGAAAAACGAAAGTAATACCGGAAAACAAAAGATACTAAAAGTAAACAGTTGTGAGAAAAACAAAAGGATATGCTGCGGGGTGCCTCCCATGAGCACTAAGTTTTACGTCTTCAGCCAGATGCTCTTATTCCCTTCTAGAAAAACATAAGTTGAATGCACCAACAACTGCTTCACTGTCAAATTTGGTGCTTGTATGCTTTGGAGAGGCCTCAAGGATGTGCACAGCTTCAATGATGTTATCAGTAACATCTGCAGATTCTGGCTCAATATCTTCTCTTGTGAAACCATGGGTGAGGGTGAACTCCAATGGATTAAGGTGGTGGGCCTTTTCCATGAGTGAGTCAATCATGTATGCTGTTGGAGCGATTATCTACCTAAATAAATAAGCAAATAACCGTTCTAGTTTTACTTGCAAGTGCGCAAGGTCTGTGGTAGCATAGTGTGCAAGTGCGGGATCATTTCCACAAGGATTGGTGAATTTCTATTTAGAATTACTTTCACAATATAAAATAAGATAAAGATAATATGAGTTTGGATTGATAAGGATAAAACAAGAAACAAGAAACAAGATAATGATAAAAGTGTAGAGCTTTGATATCTACCACTAATTATGCTTTAACATAATTAAACAATATGCCAATGCTTTAGTTATACTCTAAATATTTAATGCTTGCCAACCTAAGGGCTTGGTCCACACCTTAGGCTATTGATCTCCCTAAGCAACGAGTTAGGCATGGTGTAGACTCTAACTCTTTTCTCTCTTAAGGGATTCAGCATGGGTGTATACTGAGTTGTTCCTTAAGAGAATATAAGGGCTGTGGAGATTGGCAACCACACGAGACCTAGGAGCTTGGTTCGCTCTCGGTTTCTCGTGTTGATTAACCCGAGAATCCGGTGTGGATATCTCTTGTTACTAATGTTGAACCCAAGACTCTGTCATTCAAATTGATTCATCTAACTAATCTATACCACATGCATAAGTTGATCATACAAACACATAGGAGGAATTTAATTAAACACAGGTATTAATCAAGTTAATCATCATCATATAACCATTGTAAAGGCGCCACTATTGAAATATTAAGTAAACATAATTAGGGCTTCAACTAAGCCCTTACTAAAAGTTTAAGTACACATAATAAAAATAAAGGAAAGAAGAAACCCGAGAGAAGAGTCATCAATTCTTCTCCACAGTTTCCTTCTCTGATCTCCCCGAACAAAAACTAAACTAAAAGAAAGATAAGCTCCTCAAAAGGGAGATATGTTTTCTGTGTTTTATAAGTCTATTTATAGGGTTCTAAGGACACTTGGAAACCCTAATTTCCAAAATAGGGCCCTAACCCTAATTTCCAAAACAGTGTGCTATCGTTTTACTGTTTACTGCCATATGTGTTCACTCGATCGCGAGTAGAGTGCGCTCGATTGCAAGGTTGGGCTCAATCACCCTTCCTGGTGTGCTCGATCGCACTCCAGACAGTATCTGCTCCAGGTTTTCCAGTTTTCTTCCTTTTAAGCTCCAAAAGCTTCCAAAATGCTTCCTTTTCTTCATGAACCTATAAAAACTATGTAAAACACAAAAATGAAGTAAAATGGGCTAAAATAACATAAACTACGGCTTAACAAATATAAATTAAATGGCTTAAATATGAATATTTAAGCTACTATCACATGCCTGGTGGCTCTCATCATCATCTTTTGATTTGTTCATTGTTGGGATGTGTAATGGCTTACCATTTCGTGTCACAATGGCATTCACCTCCTTCAAATTCTTTTGCACAATGTGTTGACCATGGGGTGTGGACTGAGCTTAAGAAGGGAACTTAGCTTGCTCATTCACACTCAAGAAGCTCGTCAATTTGGATACTTGGCTATTTATCTCCTTATTTTCTTCAACAACCTGCGTAATCAAAGATTCCCATCTTTGATTAGTCTTACCATGTGCCTCAATAAAATCATGTAAAGTGTCTTCTAAAGGACTCCTAAAAGATGCAGGTGCATGATATGGTGTAGGATATGATCTAGGGGGTTGTGCAGGTGGTTGGTTTTCAGACTTTAAGCTAAAATTGGGGTGATTGCGCCACTCCGGATTATAGGTATCAAAGAAAGGTTAAAAAGACTTCTTGTACATACCTAAGGCATTACATTGTTCCTCATACATCCCTCTCATCTCAGCAAATGTGGGACACTCTTGGGGGAGATAATCTACCCTGCTATACACAAAACATGGTCTAAAAGACTTCGCATGATTAGCTACGTGTGTTGGCTTTAAGCCCTTAGTCTTTAACACATCTATTTCCCTAGTGAGCATCTCGACCTTAGCCTTTAGGTTATCCTCTTCCCTAAGATGCTAAATTCCACCACTATTTGGGTTTCCTGAAGGTCATGACCTACTTGTGCTTTCAGTAGCACTAGGTCCAATCCAAGTGTGAGCTTTTTAGCAAGCTTATTGAGGTATTCCATGGCCTTATCAGGATCTTTCTGTAAGAAATCACCATTACACATCATCTCCACAAATTGGCACTCTCTATATGTAAGTCCCTCATAAAAATAGCTCACTAAGCGCCAATTCTCATACCCATGGTGAGGGCACATACTCAACAACTCCTTAAATCTCTCCCAAGACTGATACAAAGTCTCACTATCCTTTTTTGCAAAGGCGGAGATTTGCCTTTTTAAAGCATTGGTCTTATGTTGGGGAAAATATTTATTAAAGAAGATCGGATTCATCTCATTCCATGACCCAATAGATCGTGGTCTTAGTTAGTATAGCCAACTCTTAGCTCTATCCTTCAAAGAGAAAGGAAAGAACTTAAGTCTCACAATGTTATCAGTTTCATTTTGACTATGAAAAGTCGCAACTACTTCCTCAAACTCCCTAATGTGCACATATAGGTTTTCATTTTCCAAACCATGAAACGTAGGGAGTAACTGTATATCCCTGTTTTAAACTCCAGTTGGCGAGTATTAGCTGAAAACATGATGCATGATGGTGTGGCTGTGCTTGTAGGGTGGAGATAATCCTGAAGGGTCCTAGTTGGTTGATCTTCGTGTTCACTCATTTCTTCAAGACTAGACGGATTGTAAAATAAAGGATTTAAAAAAAAAATTAATTCTGACTCTAACACAGGCCTACAAGCAACTCTACCCAAAGCGTCTCTATATTTGTGCATGCAAGGTAACAAAATAATAATAAAATAAATAAAAAATGCTATAAAAAGAAAGAAGGGAAAAAAAATGATGCAGCAAGCTAAAAGAAGGAACGAAGTTACCGCCTTTACAAACTGCTGAAAAGAAAAACTTTCTAGTAATTCTTCTACTGTCTCCCCAGCAATGGCGCCAAAATTTGATTACACCCAAAGAATAATGCAGTAGTTGTAGCACAACTTTAGGGTGTCGATTCCACAGGGAGACAAATTAAAAGAATAATAGAAGGAACAAAGAAACTAAAGAGAAATATCGAATAATTAATGGAGAAAGATTAATTTTAATTTCAAATTAAAGTAAAGCAAATTTGATAAACAGTAAAGCGTCTGGAATCCCTTGCACAAATATAGTATTTTAATTACTCTTAATTCATTGAATAACTCAGTTGGGAACTGATGAGAGCCATAAAATGCATCTTAATCGTACTTATTTGTTAGCACTTTAGGGTTGACTTAGGTTTTAATTGCATTTTTATTCGTTAACAACTCTAAAGTGGTATTCTTGGAGCATTAACTTATTTCGGTGCATTTTCAGGTATCTTGAGTTAAAAGAGATGGAAAAGCAATCATTATTTTAAACATGAAGCTTCAATGAATACTCAAGTGAGAGAGTGGTCACGGAAGAGCCAAGATGAAGAGAAACTAAGAAATGAGTTTTCACTAAGTCATCAGAATTGCCATACAAATCAATCATCTTTGAAAAATTAAACTATATTGATGTAGGAATAACCAGGAGATGATCCATATATGGTTAGAAATACCTGGAAGTCTAGTTTCTAGAGGATTTTATGGTTCATCAAAAGGATTTTTCTAGAGAAAGTTATGGCGGTTTTAGCGGACAGAGGTCAGATCTCCTGAATCAGCATCAGGGAGAGGCGCACCTTGGATCAGTTGAGGCGCACCTTGCAGAAAGAAGGCTAAAAGACGCTGGAAGAAGAATCAGGGAGAGGTGCACCCTGGATTATTTGAGGCGCACCTCCCAGCACACACACCAAAATTGACAAAAGCCAAGGCGTACCGCGCCCAAGTGAAGGTGCACTGCGCGCACAGATTTTTGCCTTCCAAGTTAGACCCTAATTAGGTCTTTAATGACTTGTTCAAACCCTAAAACACCCTTAGGACTTGTACACTATAAATAGACCACTTAGGGTTTGTAATTAAGAATTCAAAAACCTGTAAAACTCAAGGAAGCAGCAGCCTTTCCTCCATCAAAATTGTGCAACCATGAGCCCCATGGCTAACTAATCTCCAAGCAAGGCAAAGGGATATATCCCTAGGTGTAGTTGTTTCTATTTCCCTTATTTGATTAAGTTGTAATGGAGCTTTAACATTCAAACATTGTTATGATTTACTTTTTATTCTAATTATAAAGATTTCATCTAATCCAGTGATTGTATTTTTTTCCTTGATATAGATTTAGTCATGCTTTCTTTATGTCAAGATTATTTGGGTATGATTGAGTCCGGTAGATCTAGCCTTTAGGTTTGTCCATTACTGCAATATTGTCATCACAGATATATTGTCGGTTCTTGATAAACTTAAAGGATAGATCATGTGTGCATGAATTCAAAATAAAGAGTATTTCATAACAATCAAATTAGGGTTTATACATGTGCTTTAATTGAATATTTGTCGATTGCTTGTTTGGGATGTGAAACTTGTAATCGAGATAAAAACAATTGAATCAAGTTAGGATTAGGGCAACAAACCTAGGGAGGATTCTCGGATCCTTGCTGCTCTCCTATTATATTTCACAATCTACTTTACATAATTGTTTCACTATCAAATTCAAATTCTCTATTTAATTTGATCATATCGTCTCATATTAAAGTTTACATCTTTCTTTATAGTTAATTTGTCTCCCTATGGAATCGACACCCCAAAGCTATACTACAACACCGTGTTATGTTTTGGGTGTAATCAAATTTTGGCGCTGTTGCCGGGGAGACACGCTTAACTCAAGGAAGATTATCAACCTTGAGACATGACGGTAGAAGAGTTGTAAATAGTTTTTCTTTTTAGCAGCTATAAAGGCGGTAACTTCGTTCCTTCTTTTAGCTTGCTATATTAATTTTATTTTATTTTATTCTTTTTTTTTATATAGTATTTTTTTTTCATTATTTTGTTACCTTGCATGCCCCGATATAGAGATGCTTTGGGTAGATTTGCTTGTAGGCCTGTGCTAGAGTCAGAATTAAATTCTTTTTCTAAATCCTTTATTTGATAGTCCACCTAGTCCCGAAGGAATGAGTGAACATGAATATCAACCCCCTAGGACCCTTCAGGATTACCTAAATCCTACACGCACAGCCACACCATCATGCATCATGTTTCCAGCCAATATTCACCAACTAGATTTTAAAACAGGGATGATATAGTTACTCCCTACATTCCATGGCTTGGAAAATAAAAACCCATATGTGCACATTAGAGAGTTTGAGGAAGTAATCGCGACTTTTCATAGTCAATATGAAACCGATGACATTGTAAGGCTTAAGTTCTTTCCTTTTGCTTTGAAGGATAGAGCTAAGAGTTGACTATACTCACTAAAACCACGATCTATTGGTACTTGAATTTTCTTTAATAAATAATTTCCCCAACATAAGACCAATGCTTTAAAAAGGCAAATCTCCACCTTTGCACAAAAGGATAGCGAGACTTTGTATCAGTCTTGGGAGAGATTTAAGGAGTTGTTGAGTATGTACCCTCACCATGGGTATGAGAGTTGGCACTTAGTGAGCTATTTTTATGAGGGACTTACATATAGAGAGAGCTAATTCGTAAAGATGATGTTTAATGGTGAGTTTTTAGAGAAAGATCCTGATGAGGCCATAGAGTACCTCAATGAGCTTGCTGAAAAAGCTCACACTTGGACTAAACCTAGTGCTACTGAAAGCACAAATAGGTCACGACCTATAGGGAACCCAAATGGTGGTGGAATTTACCATCTTAGGGAAGAGGATAACCTTAAGACCAAGGTCGAGATGCTCACTAGGGAACTAGAGGTGTTTAAAACTAAGAGCTTAAAGCCAACACACGTAGTTAATCATTCAAAGTCTTTTGAACCATGTTTTGTGTGTGGCGGGGTAGATCATCTTACCCAAGAGTGCCCCACATTTGCTGAGATGAGAGGGATGTATGAGGAACAATGTAGTGCCTTAGGCATGTACAAGAAGCCTTTAGCACCCTTCTCTGATACTTATAACCCGAGATGGCGAAATCACCCCAATTTTAGCTGGAAGTCTAAAAACCAGTAGCTTGCACAAACCCCTGCACCATATCTTGAACCATATCATGCACCTGTATCTTCTAGGAGTTCTTTAGAAGACACTTTACATGCTTTTATTAAGGCACACGGGAAGACTAATCAAAGGCTTGAATCTTTAATTGTGTAGGTTGTTGAAGAACATAAGGATTTAAAGAGCCAAGTGTCCAAGTTGATGAACTACTTGAGTGTGACTGAGCAAGGTAAGTTCCCTTCTCAAGCTCAATCCACACCCCATGGTCAACACCTAGCACAAAAGAATATAAAGGAGGTGAATGTCATTGAGAAACTAAGTGGTAAGTTATTACACATCCCAACAATGAAAAAATCAGAGAATGTGGACGAAACCCACCAAGCATACATGATTGACTCATTCATGGAAAAGGTCCAGCACCTTAATCCATTGGAGTCCACCTTCATCCATGGCTTCACAAGAGCATATATCAAGCCAGAATTTATGGATGTTATTGATGACATCCTTGAGGCCTCTCCAAAGCATACGAGCACCGAATTTGGCAGTGAAGCAGTGGCTAGTGCATTCAACCTATGTTTTTCAAAGAGGGAACAAAAGCATCTGGCTGAAGACGTAAAACTTAGCGCTCATGGGAGGCAACCCACAACATATCCTTTTATTTTTACTATTTTTCATATTTTTTTCTTATTTATTATTATTATTTTTCTGTTTTCCAGTTTTACTTTTATATTTCTTTTTCAGGGACAAATATACGAAGCAATTCAAATGGTGGAGCACAATTTTCAGCTTTTGAGCACCTGTGCACCTTTGGCTACAAAAGGAGTTTCCTTTACTCTTTCTTTTACATTGAGGTCAATGCAATTTTTAAGTTGGGGGTGGAGGAAATGCATCTCTTTGTTTCCGTATTATTTATTTCCATACATTTTTTTCTTTTTCCATTGAACTGCTTGATATCATTTTTCCCTTTTTGTTTGTTTTAAGCATGCTTTTTGTTAGCCTTAGAGTTAACTCACATGTGAATGATATGAACTTAATTGAGATAGCATATAGCATTTAGAAGAAGTTAAATCTTGCTTTGGTTTGAGAACAATTTAAGTATCGATCTTAATTTGGTTAGAGACTCTAGTTTGTGGTAAGATTGTATGATTAGTCTACAACATCTAGAATTGTTTTATGTGGGATTGTTTGTGAATACTTTTGCGGTCTCAACAAGCTCTAGAACTTATTTGGTAATCACTTGAGGCGTATTCCTAGAATTCACACTACTTAGGATATGATATAGGCCATTTTTGAACCGTTTGAGCCTTTCAAACCTACCATTGCTATATTTATCACTAGTCACCTATTTGAGCCTTTTTCTTGAAAAGAAAAATTGAGCCTTGTTTCTTTTGATAAACCATTTACTTACCTTTATGAGCCTAAAAATATTTTATCCTTACCTTTCTTTTAAAAGAACTTAGTTATACACATGTTGTGAGAAGGACTTAAAAGGAGTAAGGGTGGAAATATGAAAAAATATCACTATCGCAACCCAAGTACATTAAAGGAGATAAGTTGGGGGTTGTGGAAAAGAAAAGAAAGAAAGAAAAAAAAAGAAGAGAAAGAAAAGAGGTGAATGAGTATTTGCCAAAAACAGAAAAAGAAGAGAAGTATGGCAAAGAAAGAAGGAAAAAAAAAAGAAAAGTGGTGACTTATCAAGAGATATGCTCTTATAAAAAAATGGTTGAAGGAGTTGAGCATTGAAGTAAAGTTATCTAGTGCTTAAAAGTGGTTGTATTTAAAGCTAAGAGATTAAGTTCTTTTACTTACAAATCCTTCCCGTTCTTCCTTAACCTCTACCTTGGCCTAACATTACAAGCTTATTAAAGACCTATTGATCCAATGAAGTGTGATTTTTCTACAATGGTGGAGAATGATTTGAAAAATAAGCCTATGGAGCTTGTTTATGTGATTGATGTCATACAATTTGTTATGTTTTTAGAGGCCAAGACTTGTATTCATGAATGTTGTGCATAAAATCATCCAGGTGTTCGGATTAATGGTTTGTGGTAAGATGGACGTTAAGAGTCAATAATGATTTTAAGATTGATGTTTGAATTACTTTTGGACTTAGGTAAAATTTAATGATTCTATGTGCCATGTGTTATGTGCAATTTTTGAGACAAAATATGAATTACTCTAGGTTAACACTAATATTGCTTTTCATTGACTTTGATTCCCACCGTAGGATTCATCTTTGTTTTCGCTTGAATTGCTAGGGACTAGCAATAAGCTAGTTGGGGGTTGTGATGAGAGCCATAAAATGCATCTTAATCGTACTTATTTGTTAGCACTTTAGGGTTGACTTAGGTTTTAATTGCATTTTTATTCGTTAACAACTCTAAAGTGGTATTCTTGGAGCATTAACTTATTTCTGTGCATTTTCAGGTATCTTGAGTTAAAAGAGATGGAAAAGCGATCATCATTTTAAACACGAAGCTTCAATGAATACTCAAGTGAGAGAGTGGTCGCGAAAGAGCCAAGATGAAGAGAAACTAACAAAGGAGTTTTCACTAAGTCATCAGAATTGCCATACAAATCAATCATCTTTGCAAAATTAAACTGTATTGATGTAGGAAGAACCAGGAGATGAGCCATATATGGTTAGAAAGATCTAGAAGTCTAGTTTCTGGAGGATTTCATGGTTCATCAAAAAGATTTTTCTAGAGAAAGTTATGATAGTTTTAGCAGACAGAGGTCAGATCTCTTGAATCAGCATCAGGGAGAGGCGCACCTTGGATCAGTTGAGGCGCACCTTGTAGAAAGAAGGCCAAAAGACGCTGGAAGAAGCATTAGGGAGAGGTGCACCCTAGATTATTTGAGGTGCACCTCCCAGCACACACACCAAACTTGAAAAAAGCCAAGGCGCACCGTGCCCAAGTGAATTTGCACCGCGCGCACAGATTTTTGCCTTCCGAGTTAGACCCTAATTAGGTCTTTAATGACTTGTTCAAACCCTAAAACACCCTTAGACCTTGTACACTATAAATAGACCACTTAGGGTTTGTAATTAAGAATTCAAAAACCTAGAAAACTCAAGGAAGCAGCAGCCTTTCCTCCATCAAAATTGTGCAACCATGAGCCCCATGGCTAACTAATCTCCAAGCAAGGCAAAGGGATGAATCCCTAGGTGTAGTTGTTTCTATTTCCCTTATTTGATTCAGTTGTAATGGAGCTTTAACGTTCAAACATTGTTATGATTTACTTTTTATTCTAATTATAAAGATTTCATCTAATCCAGTGATTGTATCTTTTTCCTTGATATAGATTTAGTCATGCTTTCTTTATGTCAAGATTATTTGGGTATGATTGAGTCTGGTAGATCTAGCCTTTAGGTTTGTCCATTACTGCAATATTGTCATCAAAGATATATTGTTGTTTCTTGATAAACTTAAAGGATAGATCATGTGTGCATGAATTGAAAATAAAAAGTATTTCATAACAATCAAATTAGGGTTTATACATGTGCTTTAATTGAATATTTGCCGATTGCTTGTTTGGGGTGTGAAACTTGCAATCGAGATAAAAACAACTGAATCAAGTTAGGATTAGGGCAACAAACCTAGGGAGGATTCCCGGATCCTTGTTGCTCTCTTATTATATTTCATAATCTACTTTACACAATTGTTTCACTATCAAATTCAAATTCTCTATTTAATTTGATCATATCGTCTCATATTAAAGTTTACATCTTTCTTTATAGTTAATTTGTCTTCCTGTAGAATCGACACCCCAAAGCTATACTACAACACCGCGTTATGTTTTGGGCGTAATCAGGAACTCAATTTCCAAAATTCCCAATCGGAAGATATAGTTTTATAAACCAAGATTAAACCAAATGTAACCATTTGAAAAATCATTTACCACTTTTAAAATACGTTAATTATTATCACTATTGAGAAAATACAACGACGACAATATACTCAGGAAGTGATATTGCAGCAAAGAAGTAAATCAATATAGATAAATTTTGAATCCCAACATAATCAAAGAGTTAAACCATTCAATAGAAAAAGCATGACTGAATCCATAAACAGAATAAATTCTAAGATTATTCGAAAAAGAAAACATCATCAATGAATTGCAAATGATAAAACAAAAGAGTTTTAGTAATTGAAACTCACATACATAAATTAAAAATAAACGAAAATACCATTAATTGTGCAAGTTCATCTTTAGCCCCACTTGAGAATTTAGTTACCCATAAATATAATGGACAATAAGAATCTCAAGGGAAAGATTTGATCTCGCCGTGAGCATCTCCCTTTGGTAGCAGAGCCTTGAAGATTCCCCAGCTTGCCCTCCAAAAGTCCTCCAGATTGCTCCCGAAAGCCCTCCAGATCTGCTCTCAGATGATCCCCAAAGTTGAAGTGGAGTGGGCCTTTTATAGGGGAACTCCATGAGTGCAACGTGTTTCCAATCTGATGTGGGATGTGGGATATAGAAATGTGTTTCCAATCTATGTGGGATGTGGGATTTAAGCTTTCATATACCCTTCAAAACTTCTGCCCATGCTGAAATCCTGCACAGCCTAACCTTTGTCTACTAAAACTGCCATAACTTTCTTTAGAAAAATCATATTTACGAGCCGTAAAATTCTTCGGAAAACATACCTTCGGATCTTTCCCAGAATATATGGCTCATCTCTTGATTCTTCCTGAATCATTACAGTTTAAATCCGCAAAAATCACTTCTACCACGCTAAAATCACGCATAACCTGACCTTTGTCTACTTAAACTACCATAACTTTCTCTAGAAAAATCATATTTACGAGCCATGAAATTCCCCAAAAAATAGACATCTGGATCTTTCCAAGCATATATGGCTCATCTCCTGGTTCTTTCTGAATCAATAAGTTTAATCCATAGAAATTACTGATTTGTACGGACAATTTTGGCAATTTAGTGGGTTTGTCTCATTTCGATCTGAAATTTCCTTGTTTCTTCCATGAATTGATTTTGTGAGGTCATTAATTGTTGCTGCTGAGACGCCAACTGCCTCACAAGACTTTCGAGGTCGTTCTTCTTTGGTTCGGGAACAGATTGGGTTGCTGGTTGGAAGTTTCTTTGCTGCCCTTGACCATTCTGATTGTTACTCCATGAGAAATTTGGGTGATTCCGCCATCCAGGGTTGTATGTGTTTGCATACGAATTGTTCTTTGGTGAGTAGTTGTTAGGTCCCACGTAATTTGCTTATTCCGGATCTGTAGATGAATACAAAGGACAAGTATAAGTATTATGATCAAATTGGGAACATATTGCACATACCTGGAGTGGTGTAGCTGGTAGGTTAGATGAGGCATTCTAGGAGCCATAGCTTTTACCAACAGGTCTAGTTTCCTCTCCACAGCAACTATTTTAGGAGAAGATCCTCCATTTAAATTTACCTCATACATACCCTTACTCTTGGTTACATGTCTACCTCGAGAGGAGAACTACTCAGTGTGTTCTGTTGTGCGATTATTTACCTAAATAAATAAGCAAATAATCGTACTTGTTTTACTTGCAAGTGCACAAGGTCAACAGTAGCATAGTGTGCGAATGCAAGATCATCTCCATAGGGATTGGTAAATTTCACTTTAGAATTAGTTTCGCAATAATAAAATAAAAACAAGAGAAATAAATATTGAGTTTGAAATAATAAAGATAAAGGCGTAGGGACTTGATATCCACCACTAATCATGCTACCACAACAAAAACAGTATGCCAATGTTTTACTCATGTTATGAATACCTAATGTTTGTCAACCTAAGGGCATGGTATCTACTCCTTAAGTTATTGATCTCCCTAAGCAACGAGTTAGGCATGGTATCCACTCTAACTCTTTTCTCTCTCAAGGGATTCAACATGGTGTATATTGAGTTGTTCCTTAAGAAAGCATAGGATCTGTGGAAATCGATAACAACACGGGACCTAAGGCATGGTATCTACTCTCAGTTTCCCATGTTGATTAACCCAAGAATCCGACGTGGATGTCTTTTGATACTAATGTTAAACCCAGGACTCGGTCATCCAAATTGATTTAACTAACTAATCCATACCACATGCATACGTTGATCAGACACACACATATGAGAAATTTAAATAAAAACAGGTATTAATCAAGTTAAGCAACACAACGTAAATATCGCAAAGGCGCCAATACTGAATTTATTTAGTAAACATAATTAGGGCTTCAACCAAGCCTTTACTAAAAGTTTAAGTACACATAATAAAAATAAAGAAAAGAAGAAACCCGAGAGAAGAGTCGTCAATTCTCCTCCACAATTTCCTTCTCTGATCTCCCCGAACAAAAACTAAACTAAAAGGAAGATATGCTCCTCAAAAGGGAAATCAACTAAAAAGGGAGATATCTCTTTCTGTGTTTTATAAGGCTATTTATAAGGTTTGAGTAATCCTAGAAACCCTAGGAATTTTAAAAGAAAACCCTAATTTATTTCCAAAACAGGTTTTGTTGTTTTACTGTTCACACCCGTACATATGCGCTCGATCGCAGTTGTTGTGTGCTCGATCGCAAGCCTGTGCTCGATCCTTCTTGTGTGCGCACAAGAGCTTATGCGCTCGATCGCACCTAATAGTGCGCTCGATCGCACTTTAGCCAGCAGCTGCTCCAGGATTTCCAGATTTCTTCCTTTAAGTGTCAAAAAGGCTTCTTTTTCTCCAAGACCCTATAAAAACGTGTAAAACGCAAAAGTGGAATAAAATAGACTAAAACATATAGACAAAGAGCTTAACACATGTAAATTAAGGGCTTAAATATAAATATTTAAGCACTTATCACACCCCCAAACTTATATATTGCTAGTCCCTTAACAAAACAAAACTAAAAACTAAAATGAAAAATAATGATTTACAGATAAATCCAATATTCATAGTGCACATAAAAGTTTAGGTATCACACAAAACCATGATGTGCATTCATGAACAAGCTTAACAAGTACAAACACATCTTTGCAATGAATAAGAGTTTTAAACGCAGATCACTTTCATGAGGCAAGTTAAGACATCACAAGTTTGACTTTAGTGTGTGGTGAACTAGCACATAAAAGGTTAGGTTTCCAAATAATTCTAAGGTGTAGTGTTTCGATGTCTCAAGATTCACCAAATTTCCTATTAGAACCAACAAAAATGGCATAGTTTTTCTTTTTTTTTTTATTTATTGTGAGATTTTTGCCAAGTTTAGTTCCCTTATGCTTTCTATTTGACTTATGTAGCGAGCATTTAGCCAATGACTCCCAAACCAGATGGTCTTAGGGCATTAGGTGTAAAGACACCCCTAAGGACTTATTAACTCGAGTAAAAAAAGCTACGAAACTAACTAGTCTTAATGCTACCAATCAGAATTTCCACCTTTTGACATGACACTCACTGCTTACTGAGGCAAAAGGGCCAGTTACTTAGTGTAAAGTTCTTTTTAATGATCATAATGCACAAAATTTTCACCTTTTGACGTGACACTCACTGCTTACTGAGGCAAGAGGGCCAGTTACTTAGTGGAAAATTAGTTTACTGATCTTTAGGAGCATTTTTTTTTGTGCAATAACAAATTTTTTTTCTATTTATGCCAAAGCGTTAATTTAACAGGTCAACTGGTTCACAGTCAAGCAAAAGAAACATAAAAATCAAAATTATATGTCATACCCCACACAATTATGTGCTAATGTGCTCGTCTTAGTTTAGGTCAAACTTGTGAATCCTTAAATGCCTAAAAGTAAGTGATTAAGGTTTAAAACTTAATTATTAGCCTATGTGTTCAAGGTTTTAAGCTCACTTATGAAGTTAAATCATATTATTTGTTTAGATCACCCAAAATTTTCAAAACAGTATGAACATGTATTTATCTATAAAAACAAAAAAAACTGGGACAAAGTGTGTGAATGTGTCTCCCATACTCCCAAACTTAAATTATACATTGTCCCCAATGTGTGAATAACATGGAAAGATCTGACCTAGGAGATGGAGAATTAGCTGGGTCGGCATGGCTCATAGCATTCCCCCAAACTTGAATGGATGCACACATTGTCCCTAAAAAAAGAAAAACTAACGTAATACGGGAAAACTAAACGAAAGTAATTCTAAATATAAAGATGACAAACAGAAACTTAAAATTTTTAGAAAAATTAAAGTAAAATAAGAATAACGATGATTAAACTAAACGAAAGTAATTCTAAAAGGAAATTTAGCACACTCCCCGGCAACGGCGCCAAAAACTTGTTGTTCGTTTATCTACCTAAATAAATAAGCAAATAACCGTACAGTTTTACTTGCAAGTGCACAAGGTCAATAGTAGTATAGTGTGCAAGTGCGAGATCATTTCCACAGAGATTGGTGAATTTTGGTTTTAAAATCAGTTTCTTAATAAAAGAAGGTCAAAATAACTGTTGAATGTGAATTAATAATAATGAGAACATTGGGCTTTAATATCCATCACTAGTCATACTTTCCCAATGAGTAATATGCCAATGCTCTAGCCCTACTACGAATACCTAATGGTTGTCAACCTAAGGGCATGGTATATACTCCTTAAGCTATTGATTTCCCTAAGCAACGAGTTAGGCATGGTATCTACTCTAACTCTTTTCTTTCTTAAGGGATTCAACATGGTATCCACTGAGTTGTTCCTTAAGAGAGCATAAGACCTATGGAAATCGACAACCACACAGGACCTAGGGTATGGTATCTACTCCCGGTTTCCCATGTTGATTAACCCAAGAATCCGGTGTGGATATCTTTTGTTCTTAATGTCAGACCCAGGACTCGGTCATCCAAATTGATCTAACTAACAAGTCCATACCATATGCACATATTGATCAGACATATACATATGAGGAATTTAAATAAACACAGGCATTAATCAAGTTAAGCATCATAATCAAGTCTATTGCAAAGATAATTAATGAATGTATATATGGGAAAGCATAACTAGGGCTTCAGTCGAGCCCTATTAAGAGTTAGTTACACATGCTGTCTAAGATAAGCATCATAACATAAACTAAACATAAAATATAAAGCCCGAAGAATACTGTAGAGACGGGTTGTCAATCTTCTCCAAAGTTTACAACTCCGAGCTAAGCAAAAGATAAAAGAAGGGATTCCCTTTGTTTGTGTTTACAGGTGCATTTATAGGGTTTGAATAACCCTAGAAGACTCTGGAAACCCTAAACTTCCTGAAACGCAAAATATCCTATATTTCCAAAACTGGTTCTGCCATTCTACTATTCACACCCGTACATGTGCGCTCGATCGCAAGGCTGTGCTCAATCCTTCTTTATGCGCGCACGAGCGCTTGTGTGCTCGATCGCACTTTAGCCAGCAACTACTCCAGGATTTCCAGATTTCTTCCTTTAGGTGCCAAAATGCTTCTTTTTCTCTAAGACCCTATAAAAACATGTGAAACACAAAAATGAAGTAAAATTGACTAAATTAACATAACTAAGGACTTAACAAATGTAAATATAGGGGCTTAATTATGAATATTTAAGCACCTATCAATAAGCCTTGCTAGATTTAGAAGCTAGTGTAAACCTGATGCCATTTTCTATTTATGTACAACTAGGTTTGGGAGAAATCAAACCAACTGCTGTGGTATTACAATTGGCTGACTGTTCAGTCAAAGTACCCCGGGGTGTGGTAGAGGATGTTTTAATTCAAATTGATAAATTTTATTATCCTGTTGATTTCCTAATCCTTGACACTACTTCTGCTGTTGACACTAATTCTAAAATTCCTTTAATTTTGGGTAGACCTTTCCTTGCTACTGCAAATGCTCTAATTAATTGTAGGAATGGACTCATGAAGTTGTCATTTAGAAACATGACTCTTGAGGTGAACATCTTCAATGTTGCAAAATAGCCCGATGATGAGGGCGAGAACCACCACTTTTTCATGATCGAGTCACTCATTGATAAGGGAGTTTCCATAGCTCATGACTTTGATCCTCTTGAATATTTTCTTTTTAATTCTGAGATTGATTCTATTAATGATAAAATTGATATAATTGATATTTGTGCTATTTTTGATAAATCTTAGGATTATGGCACTCAAGCATTGCAACCAAAGTTTGAGGAGTTGCCCGAAAGAAGCAAGAAATAAACCCCCTCAAGTGTGGAAGCACCTAAATTCGAATTGAAGCCACAACCTAAGGGTTTAAAGCATGTTTTTCTCGGTCCAGGTGATACTTTTCCTGTTATTATCTCATCTGAATTGTCTGAGTCTCAAGGTGAGAAATTAATTCAGACCTTAAATGCACATAAATCAGCCTTAGGATGGAGCATGGCTGATTTAAAAAGAATTAATCCTCTATCTGTTCTCATAAGATAAATTTGGATGAAGGAACTAGTCCTCGTAGAGACCCTAAATGTAGGCTTAACCCCACTATGAAAGAAGTAGTGAAAAATGAAGTGTTGAAATTATTAGATATGGGAATTATATATCCCATAGCTGATAGTAAATGGGTAATTCCTACATAATTCGTTCCTAAAAAGTCCGGAGTCACTGTCGTAAAGAATGACCTAGGAGAGTTAGTCCTCACAAAACTTGTGACCGGGTGGTGAATGTGTATTGATTACAGAAAATAAAATGCTGCCACCTGGAAAGAACATTTCCCACTCCTCTTTATAGATCAAATTCTTGAGTGTGTAGCTGGTCATTTGATTATGCCCAAAGTATAACACAGTAGTCGTAGCACGGCTTTGGGGTGTCGATTCCACAGGGAAAAGCGATCTACAAAGGAAACGTGTAAACCTTAACTCGAACGATAATAATCAAGTGAGAAGATATGAATGATGAAGTAATTGTGTAAATAGATTGAAGTATATGATAAAGAAACAACAAGGTTCTAGGAATCCTCCTTAGGTTCGTTGCCTTATTCTAATCTTAATTTAGTTGTTTTTATCTCAATTGCAAGTTTCACATCCCAAAAAGCAATTGGCAAATATTCAATCAAGCACATATATATACCCTAATGTAATTGCTATGAATTACTCTTTCAAGTTAAGCACACATGATCTATCCTATAGATTTATCAAGAAACAACAATATATCTTTAATGAAAATATTGCAGTAATGGACAAACCTAAAAGATAAATCTACCAGACTCAATCATACCCAAACAACGTCACATAAGAAAAGCATGACTAGACTTATATGGAGAAGAAAAATACAATCATCGGACTAAGAGAAAGATCTTCTAATTAAATCAAAGAGTAACTCATACAATGTTTTGATAATAAATCCAAACTACAAGTGAATCAATAAAGGAAATAAGAACAACTACACCTAGGGATTCATCCCTTCGCCTTGCTTGGAGATTAGTTCGCCATGAAGTTCATGGTTGAACACTTTGATGGAAGAGAGTGTGGTAGCCTTCTTGAGTTTTTCAGACTTCCAAAGATATCTTTTCTAAAACCCTAAGTGATCTATTTATAGTATAAGAGGTCTACGGATATTCTAGGGTTTAAACAATCATTAAAGTCTTAATTAGGTCATAACTCGGAAACAAACTTTCGAGTGCGCACCGCGGCTCTCTCTTCTGGGTGCCTAGGTGCCCACTGAAGGTGGACTTGGCTCTTTTGGGCAATCTTTCTGGAGGTCGCGGCTCTCATTGGTTGGTGGAGGTTCTCTTTGTTTTATCCTTCCGCGACCACTCCTTCACCTTGATATGCATGGAATCTTAGTGCTTCAAGCAATGATAGTTTTTCCATCTCTTTTAAACACCAAGTACCTGAAAATGCATCGAAATAAGTCAATGGTTCAAGAATATCACTTTAGAGTTATTAAGGTATAAAAGTGTAATTAAACCCTAGATCAACCCTAAAATGCCAACAATTAAGTACTGATAAGATACATTTTATTACTCTCATCATCATCCTTTTTATTGTTTCGTAGATGGTTATTCTGGTTGTTATCAAATTGAAATTGCATTAGAAGACCAGGATAAAACCACCTTCACCTGTCCTTTTGGTACTTATGCTTTTCGTAGAATGCCATTTGGATTGTGTAATACACTTGCCACTTTTCAACGTTGCATGATGAGCATTTTTAATGACATGGTTGAAAATTGTTTGGAGGTTTTTATGGATGACCTAACTGTTTTTGGATCTTCATTTGATGTATGCTTAATGAATTTAGAAAGAGTGTTGATTCGTTGTGAGGAAAAGGAATTAGTCTTAAATTGGAAAAAATGTCATTTCATGGTACCATCCGGTATTATCTTAGGGCATATTGTTTCTTCTAAGGGGATAAAGGTTGATCAATCTAAGATTGAATTAATTTCTAAATTACCCACACCTAAGACAGTAAAGGATGTAAGATCTTTCCTTGGTCATGCTGGTTTTTATAGGAGGTTCATACAAAACTTTTCCAACATATCTAGACCACTATGTGCCCTCCTAGTTAAAGATGTCCCATTTGAGTGGACTCAAGCTTGTCAAGAGGCCTTTAAAATGCTGATTGGTAAGCTTACTTCAGCACCTATAATCTAGTCACCTGATTAGACTTTACCCTTTGAAGTCATGTATGATGCTCGTGACTATGCTGTAGGTACTGTTCTTGGACAATGAAGGGAGGGAAAACCTTTTGTCATTTACTATGCTAGTAAAACCCTGAATAGTGCTCCAATGAATTACTCCACCACTGAAAAAGAATTACTTGCTGTAGTATTTTCTTTGAACAAGTTTCATGCCTATTTAATTGGTTCTCCTATTCTTATTTTCACAGATCATACAGCCCTCAAGTACCTTCTTACAAAGAAGGATGCTAAGGCACGAATAATACGATGGATCCTACTCTTGCAAGAATTTGACATCACCATCAAAAATAAGAAACGAGTAAAGAACATAGTGGTTGACCATCTATCAAGGCTCACATTTGAAGACACCTCTGACGACATGCCAATCAAGGATGATTTTCCCGATGAGCATTTACTCTCTGTTACTTCTCTACCATGGTTTCTCTACCGATGGATTGGAGCGCTCAAGACAAGAGGAAATTCTTGAATGAGGTATGTAATTTTTATTGGGATGACCCTTGTCTTTTCAAGTACTGCCCTGACCAAATTTTAAGGTGTTGCATCCTTAATGAAGAGATTGCCAGTGTCTTGGAATTTTGTCACTCCCAAGCTTGTGGGGCCACTTTTCAATGAAAAAAATCGTTGCAAAAATTTTGCAGTGTGGATTTTATTGGCCCACCTTGTTTAAAGATGCAAATATCTATTGTCGCTCATATGAAAAATGTCAGAAGTTAGGAGTTATTTCTCGTCGTAATATGATGCCCTTAAACCCAATTTTAGTGATTGAAATCTTCGACTGTTGGGGCATTGATTTTATGAGACCGTTTCCTCCTTCCTTCGGATATCAATATATCATTGTGGTAATAGATTATGTGTCAAAATGGGTAGAGCCAGCAGTTTGCCGTAGCAATGAAAATAGAACGATAATTAAATTTCTCAAAGAAAATGTGTTATCTCGATTTGGTACACCACGTGCTATAATTAGTGATCGAGGTACACATTTCTGCAACCGTTCATTTGAAGCTTTGATGAGAAAATATGGGGTGTTACATAAAATTTCCACTGCTTACCACCCTCAGACAAGTAGACAAGTAAAACTTACAAATAAGGAAATTAAACAAATTTTAGAAAAAATGGGATCGCAAGGATTGGTCTTTGAGACTAGTTGATGTGCATTGGGCCTACCGTACAGCTTTCAAAACCCCCTTAGGTATGTCACCTGATAGGCTAGTTTTTGGAAAGCCTTGCCACTTGCCTGTGGAGCTCGAACATCGAGCTTATTGGGCCATCAAATCTTTCAATTTTGACATAGGAGAAGCAGGTAAGCTTAGGAAATTTCAGTTGACCGAGTTAGAGGAGTTAAGAAATGATGCTTATGAGAACTCTAGAATCTATAAGGCCAAAATGAAAGTGTTTCGTGATAAAAATATTTTGAGGAAAATATTTGAGCCTAATGATCGGGTGTTCTTATATGATTCTAGACTTCATAAGCATCTGGGAAAACTTCGGTTGAGATGGACTAGTCCTTTTGTAGTAAAAAATGTTTTTGCAAATGGGGCAGCAGAAATTGAGGACACTAGAGATGGTCAGATTTTTAAAGTAAATGGTCAATGCCTTAAACTCTTAATCGATAGGCAGAATCCGAAAGTGGAAGACATTCCGCTTTTGGATCCGGTCTATTCACCTTGACCACACCATAAAGGTATGTATTTATTTATTTTTATTTTTCTTTTGTTTTGTTTGTTTTGTTTAAGTTTATTTCAATCTCAATTTTTAGTTTTTTTAGCTTCATTTCATCTAATTTCTAACTTAAAGGTTATTTTTATTTTTGACTAATTTTATTTTTATTATTTGGCAACAAACAAGTTTTTTACAAAAATCAGGTCCAATTACAGTGCGCGTCGCGCCCTAGCGGACTCGTGCCACACCGCCCAGCAACCCAGCCGTGCACGCCCATGCCTTCAAGTTGTGGCGCGCCCCCAGCCAAGCCGCGATGCCACCTGTGATCTACACAAACTGCCAACCCGTGATCTACACACTTTTAACCCCATTTCTGCACTTTCCTCTACATTTCAACTTTGAGAAACACAGCACACTTCTCTCTCTCTCATCCTCTCTCTAAACCCTCACTTATCCATTCATTTTTGCTCAAAATTTCTTGATTCTAACATCATTTCTTGAAGGATTAAGCATTAATATTGCAGATTTTGTTGGAAATTTCTCCAAGAAGCTTGGTACTAAGAGGATTTTGGGTTCATCAAGAAAACTTCAAATTGGTGGGTACTCCTTCTTCTCCCCACTTTGAGCATCAAGTAAGACCAATTTCTTCTCTTTGTTGTTCATTTGTTCTATTTGAGTGGTTGATTTTGAATTAGTTCTATTGTTCTCTACATTTGATTCAAATGGCCCTTAAAACCAAGAGACCAAGGGGGAAACAACCTCAAGAGTATGATGAGAGCAAATTTGTTAGTTTTGAGGCTAGTGAGAGATATGTTAGGATGATGCACACTAGAAAACCCATTCCTGAAAGAGGATTCAATATCACAGAAAAGGGGAACCCAACCTTGTTTAGAATGATTATTGATAGTCATTGGGGTACATTTTCTAGAAAACCATCTCATTCCCTCACAAATGTGGTTAGAGAATTCTACACTAATGCAGACGAACATAGGAATGGTAAGGTGAGGGTGAAAGGCAAAATAGTTTCTTTTAACAGCACATCTATAAATAGATTCTATGGGCTACTTGACATAGAAAATAGTGAGTATACTGCATATGCGTCTAATATTAATTATGAAGAGATTTGCAATACTCTTTATATTTTGAGCACTACATGGAAAGTGACGGGTGATACCCCTATAACCTTGCCCGGTACTTCTCTGACTATCAATGCTCAAGCTTGGCAATATTTTGTATGTCAGAGATTGATGCCTGCCACGCACTATAGTGACCTTACTGTTGAGAGAGCTATTCTGATTTATGCCATTTTGATGGGCATGACTATGGATGTGGGCCAGATCATATTTAATTCTATCATACACACTGTGTAACAAAAGCTTGGGTTATACTTCCCTTCCTTAATTACCCAATTATACATCTGAGCCGGAGTCCCATACAGTCCTGATGAGGACTTCCAACAACCAAAGAAGCCCATCGATGATGGCATGCTCAATCTAATTAAAGTCTCAAGGCCACCAGCTTCGGGAGAGAGAGCAGTGATTGCAGCCCCTCCTCCCCCTAGGCATTTCATTGTTGTAGAGCACCTTGAGCATTTGGAGATTCGTTTTGACGAACATCAAAAACTCTTACATGATAGGTTTGATCGTCAAGAACGATTCTTGGCTAGGCAAGCTGATTATCAAGTGGTGGTATACTCTTCTTTTGGTCAGATGTACCAACACCTTACCTCCGCTACTGGTTATGACATGGATCACTTTCCGACTTTGCCACCCTATCCGGATTCCTCTTTTGATCCAACTCTAGAGGAAGGTGAAGAGAATGAAGAGAATTAAGAGAATTAAGACTTAGAGGATTAGTTTTGGGTTCTATCTTGTTTGTTTCCTTTTATTTTATTTTATTTATTATCAGATGACTGTACTAATATTTATTTTGTCTTCTTTTTCGTTATTTTATTTTTTGTACTTTCTTTTCATTTTTAGTTATTTCTTTCCATTTCATGTGTTAACCTAACATACGGTGGGAATCTTAATGGTACACCGCAGTTGCTTTCTTTTTGTTGTTTTGTTCTATGTTGTAGATTAGAATTTCAGCAAGAGAAATGACATGCAGTTCACATAATGGTGCACAACTTTTAGCTTGTGTGCACTTTTGCTTACAAAGAGAGTTTCCTTTACCTTTTCTTTCACATTGAGCACAATGCAATTTTTAAGTTGGGAGTGGAAGAAACATATTTTTTTGAACCGCTTGGTGTTACTTTCCCTTTTTGTTTGTTTTTAGCATGCTTTGTGTCAACCTTGGAGTTAATTCACATGTCAATGATATGAACTTAATTGAGATAGCATATAGCATTTAGAAGAAGTTAAATCTTGCTTCGGTTTGAAAATAATTTAAGTGTCAATCTTCATTTGGTTTGAGACTCTAGTTTGTGGTAAGATTGTATGATTAGTCTAAAACATTTTAGAAAAATTTTATGTGTGATTATTTTGTGAATACTTTTGCTGTCTCGACAAGCTCTATAACTTATTTGATAATCACTTGAGGCAAATTCCTCGAATGTACACTACTTAGGATATGATGTAGGCCATTTTTGGACCGTTTGAGCCTTTCAAACTTACCTTGCTATATCTATCGCTAGTCACCTGTTTGAGCCTTTTTCTTGAAAAAGAATTTGAGCCTTGTTTCTTTCAATAGCCCATTTACTCACCTTTATAAGTGATAACTCTGAATAAATCTTGTTATTATACTGCTTTTAGGCACGTTTTTGGTGTTGATCTTAAGCATTAGAATTATGTTGCATGTATTTTTAGCAAATTTAGTTTAGTTTTTCTTATTCTACTAATAAGTTGTTTTAGTTGATTTATCAATGCTAAGTCATGGAAATTTATTGTGCAGACACTTGCTAGAGCGCTGGAGAGCACTGGAAGGCCAAAATGCACAATGAAGACAGAAACTCAAGGCTGCAGCGCCGGGATGTTGGCGCTGCAGCGCTGGTAGCTGGCTAAAAGAGACCATTTGGACAGAAAGTTGGCGCTGCAGTGCCAGAATAGGGTTTTTGTTATGTCTTGGCACTGCAGCGCCAGCTCGCTGATTTTAAAAAGTTATAAAAAGAAACCCTAGCTGAACAAGAGGGGGACGGCCGTAGAAGAAGAAAACAGAATTTGGAGAAGATGAGAAGCCAAATGAGAGTTGGAGACACTCCGGGAGGCTATGCATCAAGCTTTTAAATCATTCTTCTCCGGTTTTGTATTATTCTTATCTATCTATGTCGATGTTTTATAATATGAACATGGTTTGTTTGAATATTATTATGGAGTAGATAATTTTGTGTTAAGGATAGATGGATCCTAAACCTATATCTTGAGTTGTTGTTTGGACAAGTGGAATTTAATGTGTTTTTCAAAGAGTGTGTTTTATTGTTCTTAATGCTTTTTATTATTTTGATTCCTTCTTTGGGCATGGTGATGTGTCGAATAGAGAAGTCGTGCTTTCATGAATGGTTGAACTAATAAATATGATATTGGATTATTATATATGCAAAGGCCAGGGTACAACATGCCATGAATGAAATAAGAGTAACTGAATAGGGATTCTAGGAAGTTCATGTGGTCCGCTTAAATCGTAACCGAATAGGGAGATTTAATTGAAAGGAATCCATAAACACTTAATGCTTCTTAATTTGAATTAATCTAGAATAGACCTGGAATACGGATATTTGAAGTTAATGATTCTTGAGATTGTGGTTAGACCTGGAATATAGGTAACCAATTTATTGGGGATTCTACCATCTTGAAAAACATAGTAAGTGAAACTTGTCCATTCAAAGCTCTTGTTAATTATAGTTTAGGTGAAGTCGAGTCCTTAGCACGTTAGTTCATAAGAGTCTTCATTCCAAAGTTTGCAAGTCTTCATTTATTTACTATTGCGTTCTGTTTTTCTCTTTTAGTTAATTGTTAGTAACCTTTTCTCCAACAATTATTCGTTTGCTCAAATAACAATAAGAGTAGAGTCATAATTTCTGTAGTATTTGCTCAGTCCTCGTTGGGAACGATATTTACTCATAATTTCTGTAGTTCATAAGTGCACTTGCTAGTGTCAATTTCATCGCATCAAGTTTTTGGCGCCGTTGCCAGAGACTGAAATAAAATATTACATTTATTGTGATTTTGCTAGTTAATTTGAGAGTTTATTAATTTGGTTTTTAAGTCTATTTTGCAAGGTTTTTGTTACTAGTGCATGACACATACTAGTGGGAGAATACTTGCGGAATTGAATCTAGAGATTGAGCGCACTTTTCACGCTTTGAGAAGAGCAGCACCAGTAACAGTTGACACAATGGCAGAAGGAAACAATGCAGAGGTGCAACGTGCACTGTGGGATTATGCCATGCCAAAGATGGATGGTGTTGAATCTAGCATTCGGCGACCACCTATACAAGCGAACAATTTTGAAATTAAGCCCGCCATCATTCAGATGATTCGGCATTCAGTACAATTTGGGGACCTATCGCAAGAGGATCCAAATGTTCACTTGACTAATTTCCTGGAAATTTGTGACACATTCAAGCATAACGGAGTATCGGAGGATGCAATTCGCTTAAGGCTTTTCCCATTCTCATTGAGGGATAAAGCAAAAAGCTGGTTGACTTCTCTGCCTATCGGATCCATAACAACATAGGTAGAGTTGGCACATAAATTTTTAGGGAAATACTTCCCTCCTGCAAAAACTGCAAAGTTATGTAATGAAATTACTATGTTTTTGCAGGTCGATCGAGAGTCACTCTATGAGGAATGGGAACGTTTTAAATACCTTTTAAGAAGATGTCCTCATCACGAGCTACCCACTTAGATGCAGGTACAAACTTTTTATAACGGTTTAACCAGTGCAACCCGAAATATGATTGATGCAGCTGCAGGTGGCACGATCATGAGAAAAACTCCAGAGGAGGCTCTTGAATTGCTACAAGAGATGGCCACAAATTCTTATCAATGGCCAGTTGAGAGGTTACCTATAAACAAAACCTCAGGATTGCACAATATAGATGCTGTTACAGCTTTAACAGCACAAATGGAGGTTCTCACCAAGAAGATAGATGGACTTTATCCTACTACACATGTTATATGTGAATTGTGTGGTGGTAGTGGCCGCTATAGCAGTAACTGTCAAGCAGGTAATCAGTTTGCGTATAATTAATCTGCTGAACAAGCTAATTTTGTTTCAAATTTTTACAGGCAGAACAATCCATACAGCAACACATATAATCCGGGATGGAGGAATCATCCAAACTTCTCGTGGAATCAAAGCAATGCAAAGCAACCTCATCTTACCCCTCAAGAAAAGAAGTCCAACTTGGAGGATATGAGGGCTAAATTTTTAAGTACAGCAGAAACAAGATTCCAAAATCAAGAAGCATCCATAAAAAATCTGGAAGTTCAAGTCGGTCAACTAGCGAACATAATTTCTGGACGTGCACAAGGTTCCCTCCCGAGCAACACAGAAAAGAATCCTAAGGAGGATTTCATGGCCATAACACTAAGGAGCGGCACACAATTGGAAGAGCCACAACCTAAAGAAATCACTCATCAAGAAGGTGAGAAAGAAGAGACTGAGCAAGAGGAGAAACATGTTTCAGCAAAGAAATGTACTAGTAAAGGTTTGATCGATTCTAACCCTGAAACTAAATATATGCCACCTCTTCCCTATCCTTAGAAATTTATGAAAGAAAAATTAGATAAGCAATTTTCAAAATTTTTAGAGATTTTCAAGAAATTGCATATTAACATTCCATTTGCAGAGGCATTAGCACAGATGCCTAGTTACACTAAATTTTTAAAGGAAATTTTGTCTAATAAACGGAAGCTCGAGGAACACGAAACAGTAATGTTAACTGAAGAGTGCAGTGCTATACTGCAAAACAAGCTACCTCCAAAATTAAAAGATCCAGGGAGTTTTACTATACCTTGCACTTTAGGAAATTCATTTTTTGATAAAGCTTTATGTGACCTTGGTGCAAGTATCAATCTTATGCCTCTTTCAATTTTCAGGAAACTTGGATTAGAAGAAATCAAAACAACAACAGTGTCATTGCAATTAGCTGATCGATCTATTAAGAGACCACGGGGAATTATAGAAGATGTACTGGTAAAGGTCGATAAATTTATATTCCCTGTAGACTTCATTGTTCTCGACATGGAAGAGGATCGTGAGGTACCTCTTATACTTGGACATCCATTCCTTGCTACAGGGAGAGCCCTAATTGATGTACAACAAGAGAAATTGACTTTAAGAGTCAATTATGAGCAAGTAGTTTTTGATATGTATAAAATTATGAAATACCCTTCTGGCTTTTCTACTTCTTGTTTTCAAGTGGATATTGTTGATAACCTCATTGAGGAGTTTCAGGAGAAAACATTAAACGAAGATACTTTGGAGGGATGCATCATGGAATCGGGAACTAATACCACTGAAAAACTCATCATCGAAGAAGAAGCAAGGAACTTGGAGTCTGAAATGGAAAAAGAAGTGCCAGAAAAACAAATAATAATAACTGAATTGAAAAATTTACTTGCTCATTTAAAATATGCTTATTTAGAGAAAAATATTTTCCCTGTGATAATATCTTCTTCGTTGACAGGTAAAATGGAAGAACGGTTGTAGGAAGTCTTAAGAAGGCACATATTTCCGGGAAAGATGAAATCTCGGTGGATTGGACCGTATACCGTGATAAGTGTCTCACCTTTTGGTGCCGTTGAGGTTCGACACGAGAAAAACAAGGAGACATTCAAGGTTAAAGGGCACAGATTGAAGGACAACATTACGAGGACTTTTGACCCTAAATCATCCACCACCATTCTCCAAGAGCCATAAAATAGAAAGTCAAGCTAAAGACTATAAATTAGAACTACCATTTTGGTTCTTACTTTTTAATTTTTTCTTGCCTTTAGAAATTATTTGGTGTGTTTCAAATTTTTTTGTTTTGCTTAATTTATTTGTATCTCAATTTTTATGGCCTTACAATGTGCATTTTTTGGTTTATTTTCAGCCCTACTTGAAGTAAGGACAGCAATCTAGCACTGCAGCCTCACATTTCTGGCGCTGCAGCACCAGGTCTTTCATTTATATGCTGTCCAGGTCAGAGATTCAGCGCTGCAGCCTCACAACGTTGGCGCTGCAGTGCCAGGACCTGTGCACACAAGCTGTTTCTGCACTCACGCACGTTAAATCTGCCCAGAAATCCAGCGCTGCAGGGTTGGAAAGTGGAAGCTGCAGCGCCAGACCGCAAGCTGACATTTAAATGCACAGCCCTTCCACAGTTAGGGTACTATAAAATTTAATTTCCAGCTGCTCTCCCTCTCCACTACCACCATATCCCGATCATAGCAGTGATCATGAGGATGAGAACATTGACAAAGACGATTGATTCGGCCTCCGACTAATCAGGGGAGTTCCTTTCTCTTGCTTTATAATTCAAATTCTATACATTGCAGACAATGTATCATTTAAGTTTGGGGGTGGGAACTTTATCTGAATGTTGTGCACTGCTCATGTTTCTAGTTATTTTTCTATTTGTTTTATCTGAGTGCTTTCTGTTGTTTGTGTTTGATTTTGATTTTTCCGATGATGAGAAATAGATTGACTTGATTATAGCCATTGAAAATTTGAAAAATTTTGCGTTTGTCTATGTGCTTGAATTTGTTGTTGGATTTATTTTACATCGAACTCTTTGAACTCAATGAGCACGTACACCTAAGCACTTTGTTGTCTTGCTGTTTCGAAGAGTGTTTATGTGAGCAGTGTAGTCTTGTAATCTCTTGGACTCTAGAACTTGTTTGAAGACCACTCAAGGCGAAATCCTAGGTAGTACTATACCAAAGAAAGGATCCAAGCCATGTTTGGAAAGTTTGAGCCTTTCTAGCCAACCCTTGATATGTGATTATCCTTAGTTTTCCCCTTTTGAGCTTGGATACATGTTGTTTTATCACCCAATCATATAACCTATTTCCCTTTCAAAAGAAAAAAAAAATATATATATATATATATATATATATATCTCCACCTTTCACCTGTAAGCACATTGATTAATAAAGGGACTATTCTCTTAAGTGGTGACAGAGGATTTAGCAAGAGGAAGCGGTCTTCACTTAGCTATGATAAGTATTACATATTTCCCATCGAGAGTAACCAAGGGAAAGATCGAAGTTAAAAAGGTTTACCACAGGAACTATTTGATCAAGTTGTATTATGCCTATCACAGGCAGCCGACAAAGTTGTGTTTAATCGTCGTGTACATGCTATGCTATAGTTTCAGTAATGCACATGGAAACAAAGTCTAGTGCTACTATAGTACAAGCATACGAAAAAAAAAAAGAAAAAAAAAAGAGAAAAAGAAAAGAAGAAGAAGAAGATGTGACAATAGCAAAAGTATTGGAAGTATTCCATGATAACTGAGGGAAAGTTCGAAATAAAATTTATATTGGTTGATGTGCTTAAGATGATGTGAGCCTCAAATCAATCTTTTACCATACCTTAACCTTAGCCAAAGTTATAAGCAGAATAAAGTCCTGGTGATCTCGGGTATTGTCATGGCCTACATTAGTGGAGAGTGGTGTGAAAAGCAAGCTTATGGACTGTGAAAGATTGGAATTATTCTACTTGCTTGCATAAACTGATCAGAGTGGCAAGATGATTAAGTTTATAAAGGTGTTACACACACACACATTTAAAGAATTTGATGTAAGATAAAGCTGCCAATAAATTTGAAATTCTAGACATTTTCAGCATTTGAAAAGTTTTTTTACGTTATGATTTATATGCAATCTTTGAGGCATGTTATATCGAATCTAATCAAACCATCTCGCACTCTTAGGATGTGTGTGCATAGAATTTTATTCTAGTTTGCTCGAGGACTAGCAAAAACGTAAGTTTGGAGGTGTGATAACTCTGAATAAATCTTGTTATTATACTGCTTTTAGGCACGTTTTTGGTGTTGATCTTAAGCATTAGAATTATGTTGCATGTATTTTTAACAAATTTAGTTTAGTTTTTCTTATTCTACTAATAAGTTGTTTTAGTTGATTTATCAATGCTAAGTCATGGAAATTTATTATGCAGACACTTGCTAGAGCACTTGAGAGCACTGGAAGGCCAAAATGCACAATAAAGACAGAAACTCAAGGCTGTAGCGCCGGGATGTTGGCGCTGCAGCGTTAGTAATTGGCTAAAAGAGACCATTTGGACAGAAAGTTGGCGCTGCAGCGCCAGAAAGTTGGAGCTGCAGCGCTAGAATAGGGTTTTTGTTATGTCTTGGCGCTGCAGCGCTGGGATGTTGGCGCTGCAGCACCAGTCCACTGATTTTAAAAAGTTATAAAAAGAAAACCCTAGCTGAACAAGAGGGGGACGACCGTAGAAGAAGAAAACAGAATTTGGAGAAGAGGAGAAGCCAAAGGAGAGTTGGAGACACTCCGGGAGGCTACGCATCAAGCTTTTAAATCATTCTTCTCCGGTTTTGTATTATTCTTATCTATCTATGTTGATGTTTTATAATATGAACATGGTTTGTTTGAATATTATTATGGAGTAGATAAATTTTTGTTAAGGATAGATGGATCATAAACCTATATATTGAGTTGTTGTTTGGACAAGTGGAATTTAATGTGTTTTTCAAGGAGTGTGTTTTATTGTTATTAATACTTTTTATTATTTTGATTCCTTCTTTGGGCATGGTGATGTGTCGAATAGAGAAGTCGTGCTTTCATGAATGGTTGAACTAATAAATATGATATTGGATTATTATCTATGCAAAGGCCAAGGTACAACATGCCATGAATGAAATAGGAGTAACCGAATAGGGATTCTAGGAAGTTCATGTGGTCCGCTTAAATCGTAACCGAATAGGGAGATTTAACTGAAAGGAATCCATAAACACTTAATGCTTCTTAATTTGAATTAATCTAGAATAGACCTGGAATACGGATATATGAAGTTAATGATTCTTGAGATTGTGGTTAGACCTGGAATATGGATAACCAATTTATTGGGGATTCTACCATCTTGAAAAACATAGTAAGTGAAACTTGTCCATTCAAAGCTCTTGTCAATTATAGTTTAGGTGAAGTCGAGTCCTTAGCATGTTAGTTCATAAGAGTCTTCATTCCAAAGTTTGCAAGCCTTCCTTTATTTACTATTGCATTCTGTTTTTCTCTTTTAGTTAATTGTTAGTAACCTTTTCTCCAACAATTATTCATTTGCTCAAATAACAATAAGAGTAGAGTCATAATTTCTATAGTATTTGCTCAATCCTCATTGGGAACGATATTTACTCATCGTTTTATTACTTGAACGATTAGTGCACTTGCTAGTGTAAATTTCATCGCATCAATGAGCCTAAAATTTTTTATCCTTACCTTTCTTTTAAAAGAACTTAGTTATACACATTTGTTGAGAAGCACTTAAAAGGAGTAAGGATGGAAGTATGAAATATATATATATATATATATATATATTATTACCTTAACCCAAGTACATTGAAAGAGATTAAGTTAAAGTTGGGGGTTGTGGAAAGAGAAAAAAATGAAAAAAGGAAATGAATAGTCTAATGCCAAAATAGAAAAGAAAAGAAAAGAAAAGAAAAGAAAAAGAGAAGTGAAATATGGCAAAGAAAGAAGTAAAGAAAAGAAAAGTGGTGACTTATCGAGAGATATGCTCTTATAAAAAATAGTTGAAAGAGTTAGGTGTTGAAGTAAGGTTATCCAGTGCTTAAAGAAGGTTGTGTTTAAAACTAAGAGATTAAGTTCTTTTATTGGTTGAATCCTTTCCGTTCTTTCTTAACCTTTACCTTAGCCTAACGTTACAAGCTTATTAAAGACCTATTGATCCAATGTAGTGTGATTTTTCTAAAATAGTGGAGAGTGATTTGAAAAATAATCCTATGGAGCTTGATTTGTGATTGATGTCATGCAATTTATTATGTTTTTAGAGGCCAAGACTTGTATTCATGAATGTTATGCATAAAATCATCCTGGTGTTCGGATTAATGGATTGTGTTAAGATGGATGTTAAGAGTCAATAACAATTTTAAGATTGATTTTTGGATTATTGATGAGTCTAAAATATTGCATATTTAAGCCCCTTAATTTATATTTGTTAAGCTTTTAATTTGTATTATTTCACTTTATTTTATGTTTTTTATATGTTTTATGTGTTTTTATGGGCTTGTGGAGAAAATGAAGCATTTCGGGAGATGTCAAGCTTCAAGAGCAAATGCGATCGATCGCACCGTGCTGCGATCGAGAGCGCATGGAAAATATCCCACATCGAAATCTTTGCATTGCAGTATTCCTACGATCGAGCGCACCAGACTTGTGATCGAGCGCACATGCGATCGTGCGCACCATACTGCGATCGAGCGCACTTGGGCAGTATCCCACATCGAATCTGCAGCCTATTGTGCTCCGAAACTCCCCCTATATAAACACCATCTGACTTCATCATTCAGTGTGCAATTCTTTGTGCCATTGGGTGCAATTCCTGAGCCATTTGGTGTTAACCGGTGGACGTCTGCTGGCATTCTGGTGGATCCCGAAGGCTTTGCTACCACGAGGGGAAGTGCCACCCAACAACGAGTGGAATTTCTCCCATGTAAAGTGATTTATTTCTTTTTAGTTAAATGTTTAGCACTTTTATTATGAACTATAGTTTCATAACTATGAGTGGCTAGAATCTTCAACTAAGGTTGAAGATGAAACTCTGCCGTTGTTTGGCATATTAGTTTCAGTTTTGTTTATACGATTCTGATGTTTTTAGTATAAATGTTATGTCAATTATTTGAGTAGAATCTTATGATTGATTGTGTTTAAATTATTCTATTGGATATTCCTTGTGTTTCATCTGATGGATACATTAAATTGTTTTTGATTAAATTAGATTTCCTTTGTGATTTGTTAAAAGCGGATACATTGGATGCTTTTGGTTTAATTGGGATATTTGTTGTTTTTTGTCTTAAGTTGGATTCATGGAATTTTTTGATAGGCTATCTTTAGAACATTGAGATATATGCTTAACTTTGGCGGGGTGGATTCAGAAACCTTAGTCTTTTTATTAGTTTTTAAAATCAATTTAGTTTAGCTTTTATTTATTTTGCAACATATAATACAAAACTCGGAACTAGGTTAAGATAAGATTAGTTTAGATAAATTTATATTTTCACAACGCAATTCCCTGTGGATTCGACCTCGCACTTGCACAACACTATATTGCAAACGACTCGTGAGCTTGCAAGTAATTTAAAACTCACAAAAAGTTTTTGGTGCCGTTGCCGGGGAATTGTTTTGTTTGTGAAATTTTTGTTTGAATTGATTTTATTTTTCTACTAGTTTAGTTAGCATTTTTGTTTCATTTTTATAATTTTAATTTTGATTTTAATTTTGATTTTTGATTTGTTTTATTTTATTTACAATTGCTCAAAAAAAAAGAATAAAAATGTGGATGAATCTAGCACCTGTTTCACAATCTTTAGAGGATGCCCTCAAGGATTTGATTAGGATGACTGATCAGTCCATCAGTGCAGCCAATACATTCAATATTGATAGTTGTTCCATCTGTGCTAGTCTTATGCATTTAGCACAGAATTATTCATCAATGCCGGCTTTTTCCGAGTATCCCATGGAAAAAACGAATGCTTTCAATGACTGTTGTTGGCAATCAAATGGATCTTACTCCGAAAGATACAATCCAGGGTGGTGGAACCACTCTAATTTTTCATGGGAGTAGAACCAACTGATGAATCAGGGAGGAACCCCTTATCATGCTCACAATCAATACCCTCCCGAATTTCCTCCACCAATTCCAAGTTATGGTCACTCAGCCTATCCAACACCATCACCCGCTTACCAAGCTCCCATTCAAGCGCCAGTGTCGGTTTCATAGTCATTAGAGGACGCTCTCAATGATTTCATGAAAATGACTAGCCAATTTATGAGTGAAGTGATGAGTGCAACAATAGTAAACACCCAAGTGATTGCCAAGCTAGAGAGTCAAATGGGTCAAATCACAAGTCACTTAGGTGAATGAGAGAATGGAAAGTTCCCTAGTCAACCTTATCCTAACCCAAAGGAACAGTTTGCAGAGTGAAATTTATCAACTCCTATATAAGGGCAAGAAAGTGGCAACAAAGAAAAGAGAGATGCTGAGCCATCTACAGCCACACCTATTATTAAGGATCTCCCTAGGTCGTTTTTACCTAAAGCGCCTTACCCTGAGAGATTACAAGCACCCAAGAAAGAAGTGGAGTTTGAGGATCACCTGGAGGCATGCTTTGCTCACTTTGGAGAGGACTTGGGCTTAGATAAGTTACTCGAGGAAGTGAATTCTATTTTGGAGTCTGATCCTCAGAAGAACAGTGAGACGGAGGAGACTATGGATGAATCATGCATTGAGGACCCCCTGGAGGCATGCTTTGCTCAATTTGAAGAGGATTTGGATTTAGATAAGTTGTTTGAGCAAGCAAATGCTACTTTGGAGTCTGCTCCTCAAAAGATCAATGAGACAGAGGAAACCACAACACCTGAACCCCCCAAGAAGGAACTTAAGCCTTTACCGGACAATCTTAAGTATAAGTTCCTAGGTCCAGCAAATTCTTTGCCTGTGACTATAGCTTCAGATTTGGTTGATGCTCAAGAGGATAAATTATTGGACGTTTTAAGAGAGCACAATGAAGCTATCGGCTGGACTATTGAGGATATCAAGGGGATAAGCCCCTTGGTGGTGATGCACAAGTTACATTTTGAGAAGAATGTCAAGCCATTGAAGGAGCCACAAAAAGGGCTTAACCCAGCTATACAAGAGGTTATGATCCTTTATCCAATCTTTGATAGCGAGTGGGTGAGCCCAATTCATGTCGTGCCAAAACAGGCTAGATTGACGGTAGTAATAAATAAAGACGACGAGTTGGTTCCAACTCGAGTGCAGTCAAGATGGAGAATATGTCTAGACTACCGTAAGTCGAAAGCTACCACACTGAAGGATCATTTTTCACTCCCATTGATTGACCGGATGGTGGAGCGTTTAGCTGGGCACGATTACTAATGTTGGGTCTGGCTGAAGACGTTAAACTTAGCGCTCATAGGAGGCACCCCATAGCTTATCCTTTCTGTTTATTTATTATTTTACATATTTATGATTAATGTTTGTTTCCAGTATTTTTTGTTTTCCAGTCTTTATTTTTCAGGGACAAAGCGTACTTCAGATCAAGTTTGGGGGCATGCTATGAGCCATACTAGTCCAGATAGTTCTCCATATCCCCAAGTCAGCTCTTTCCATATTATTCACACATTAGGGTCAATGTGTAATTTAAGTTTGGGGGTATGAGAGACACATTATACACACTTTGTCCTAATTTGTCGTTATTTTTCTTCATTAAAAAAAAAGTAAATGCATACTCATGTTATTTTGAAATGTTGGTTGATCTAAACATTTTCTGTGATGTGATGTCATAGGTGAGCTTAAAATTTTGAACACATGATCTGGTGATAAAGTTTTAAAATTTAGTTACTTACTTTAGGCATTTGAGAATTCATATGTTTGATCTAATCTAACACGAGCACATTAGCACAAATTGTGTGAGGTATGACATGTGATTTTAATGTGTACGTTTCCTTATCTTAACTGAAACTGGATGACTTGTTGGATAAACACTTGGGCATAGAAAAGCATATATATATATATATATATATATATATATATATATATATATATATATATATATATATATATATATATACAAAATAATAATACTACTAATGATCATCATCAATAAACTTTCCACTGAGTAACTGGATCTTTTGCCTCAGTAGGCAGTGAGTGTTGACGTCAAAAGGTGGGAATTTTATTCATAATGATCATTGCAAAATTTTTCGCTGAGTAACTGGACCTCTTGCCTCAGTAAGCAGTGAGTGTTCACGTCAAAAGGTGAAAATTTTGTTTGGTAGCATTAAGGTCGGTTTAGTTTCGAAGCCTTTTTGACTCGAGTTAGTAAGTCCTTAGGGGTGTCTTTACACCTAATGCCCTAAAACCATCTGGTTTGGGAGTCATTGACTCAACACTCGCTACATGGGTCAATTAGAAAGCTTAAGGGAATTAAACATAGCAGAGCCTTATATATAAAAATAAATAAATAAATAAAAATAAAAACTATGCCATTTTCATTCATTCTGATGGGAAATTTGGTGAATCTTGAGACATGGAGACCTTACACATTGGAGTTATTTGGAAGCTTCATTTTTATATGCTAATTCACTTTACACAGTGTCAGACTTGTGATGCCTTAACCTGCCTTTTGTAAGTAATTAAATTTTAACATTTCTATTCAGTGCGAAGATGGGTTTATCTTTTTAAGTTTGCTTATGAGTGAATATCATGGTGGTGTGTGCTCCTTAAATTTCTTGGATAACATGAGTGATGAACTTATCTTTATGTTCTTTGTTTTTCATTTAGTTTTTTTTATTTTGTTTTGCTAAGGGACTAGCAAAATATAAGTTTGGGGGTATTTGATGAGTCTAAAATATTGCATATTTAAGCCCCTTAATTTATATTTTTTAAGCTCTTAATTTGTATTATTTCACTTTATTTTATGTGTTTTATGTGTTTTTATAGGCTTGTGGAGAAAATGAAGCATTTCGAGAGATGTCAAGCTTCAAGAGCAAATGCGATCGATCGCACCGTGCTGCGATCGAGCACATGGAAAATATCCCACATCGAAATATTTGCATTGCAGTGTTCTTGCGATCGAGCGTGCCAGACTTGCGATCAAGCGCACATGCGATCATGCGCACAAGACATACGATCGAGCGCGCATGCGATTAATCTCACCATACTGCGATCGAGCGCACTCGGGCAGTATCCCACATCGAATCTGCAGCCTATTGTGCTCCGGGACTCCCCCTATATAAACACCATCTGACTTCATCATTCGGTGTGCAATTCTTTGTGCCATTTTTGTGCAATTCCTGAGCCATTTGGTGTTAACCAGTGGACGTCTACTGGCATTCTGGTGGATCCCGAAGGCTTTGCTACCACGAGGGGAAGTGCCACCCAACAACGAGTGGAATTTCTCCCATGTAAAGTAATTTATTTCTTTTTAGTTAAATGTTTAGCAGTTTTATTATGAACTGTAGTTTCATAACTATGAGTGGCTAGAATCTTTAACTAAGGTTGAAGATGAAGCCCTGTCGTTGTTCAACATATTAGTTTCAGTTTTGTTTACACAATTCTGATGCTTTTAGTATAAATGTTCTGTCAATTATTTGAGTAGAATCTTATGATTGATTGTGTTTAAATTTTTCTGTTGGATATTCCTTATGTTTCATCTGATGGATACATCAAATTGTTTTTGATTAAATTGGATTTCCTTTGTGATTTGTTAAAAGCGGATACATTGGATGCTTTTGGTTTAATTGGGATATTTGTTGTTTTTTGTCTTAAGTTGGATTCATGGAATTTTTTGATAGGCTATCTTTAGAATATTGAGATATATGCTTAACTTTGGCGGGGTGGATTCAGAAACCTTAGTCTTTTTATTAGTTTTTAAAATCAATTTAGTTTAGCTTTTATTTATTTTGCAACATATAATACAAAACTCGGAACTAGGTTAAGATAAGATTAGTTCAGATAAATTTATATTTTCATAACACAATTCCTTGTGGATTCGACCTCGCACTTGCACAACGCTATATTGCAAACGACTCGTGCGCTTGTGAGTAATTTAAAACTCACAACAATTATTTTTGGACTTGGGTGATATTTAATGATTCTATGTGCTGTGTATTAAGTGCGATTTCTGAGACAAAAAGTGAATTGCTCCTAGTTTAACACTAACATTGCTTTACTTTGTTTTGATTCCTACAGTAGAATTCATATCTTGTTTTCGCTTGAAATGCTAGGGACTAGCAATAAGCTAGTAGGGGGTTGTGATTAGAGTCATAAAATGCATCTTAACAGTACTTAATTGTTAGCATTTTAGGGTTGATCTAGGTTTTAATTGCACTTTTATACGTTAACAACTCTAAAGTGTCATTCTTGGATCATTAATCTATTTCGGTGCATTTTAAAATACTTTAAGTTCAAAAGAGAAGGAAAACTTATCGTTGCTTGAAGCACAAAGACTCGAAGCATACCGGAGTAAAGGCATGGTTGTAGAAGGACAAATGAAGAGAAATCAAGTCTTGAGTGTGTGCGCTGTGGCCTGAATGTATCCAAGCCTCAGCCTCTAGAACCAAGCCAAAAGAGCAAGAAAGGAGCTTCAGTGAGAGCCACGGCCTGGACTAGGTAGGGCTGCAGCCTCCAGAAAGTGAAGAAACCAAAGACCAGGCAGAGCCGCCGCCCAAAGAAGTGAGAGCTGCGGCCCGCACACGGTTCCCTTCTCCGAGTTATGACCTAATTAGGTCTTTAATGATTGTTTAAACCCTAAAACACCCTTGGACCTTTTGTATTATAAATAGATCACTTAGGGTTTAAGAAGAGAACAATCATTAAGGCCGGAAACACAAGAAGACTGCTATATTCTCCTCCATCAAAGTGTTCAAGAATGAGCCCCATGGCTAACTAATCTCCAAGAAAGGCAAATGGATGAATCCCTAGGTGTAGTTGTTTTTATTTTCCTTTATTGATTCAGCTATAGTTAGGATTTATTATCAAAACATTGTTATGATTTACTCTTTAATTTAATTAGAAGATTTTCTCTTAATCCGGTGATTATATCTTTCTCCTCGATATAAGTCTAGTTATGCTCTTTTTATGTCAAGATTGTTTGGATGTGATTGAGTCTAGTAGATTTATCTTTTAGGTTTGTCCATTACTACGATATTGTCATTAAGATATATTGTCGTTTCTTGATAAATCTATAGGACAGGTCATGTGTGCTTGAATCAAAAGTAAAGAGTAATTCATATCGATTACATTAGGATTTACATATGCTTTGATTGAATATTTGTCGATTACCTGTTTGGGATGAGAAACTTGCAATCGAGATAAAAACAATTGAATCAAGATTGGAATAAGGACAACTACACCTAGGGATTCATCCCTTCGCCTTGCTTGGAGATTAGTTGGCCATAGGGCTCATTCTTGAACACTTTGATGGAGGAGAATATAGCAGTCTTCTTGTGTTTCCAACCTTAATGATTGTCCTCTTCTCAAACCCTAAGTGATCTATTTATAATATAAAAGGTCCAAGGGTTTTTTAGGGTTTAAACAATCATTTAAGACCTAATTAGGTCATAACTCGAAGAAGAGGACCATGTGCGTGCCGCGGCTCTCACTTCCTTGGGTCGCGGCTCTGCCTGATCTTTGGTTTCTTCACTTTCTGGAGGTCGCAGCCCTGCCTAGTCCAGGCCGCGGCTCTCACTGAAGCTCATTTCTTGCTCTTTTGGCTTAGTTCTAGAGGCCAAGGCTTGGATACTTTCAGGCCACAACACACACACTCAAGACTTAATTTCTCTTCATTTGTCCTTCCACAACCATGCCTTTACTTCGGTATGCCTCGAGTCTTTGTGCTTCAAGCAACAATAACTTTTCCTTCTCTTTTGAATTTAAAGTACCTAAAAATGCACCGAAATAGATCAATGATCCAAGAATGACATGATGAGTCTTAAATATTGCATATTTTAGACCCTTAACTTATATTTGTTATGCTCTTAGTTAGTATTATTTTACTTTATTTTACGTTTTTCTTGTGTTTTGTGTGTTTTTACAGCTTTGTGGAGAAAGTGCAGCATTTCAGGTTGATTTGAAGCTTCTGGAGACATTGCGCTCGATCGCAACAGATATGCGATCGAGCGCACCAGCGCTCGAGCGCACCTGCCTTTGAACGAGCGCATGGTCAACATCCCACATCGAAATAATTGAAGTTCAGTGCATTTGCGATCGATCGCAGCAGACATGCGATCGAGCGCACATGAGATCGTGCGCACAAGACATGCGATCGATCGTACCTGCGATCGATCGCACCACACTGCGATCGAGCGCACACGGGCCTGTATCCCACATCGTTTCTGCAACCTGTTTTACTCCGGGTCTCCCCCTATATAAACACCATTTGGCTTCATAATCCAATGTACAATTCCTAAGCCACTTTGGTGTTTACCGGTGGACGTCCGCTAGCATTCTGGTGGATCCCGAAGGCATTGCTACCACGAGGGGAAGCGCCGCCCGTAAGCGAGTGGAATTTCTCCCATGTAAAGTTGTTTATTTATTTCTTTATATTCAGTTGTTTTAGTTTAAATGTTTAGCACTTTTTATTATAGTTTTATAGTTATGAGTGGCTAGACTCTTCAGCTAAGGTTGAAGATGAAACCCCGCCGTTGTTTGGCGTAGTAGTTCAGATTTGCTTGTACAAATCTGACAATTTTTAGTATAAATGTTCTATCAATTATTTGAGTTAATCTTATAATTGATTGAGTTTAAATTGTCTGTTGGATTTTCTTTGTGTTTCATCGGATGGATACATTGAATGCTTTTCGATTAAATTGGATTCCCTTTGTGATTTGTTAAGAGCGGATACATCGGGTGCTTTTGGTTTAGTTGGGATATTCTTTGTTTTTTGTCTTATAGTTGGATTCATAGAATGTTTTGATAGGCTATATTTTTAGAACATGTATGCTTAACTTCGGTGGGGTGGATTCGGAAACCTTAGTGCTTTTTATTATTAGTTTTAAAATCAATTTAATTTAGTTTTAATTTATTTTACAAATTATCATTCAAAATTCGGAACTAGGTTAAGATAGAGTTAGTTTAGATTAAAAATTATATTTTCACAACGCAATTCCCTGTGGATTCGACCTCGCACTTGCACACGCTATACTGCAAACGACTCGTGCGCTTGCGAGTAATTTAAAACTCACAACAAGTTTTTGGCGCCGTTGCCGGGGAGTTGTTTTGTTTGTGAAAATTTTTGGTCTGAATTGATTTTATTTTTCTACTAGTTAATTTAATTTAAAAAAAAAAAAATTTGAGTTTTGCGTTTGATTTATTCTGTTGCTTCTGCTGGTTAGTATCTCACTATTTTTCTGTTAGTGTATGCTTGGTCGGAGATCCTTGAACTTAGATTTGACACATTTAGATCCCGACTTAGAAAGAACTATTAGGAGGCAGAAAAGAGCACTAGTTGAGAGAGAGACTGTTGAGATGGGAGAAAATTTTAATCAACCTGAACATGTAGAGCAACCTAGAGCTTGGAACGTGGACTCCACTACATCCCTTAGGGATTTGTTCGCACCCGTTGCGACTAACTCATCTTCCTACATAGTGTTGCCACCAACCAATGCCACACACTTTGATTTGAAGCCACATGTTATCCAACTCCTACCCTCATTCCATGGCTTAGATCTTGAAAATCCTTATAGTCATGTGAAGAAGTTCAAAGACATTTGTGCTACATTCAAATTCCAGAACTTCTCTGAGGAGTCAGTCCATCTTTGACTCTTCCCTTTCTCCCTTCACGATAGAGCTAGGGCGTGGTTGGACTCCAACACGTCCGGATCTATCACATCTTGGGAAAACCTACTTAGCAAATTTTACCATAAGTTTTTCCCAATGTCTAGAGTGAATGAGTACCGTAAGGAGATTAGCTCTTTCACTCAGGACGAGGATGAGAAGTTCTCTGAAAGCTGGGAGCGCTTTAAAGAGTTACTGATCAGATGCCCTCCACATGGATATGAGAAGTGGAGACTCGTTCAATTCTTCTACCAAGGGTTGACTCAACCCAACCGTAGCATGATCGAGTCTATGAATGGGGGGCATTCTTGAGTCTGACAGGAGACGAAGCATATATGGCGTTGGACAAGTTGTCCGACAACTCACAGCAGTGGGATTTTTCAAGCTGTCGAGATAAGTCCATTCGTGCTCCTAAGAGGGGAGGCATCTATGAGGTCCGAGAGGACGCTGATTTGAGGATAAAGTTAGATGCCCTCACTAAGAAGATTGACGCTCTCACTGTGAGCCAATCCATCAATGCTGCCAACACATTCAATGTTGAAAGCTGTTCCATCTGTGCTAGTCCCATGCATCTAGCACAGAATTGCCCATCAATGCCGGCTTGTGCCGAGTATCCTATGGAACAAGTAAATGCTTTCAATGACTTTCGAAGGCAGTCAAATGGATCGTACTCCGAGACGTACAATCGAGGGTGGCGGAACCACCCAAATTTTTCATGGAGGCAGAACCAACCAATGAATCAGGGAGGATCCTCTCATCATGCTCAAAATCAATATCCTCCCGGATTTGCCCCACAAATTCCTAGTCATGGTCGTTCTGCCCATCCAGCACCTTCACCTGCTTACCATGCACCTGCTCAAACACCAGCACCAGTTTCACAGTCGCTTGAGGACACCCTCAAGGAATTCATGAAGGCGACTAGCCAAAATATGAGCGATGTGAGGAGTGCAACAATGGTAAACACCCAAGCAATTGCCAAGCTGGAGAGTCAAATAGGGCAAATTGCAAGTTATTTGGGTGAGAGAGAGAAAGGAAAGTTCCCCAGTCAGCCCGTGCAAAACCCAAAAGGACAATTTATGGTTGAGAGTTCATCAACTCCTACGCACGGGGAGGAACAAGTACAGTCGATTGTCACACTGAGGTCTGGGAGACAAGTGGACAATCAAGTGGAAGAGAGCCCTGCTATGCAGCAAGGGCAAGGGAGTGGCAACACAGAGAAGAGAGATGTTGAGCCATCTACAGCCACACCTACTGAGAAAGACCCTCCTAGGTCGTTTGTACCTAGAGCGCCTTACCCCGAGAGATTACAGGCGCCCAAGAAAGGAGGGAAGTATGAAGAAATTCTGGAGGTATTCAAGCAAGTCCATATCAATATCCCATTTTTGGATGCCATCCATCAAGTGCCATCATATGCCAAGTTTTTAAAGGACTTGGTCACTATCAAGAGGAGGACGAATGTCCCAAAAAAGGCATTTTTGACCGAGCAGGTCAGTTCAATCCTTCAGTGCAAGTTACCTATCAAGTATAAGGACCCGGGGTGTCCTACCATCTCTTGCACAATAGGAGTCAGCCATATTGAGAGGGCCCTTTTGGATCTAGGGGCGAGTGTGAATCTTCTACCCTACTCAGTCTATGTGCAGTTGGGGTTAGGAGAATTGAAGCCCACAACCACAACGCTTCAATTGGCTGACAGGTCAGTGAAAAGACCACGGGGGATAGTTGAGGATGTTTTGATAAAAGTGGATAAGTTCTATTTCCCCGTGGATTTTATTGTGCTTGACACAGAACCGGTTCAGAATGTAGGGATTCAAATACCGGTGATTCTAGGGTGACCATTCTTAGCCACGGCTAACGCCCTAATCAATTGTAGGACAGGGGTGATGAAGATCTCCTTCGGAAATATGACAGTGGAGTTGAACATTTTTGATATCACTAGGCAACCACTGGAATATGATGAAATGAGAGATGTATGCTTGATAGAGGAGATTCTTGAGGATACTGTGGATGAATCAAGCATTGAGGATCCCATGGAGGCATGCTTTGCTCACTTTGGAGAGGACTTGGGTTTAGATAAGTTACTCGAGGAAGTAAATGCCATTTTAGAGTCTGATCCTCAAGAAAGGAAGGAGGAGGAGGAGAAGGTGTCACCCGAACCTCAACAGAAGGAACTTAAGCCTTTACCGGATAATCTTAAGTATAAGTTCCTGGGTCCAGCACACTGTTTGCCTGTGATAATAGCTTCAGATTTGGGAGAGGCTCAAGAGGAGAAATTATTAGATGTTTTAAGATAGCACAAGGAAGCTATCGGCTGGACCATTGAGGATATTAAAGGAATCAGCCCCTCGGTGGTGATGCACAGGATACACTTGGAGGAAGATGCTAAGCCATCGAGGGAGCCGCAAAGAAGGCTCAACCCTGCTATGCAAGAGGTTGTAAGGGCAGAGGTTATTAAGCTGTTAGATGCAGGGATCATTTATCCCATCTCTGATAGCAAGTGGGTGAGCCCCATTCATGTCGTGCCCAAGCGAGCTGGGTTAACGGTAGTAAAGAATAAGGACGACGAGTTGGTGCCAACTCGTGTGCAGTCTGGGTGGAGAGTGTGTATAGACTACCGTAAGCTGAACACTGCCACAAGGAAGGATCACTTTCCACTTCCATTTATTGATCAGATGGTGGAGCGTTTGGCTGGGCACGAGTATTATTGCTTTTTGGATGGTTATTCTGGATATAACCAGGTCCCCGTGGACCCTGAAGATCAGGAGAATACGACATTTACCTGTCCTTTTGGGACCTTCGCCTACCGTCGCATGCCCTTTGGGTTATGCAATGCACCTGCCACTTTTCAGCGGTGCATGGTCAGTATATTCTCTGACATGGTAGAGCGGTTCTTGGAGATTTTCATGGACGACTTCTCCGTCTTCGGTTCAACATTTGAGGAGTGCCTGCACTGTCTCTCTTTGGTTTTGATACGGTGCAAGGAGAAGAACCTGGTGCTTAATTGGGAGAAGTGCCATTTTATGGTCAAGCAAGGAATTGTACTGGGGCATATCGTATCTCATCGAGGGATTGAGGTCGACAAAGCGAAGGTGGATTTGATTTCCAGCCTTCCACCCCCACGTACTGTGAAAGAGGTTCGATCTTTTCTGGGCCATGCAGGTTTCTATAGGCGATTTATCCAGAATTTCAGCAAGATCGCCAGGCCCTTGTGCAAGTTGTTGCAAAAAGATGCCCCATTTCTATTTGATGAGGATTGTAAGAAAGCATTTGGGGATCTGAAGGAAATTCTGACGTCCACACCCATTATTCAGCCACCTAACTGGGGTGTGCCTTTTGAGATTATGTGTGACGCATCAGACTATGCTGTTGGAGTTGTTTTGGGGCAGCGTGTTGATAAACTTCCCCATGCTATCTATTACGCAAGTCGAACTCTAAACGACGCACAACTCAATTATTCTACCACAGAGAAGGAGTTGCTTGCAGTCGTTTTTGCACTAGACAAGTTCAGATCCTACTTGTTAGGATCTAAAGTCATTATCTACTCGGACCATGCTGCATTGAAGTATCTTTTCTCTAAAAAAAGATGCTAAATCTCGTCTTATCCGATGGATCTTGCTACTTCAAGAGTTCGACATTGAGATTCGGGATAAGAAAGGTTCGGAAAATGTGGTGGCGGACCATTTGTCTAGATTGATTGTGGAATTCAGTGAGGCTGCCACTCCCATTTCTGAGACCTTTCCTGATGAGCAATTGATGCACATTGCTCACAGTCCCGCACCATGGTTTGCTGACATAGTGAACTATCTTGTCACCGGACACATGCCCTTGCATTGGGGGAGGCAAGATAAATCAAAATTTTTGGCCATGGTAAAACATTTTTTTTGGGACGATCCTTACCTGTTCAAGTATTGTCCTGATCAGATCATTAGACGATGTATTCCTGAGCATGACCAATTTAATGTCATCGCCTTTTGTCATGATCATGCATGTGGAGGCCATTTTAGTGCTAAAAAGACCGCTGCAAAGATTTTGCAGTGTGGATTTTATTGGCCTACCCTGTTTCGGGACTCTCACACCTACTGTATATCTTGTGAGCGTTGCCAAAAGCTAGGGAGTCTTTCTAGGAGAAATATGATGCCCCTCAACCCTATTCTGATTGTTGAGATTTTTGATGTGTGGGGCATTGATTTCATGGGACCATTCCCAAACTCCTTTGGCTACTTATACATTCTAGTTGCTGTGGACTATCTGTCCAAGTGGGTGGAGGCTGTTGCGTGCAAGACCAATGACCACAGAGTTGTGGTCCAGTTCTTGAAAGACACTATTTTTGCTCGTTTTGGTACGCCTCGAGCAATCATAAGTGATGGGGGTAAGCACTTTTGCAACAAGATCTTTGAGCAGTTGATGAAGAAATATTGTATCACGCACAAAGTTGCCACCCCATATCACCCACAGACGAGTGGTCAAGTGGAAATCTCATATCGCGAGATCAAACATATTTTGGAAAAGACTGTGAACCCTACTAGAAAGGATTGGTCTCTGCGATTGACGGATGCACTGTGGGCATATCGGACAGCCTTCAAGACGCCAATTGGCATGTCTCCCTATCGCATTGTATACGGAAAGGCATGTCACCTTCCGGTTGAATTAGAGCATCGTGCGTATTGGGCTGTCAAGCAACTAAATTTCAATCTTTCCAAGGCTGGCTCACAACGGAAGCTCCAACTCAATGAATTGGAGGAGCTGCGGAATGATGCATATGAGTGTGCCCGATCATACAAAGCACAAATGAAGAAGACTCATGACCAAAATATTTTGAGACGAGCTTTTGAGCCGGGTCAGAGAGTTCTTCTTTATAATTCACGCTTGCATCTTTTTCCAGGCAAGCTCAAATCCCGATGGTCAGGCCCATTCATTATTCGATCGGTTTTTCCTCATGGGGCCATCGAGATTGAGGATCCTAAGAATGGTAATACTTTCAAGGTAAATGGACAGAGGCTGAAACCGTTCTTAGAGTTGAGGAGTCCGGACATTGAGACGATACTGTTGGAGGATCCTAGTTACTCAGATTGAGTGTAGTATTCTAGGGAGAGTCTGGCTGAAGAAGTAAAACTTAGCGCTCATGGGAGGCATCCCACAGCTTATCTTTTCTTTTGTTTATTTATTATTTCGCATTTTTATGATTAATGTTTGTTTCCAGTATTTTTTGTTTTCCAGTTTTATTTTTCAGGGACAAAGCGTACTTCAGTTCAAGTTTTGGGTATGCTATGAGCCATACCAGTCCAGATAGTTCTCCATATCTCAGGTCAGCTCTTTCCATATTAGTCACACATTGGGGTCAATGTGTAATTTAAGTTTGGGGGTATGGGAGACACATCACACACTTTGTCCTAATTTGTTGTCTTTTCGTCATAGAGATAAATGCATGCTCATGTTATCGTGAAATTTTAGTTGATCTAAACATTTTCTGTGATGTGATGTCATTGGTGAGCTTAACATTTTGAACACATGATCTGGTGATAAATTTTTAAAATTTAGTTACTTACTTTAGGCATTTTGAGAATTCACATGTTTGATCTAATCTCACACGAGCACATTAGCACAAATTATGTGAGGTATGACACGTGATTTTAATGTGTATTTTTCCTTATCTTAACTGAAACTGGATGACTTGTTGGATGAACTCTTGGGCATAGGAAAATAAAAAATAAAAAATAAAAAAAAATAAAAAAAAATTTATCAATAAACTTTTTGCTGAGTAACTGGACCTCTTGCCTCAGTAAGCAGTGAGTGTTCACGTCAAAAGGTGAAATTTTGCTTGGTAATATTAAGGTCGGTTTAATTTCGTAGCCTTTTTGACTCGAGTTAGTAAGTCCTTAGGGGTGTCTTTACACCTAATGCCCTAAAACCATCTGGTTTGGGAGTCATTGACTTAACACTCGCTACATGGGTCAATTAGAAAGCTCAAGGGAACTAAGCATAGCCGTGCCTTAATAATAATAATAATAATAATAAAAGAGTGAATAAAATAAAAACTAAGCCTTTTCGTTCATTTTTTATGGGAAATTCGGTGAATCTTGAGACATGGAGACCTTACACATTAGAGTTACTTGGAAGCTTCATTTTTATATGCTAATTCACCTTACACTGATTCAAGCTTGTGATGCCTTATCCTGCCTTTTGTAAGTAATTAGATTTTAACATTTCTATTCATTGCGAAGATGGGTTTACCTTTTTAAGCTTGCTTATGAATGAATATCATGGTGATGTGTGCTCCTTAAATTTTTGGATACCATGAGTGATGACTTTATCTTTATGTTCTTTGTTTTTCATTGAGTCTTTTATTTTGTTTTGCTAAGGGACTAGCAAAATATAAGTTTGGGGGTATTTGATGAGTCTTAAATATTGCATATTTTAGACCCTTAACTTATATTTGTTATGCTCTTAGTTAGTATTATTTTACTTTATTTTACGTTTTTCTTGTGTTTTGTGTGTTTTTACAGCTTTGTGGAGAAAGTGCAGCATTTCAGGTTGATTTGAAGCTTCTGGAGACATTGCGCTCGATCGCAACAGATATGCGATCGAGCGCACCAGCGCTCGAGCGCACCTGCCTTTGAACGAGCGCATGGTCAACATCCCACATCGAAATAATTGAAGTTCAGTGCATTTGCGATCGATCGCAGCAGACATGCGCTCGAGCGCACATGAGATCGTGCGCACAAGACATGCGATCGATCGTACCTGCGATCGATCGCACCACACTGCGATCGAGCGCACACGGGCCTGTATCCCACATCGTTTCTGCAACCTGTTTTACTCCGGGTCTCCCCCTATATAAACACCATTTGGCTTCATAATCCAATGTACAATTCCTAAGCCACTTTGGTGTTTACCGGTGGACGTCCGCTAGCATTCTGGTGGATCCCAAAGGCATTGCTACCACGAGGGGAAGCGCCGCCCGTCAGCGAGTGGAATTTCTCCCATGTAAAGTTGTTTATTTATTTCTTTATATTCAGTTGTTTTAGTTTAAATGTTTAGCACTTTTTATTATAGTTTTATAGTTATGAGTGGCTAGACTCTTCAGCTAAGGTTGAAGATGAAACCCCGCCGTTGTTTGGCGTAGTAGTTCAGATTTGCTTGTACAAATCTGACAATTTTTAGTATAAATGTTCTGTCAATTATTTGAGTTAATCTTATAATTGATTGAGTTTAAATTGTCTGTTGGATTTTCTTTGTGTTTCATCGGATGGATACATTGAATGCTTTTCGATTAAATTGGATTCCCTTTGTGATTTGTTAAGAGCGGATACATCGGGTGCTTTTGGTTTAGTTGGGATATTCTTTGTTTTTTGTCTTATAGTTGGATTCATAGAATGTTTTGATAGGCTATATTTTTAGAACATGTATGCTTAACTTCGGTGGGGTGGATTCGGAAACCTTAGTGCTTTTTATTATTAGTTTTAAAATCAATTTAATTTAGTTTTAATTTATTTTACAAATTATCATTCAAAATTCGGAACTAGGTTAAGATAGAGTTAGTTTAGATTAAAAATTATATTTTCACAACGCAATTCCCTGTGGATTCGACCTCGCACTTGCACACGCTATACTGCAAACGACTCGTGCGCTTGCGAGTAATTTAAAACTCACAACATGACACTTTAGAGTTGTTAACGTATAAAAGTGCAATTAAAACCTAGATCAACCCAAAAATGCTAACAATTAAGTACTGTTAAGATGCATTTTATGACTCTCGTCACAACCCCCAACTAGCTTATTGCTAGTCCCTAGCAATTCAAGTGAAAACAAGAGATGAATTCTACGGTAGGAATCAAAACAAAGTAAAGCAATGTTATGACTCCGCTATTGTAGAAAAGTCACACTACATTGGATCAATAGATCTTTAATAAGCTTGTAACGTTAGGCCAAGGTAAAGGTTAAGAAAAAATGGGAAGGATTCAACCAATAAAAGAATTTAATCTCTTAGTTTTAAACATAACCTTCTTTTAAGCACTAGATAACCTTACTTTAACACCCAACTCTTTCAATTATTTTTTATAAGAGCATATCTCTCGATAAGTCACCACTTTTCTTTTCTTTTCTTCTTTCTTTGCCATATTTCACTTCTCTTTTTCTTCTCTCCTTTTTTTTTTCTTTTCTTTTTTTTCTATTTTGGCATAAGACCATTCACTTCCTTTTCTCATTTTTTTACTCTTTCCACAACCCTCAACTTTAACTTAATCTCCTTTAATGTATTTGGGTTATGGTAGTAATATTTTTTTTTTCATACTTCCATCCTTACTTCTTTTAAGTGCTTTTCAACAAATGTGTATAACTAAGTTCTTTTAAAAGAAAAGAAAGGTAAGGATAAAAAATTTTAGGCTCATAAAGGTGAGTAAATGGGCTATTGAAAGAAACAATGCTCAAATTCTTTTTCAAGAAAAATGCTCAAACAGGTGACTAGCGATAGATATAGCAAAGTTAAGTTTGAAAGGCTCAAATAGTCCAAAAATGGCCTACATCATATCCTAAGTAGTGTGCATTCTAGGAATTCGCCTCAAGTGATTATCAAATAAGTTCTAGAGCTTGTTGAGACCGCAAAAGTATTCACAAAAATACCACATGCATACGTTGATCAGACACACACATATGAAGAATTTAAATAAAAATAGGCATTAATCAAATCAAGAATTATAGCATAAATATCGCAAAGGCACCAATACTGAATTATTGGTTAAACATAATTAGGGCTTCAACCAAGCCCTTACTAGGGTTCAGTTACACATAATAAAATAAAGGAAAGAAGAAACCTGAGAGAGCTCCATTGAAGAGTTGTTAATTCTTCTGTGAAATCCCCTCTGGCCTCTGGCCTCCCGACCTAAAACTAAAACTAAAAGGAAGACAATGTTCTGTGTTTTACAAGTCTATTTATAGGGTTCTAAGCACACCTTGAAACCTTAATTTCCAAAATAAGACCTGAACCATTATTTCCAAAACAAGTTCTGCCGGTTTACTGTACGTGTGCCTCAATCACACACTATTGAGCTCGAGCCTTCTTCTTATGCGCGAGCGCATGCTATGCTTGATCCTGGTGTGGGCGTTGGGTGCTTGTGCGCTTGATCGCACTCTTCTGTGCGCTCAATCGCACCTATCTGGTTCCAGATCTTCAGTTTTCTTCTTTAGAGCTCCAAAATGCTATCGTTTCTTCAAAAACCTATAAAAAAAACAGAAAACACAAAAATGAAGTAGAATATACTGAAATACATAAACAAAGAGCCTAACAACTATAAATTAAGGGGCTTAAATATGAATATTTAAGCACTTATCAATATGACATTACCTGTTATTGTTGCTGCCAATTTAAGTGTTGGGGAAGAAGAAAAACTATTGAGAGTTCTTAGAGAGCATAAAACTGCTATTGGATGGACCATTGCTGACATCAAGGGGATAAGTCCAGCCAAGTACATGCATCATATCTACCTTGAGGATGAAGCAAAACCCACTCGAGATGCTCAAAGAATACTTAACCCACACATGAAAGAGGTAGTAAAGGCAGAGGTATTAAAACTATTAGATGTTGGCATTATCTACCCCATCTCAGACAGTAAATGGGTAAGTCCAGTCCAAGTTGTTCTGAAAAAGAGTAGGATCACAGTGGTGAAGAATGTAGATGAGGAGCTCATACCTACAAGAATAACAACTGGTTGGAGGGTATGCATTGATTATAGAAGGCTAAACAAGCTGACTAGAAAACATCATTTCCCCTTGCCCTTCATTGATCAGATGTTAGAGAGATTAGCTGGCCATAGCTACTACTGTTTCTTGGATGGGTATAATGGTTACAATCAGATTTCCATAGCACTAGAGGACCAAGAAAAGACCACTTTCACATGCCCTTTCGGCACATTTGCTTACAGAAGGATGTCATTCGGTTTATACAATGCACCAGCCATCTTCCAAAGATGTATGATGAGCATTTTTTTCGACATGGTGCAAAATTTATTGAGGTATTTATGGATGATTATAGTGTATTTGGTTCTAATTTTACGAATGCCTCAATCATATGAAGAGTGTCCTAAAGAGATGTGAAGAATGCAATTTAGAGCTCAATTGGGAAAAATGTCACTTTATGGTTCAACAAGGCATTGTGTTGGGTCATTTCATTTCCAATAAAGGTATTGAGGTAGACAAGGCTAAGATTGACATCATTACAAATTTACCTCCTCCTCTAATAATCAAGGGCGTCAGAAGTTTCCTTGGACATGTTGGATTCTACAGACGATTCATCAAGGACTTTTCCAAGACTTCTAGACCTCTTTGTGCATTGTTAGCTAAAGATACCAAGTTTGAATGGACTGATGACTGTATGAAAGCTTTCCACACCTTGAAGAACATGCTCACCTCTGTACCAATAATGATGGCACCTGATTGGAGTCTTCTATTTGAGCTGATGTGTGATGCTAGTAACTTCACCTTGGGAGCTATCTTAGGCCAGAGAGTCAATAAGGTACCTCATGCTATTCACTATGCTTCTAGAACTTTAAATGATGCTCAGCTAAACTATTCTATTACTGAAATGGAATTGTTAGCTGTTATTTTTGCTTTAGAGAAGTTTAGATCATACCTGATTGGCTCTAAGGTTATCATATTTACTGATCATGCTGCTTTGAGATATTTGTTTTCTAAGAAAGATGCAAAGCCTAGGTTAATCAGATGGGTGCTCTTATTGCAAGAGTTTAACTTGGAGATTAAAAATAAGAAGGGCAGTGAGAATGTGGTTGAAGATCACTTATCTAGGCTACCTTATGAGGATGACAAAACTGAGTTGCCTTTGAATGAGAACTTCCCCGATGAACAATTGTTCGCACTAGAGGTAACACTTCCATGGTATGCTGATATTGTCAATTATATAACTGCTAAGATTTTTCCTCTAGGTATGACCAGTCAAGAAAGGAAGTGGTTGATATCTATGTCTAGACACTACCATTGGGATGACCCCTACCTATTCAAATTCTGTCTTGATCAAATCATCAGAAGGTGTGTCTCCGAGGAGGAGCATTTGTGCTTATTGCAACATTGCCATTAGTTTACTTGTAGAGGACATTTTGTGGCCAAGAGAACAGCTCTTAAGGTATTAGAATTCAGTTTTTATTGGCCTAATTTGTTTAAAGATGCCTTCTCATTTTGCAGCTCATGTGATAGATGCCAGAGGACAGGTAACATCTCATCCCGAAATCAGATGCCCTTACAAAATATTCATATAGTTGAACTTTTTGATGTATATAGTATTGATTTCATGGGTCCATTTCCTAACTCCTATGGTTATTTATATATTCTTGTGGGTGTGGATTATGTGTCCAAATGGGTCGAGGCTGTCTCCTCAAAGACTAATGATACAAAGTGGTTGTGAAGTTTCTACAGGATAACATCTTTACTTGGTTTGAGACTCCAAGAGCAATCATCAATGATGGAGGCAACCACTTCCATAATAAATCTTTTGTTGCCCTAATCAAGAAATATGGGATTACCCATAAAGTTGGCACTCCATATCATCCTCAAACCAGTAGCCAAGTGGAGATAAGTAACCAAGAGATTAAGGGCATCCTGGAGAGGATTGTGAATCCTAGTAGGAAGGATTGGTCCTTATGCCTAAATGATGCTCTATGGGCATATAGGATAGCTTACAAGACACCAATTGGCATGTCTCCATACCGATTAGTCTTTGGGAAAGCATGCCATCTACCGGTGGAGTTAGAGCATCGAGCATATTGGGCCATAAAGTAATTCAATTTTGACGTGAAGCTAGCGGGTGAGAAGAGGAAGCTGCACTTAAATGAGATGGAAGAATTAAGGTATGATGCATATGAGAACGCTAAGCTCTATAAAGAAAGGACCAAAGCCTATCACGATAAATAGCTGGTTAGGAAAGACTTTCATGTGGGACAAAAAAGTGTTGCTCTACAATTCACGATTAAGACTGTTCTTAGGAAAACTTAAGTCCCGATGGTTTGGTCCTTATATGGTCACCAAGGTCTTTCCCTATGGTGCTTTGGAGATCCATGGTTCCAATAGCAATCAGACATTCATGGTGAATAGATACAAAGTCAAGCCATACCTTGAAATCAACTTACCACCAAGAGATGAAGATTTGGCACTCCAATATGTCCAGCATGCAACAGAACTAAGAGCACTTGAGCCATATGAGGTGGACTTTAAGTGCCCCCTTCAAAGAGAGTAGCACTGAAGCTACTATAGAGAGTACTTGAGCAGTTCAGATTTTGATAAACGTGTAGCTAAAGTGCCTCTATTAAGGTTAGTGGTACTGAGGCCACTGTGTACGGTACAGTTTTATTTAATTTTACTAATTGTTTTCATTATTTTTAATTTTTTAGTCCTTTTTATAATTCATTTAGTTGTCAGTACTTTTTGTCCTTGCGATCGAGCGCAACCTCGTCATGCTCTCAATGGCGCACGAGCGCACCACACTAATGTACACACTTGCGCACAAGTTAGATCGAGCGCACTTCATAGTGTGATCGAGCACACTCGGGCTAGAAAGTCATGTGTTTATTTAGGTCATTTTCTTTTCTTCACTGTCATTTTAACTCCCTTCACTCGCACTCTCTCTCTTGCCGCACTTGTTGTGCAATTATCTACCTAAATTATTGAGCAAATAATTGAACAGTTTTACTTGCAAGTGTACAAGGTCAACAGTAGTATAGTGTGCAAATGCGAGATCATCTCCATAGGGATTGGTGAATTTCGTTTTAGAATTAGTTTCACAATATAAAATGGTAGAAATAAATATTGAGTTTGAATTGATAATGATAAAGCCGTAGGGACTTGATATCCCCCACCAATCATGCTACCACAATAAAACGATATGCCAATGCTTTAAATATGTCATGAATACCTAATGTTTGTCAACGTAAGGGCTTAGTCTGCTCCTTAAGCTATTGATTTCCCTAAGCAACGAGTTAGGCATGGTGTATACTCTAACTCTTTTCTTTCTTAAGGGATTCATCATGGTGTATACTGATTTGTTCTTTAAGAGAGCATAAGATCTGTGGAAATCAACAACTATATGAGACCTAGGGCATGGTGTATACTCCCGGTTTCCCATATTGATTAACCCAAGAACCCGGCATGGATTTCTTTTGTTACTATTGTTAAACCCAGGACTCGGTCATCCAAACTGATTCAACTAACTAATCCATACCACACGCATATGTTGATCAGACAAACACATATGAGGAATTTAAATAAAAACAAGCATTAATCAAGTTAAGTATCATAATATAAATATCGCAAATGCACCAATACTGAATTATTGAGTAAACATAATTAGGGCTTCAATCAAGCCCTTACTAAGAGTTAGTTACACATAGTTATAATGCTAAACATCTTTATAAAATAAAATAAAGGAAAGAAGAAACCTGAGAGAAAAGTCGTCAATTCGTCTCTCAAAGCTCAAAACTGAAAAAAAAAAAAAAAAAACAAAAAAACAAAAAAAAAAGATTAAAAGCGTTGTTTCTGTGTTTTACAGACCTATTTATAAGGTTCTAAAGACACATCGAAACCCTAATTTCCAAAACAAGACCTGAGCTATTCTTTCCAAAAATGGCTCTGCCGTTTTACTGCACGCGTGCGCTCGATCCCATATTTTTGCGCTCGAGTGCGTGGTTGCGCTTGAGCCTTCTATGTGTGCGCACGAGTGCTTGTGCGCTCGATCACACTCTTCTGTGCTCGATCGTACTTGACTGCTTCCAGGACTTCCAGTTTTCTTCCTTAGAGTTCCAAAATGCTATCTTTTCTCCAAAAAACCTATGAAAACATAGAAAACACAAAAATGCAGTAAAACATAATAAAATATGTAAACAAAGAGCTTAACAAATATAAATTAAGGGGTTTAAATATGAATATTTAAGTACTTTTCACGCCCCCAAACTTTCATATTGCTAGTCCCTTAGCAATGAGACTAGCAATGCAAAACAAAAAATTAACTGAAAAATCATATCAAAAATAAATTCATCATTCATGATATCTAAAAATTTGGGTTGCACACAAAACCATGATATTTATTCATGAGCAGGCTTAAAATATAAACACATATTCGTAATGAATAAAAGTTTTAAAATCTAATTACTTATTTGAAGCTGGTTAATAGCATCACAAGCCTGATTTAGTGTGTTGTGAATTAGCAAATAAAAGATGAGGCTTCCAAATAACTTCAATGTATAGTGTTTCAGTGTCTTAACATTCATAGAATTTTTTATCAGAATGAACAATAATGGCATAGTTTTATTTCTTTCTTTTTCTTTTGTTATGAGATTTTTGCCATGTTAAGTTCCCTTAAGCTTTCTAATTGACCCATGTAGCGAGTGTTTAGCCAATGACTCCCAAACCATATGGTTTTAGGGCATTAGGTGTAAAGACACCCCTAAGGCCTTACTAACTCGAGTCAAAAAGGCTACGAAACTAACTGGTCTTAATGCTGCCAAGCAAAATTCCCACCTTTTGACATGAACACTCACTGCTTACTGAGGCAAGAGGTCCAGTTACTCAGTGGAAAGTTTATTTAATGATCATTAGAAGCATTTAATTTTCTCTTTTTGTGCAAAATTTTTTTTTTCTATTTTTCTATGCCATGGTGTTCTTCTAACAAGTTATCCGATTACAGTTAGACCATGGAAACATGCTCATAAAAATTATGTCATACCCCACACAATTATGTGCTAATGTGCTCATGTCAGATTTAGATCGAACTTGTGAATTCTTAATTTCCTTGAAGGAAGTAATTAAACTTTTAAAACTTTATTATTAGACCATGTGTTCTAAATTTTAAGCTTTTTGATGAAATCTTATCACAATATTTGTTTAAGTCATCCAAAATTTTCAAACACAATGAACATGCATTTATCTTTTCAATAATAATAACAAAAACTGAGACGGAGTCTGTGAATGTGTCTCCCATACCTCCAAACTTAATTTACACATTTTTCCCAATATGTGAGTGATATAGAAAGATTTGACCTAGGAGATGGAGAACTAGTTGGCTGGTATGGCGCGTAGCATACCCCCAAACTTGAATTGATGCACACATAAAATGAGTAATAGGGGCTTAAATATATTTAAGCCCCTTAATTTACATTTGTTAAGCCCTAGTTTATGTTATTTTAGTCAATTTTACTTCATTTTTGTGTTTTACATGGTTTTAATAGGTCTATGAAGAAAATGAAGCATTTTGGAAGCTTTTGGAGCTTAAAAGGAAGAAAACTGGAAAACCTGGAGCAGATACTATCTGGAGTGCGATCGAGCACAACCTTACGATCGAGCGCACTCTGCTCGTGATCAAGCGCACACGTACGGAAATGAACAGTAAAACGACAACACTTGTTTTGAAAATTAGGGTTAGGGCCCTATTTTGGAAATTAAAGTTTCCAAGTGTCCTTAGAACTCTATAAATAGACTTTTAAAACATAGAAAACATATCTCCTTTTTTAGGAGCATATCTTCCTTTTAGTTTATTTTTTGTTCGGGGAGATCAGAGAAGGAGACCGTGGATACGAATTAACGACTCTTCTTCCAGGTTTCTTCTTTCCTTTATTTTTATTATATGTACTTAAACTTTTAGTAAGGGCTTAGTTGAAGCCCTAATTATATTTATTTAATATTTCAATATTGGTGCCTTTACAATGGTTATATGATGATGTTTAACTTGATTAATACATGTGTTTATTTAAATTCCTCATATATGTTTGTATGTTCAACCTATGCATGTGGTATGATTAGTTAGTTGAATCAATTTGGATGACCGAGTCATGGGTTCAACATTAGTAACAAGTGATATCCACACCGGATTCTCGGGTTAATCAACACGGGAAATCGGGAGCAGACCAAGCCCCTAGGTCCCGTGTGGTTGCCGATCTCCACAGCCCTTATGCTCTCTTAAGGAACAACTCAGTATACACCCATGCTGAAGCCCTTAAGAGAGAAAAGAGTTAGAGTATACACCATGCCTAACTCGTTGCTTAAGGAGATCAATAGCCTAAGGTGTGGACCAAGCCCTTAGGTTGGCAAGCATTAAATATTCAGAGTATAACTAAAGCATTGGCATATTGTTTTATTATGTTAAAGCATAATTAGTGGTGGATATCAAAGCCCTACACTTTTATCATTATCTTGTTTCTTGTTTCTTGTTTTATCCTTATCAATCCAAACTCATATTTTCTTTATCTTGTTTTATATTGTGAATGTAATTCTAAATAGAAATTCACTAATCCCTGTGGAAATGATCTCGCACTTGCACACTATGCTACCACAGACCTTGTGCACTTGCAAGTAAAACTAGAACGATTATTTGCATATTTATTTAAGTAAATAATCGATCCAACAAGTTTTTGGCGTCGTTGCCGGGGATTGTGCTAAATTTTTTTTTATAATTATTTTCGTTAGTTTTTTATTTTATTTTATTCTATTTTATTTTATTCTGTTCCGTTTTATTTTTAGTTTTATCAAAAATCAGATTTATTCCTTCTTTTCGTTTTCTGTTTTTGTTCAGGTGTGCAGAGGAGGAGTTTTCTGTTCTCATTGCGATCGAGCGCACTCCTTGGTGCGATCGAGCGCTGTTCTTGGTGCGCTCGAGCGCGAAAGCTCCAGAGAGTACCCGAGCAGCAGTACTGAAACTGTTGCACTGAAGTAGTTCAATTGACTTAATCGAGGGAGAAACACCAATGGCGGAAGCTAGATATGCTTGTCTAGATGCTATGGAGAGGAAGCTAGATATGCTTGTAGAAGTCATGATTGCTCGGATTGCCTCACCTAGGCCACAAGCTACACCATTCTAGGTATGTGCTATTTGTAGTCATTTTGATCACACTACTGAAATTTGCCCTTTATATTCATCTGCAGATCGAGAGCAAGCAAACTATGTGGAACCAAAGAACTACAATCCATATGCAAATACCTACAATCCAGAATGGCGAAACCACTCCAACTTCTCATGGAGCAATGATCAAAATGCATGGAATCTTCAAGGGCAACAAAGAAACTTCCAACCAGCAGCCCAATCAGTTCCGAAAACAAAGAAGAGCGACCTAGAAAGCATAGTGAGGCAACTGGCAGTTCAACAACAATAGCTGATGACCTCACAAGAGCAATTCATAGCAGAGGCAAGACAATTTTGGACTGAACAAAACCAAATAAATGCAAGGTATGAGCAAGCTATTCAAAGACTAGAAGTACAAGTGGGGCACATAGCTAAGGAGCTAAGTAAACAAAAGCAAAGTGTTGTTGAACAAGTTTTTCATGACCATCACGTTGATCCATTAGAAACTGCTCTTACATATAGTCTCACAAGATTAAATATAGTGCCAGAATCTGAGGATGTTACTGATGACATCATCAAAACTATGCACCTCATTGAAGCCTCTCCAAAGCATCGAAGTAAGTACACCGATCCATTTGATATTCATATGCCTACTAATATAACTTTTTTCCCTTTTATTGTCCAGGCACCAAATTTGGAGTTGAAGCAATTGCTGAAGTACTTGACTTATGCTTATATGGGAGAGAATAAGACACTACCTGTGCTAGTTGCTGCAAATCTTAGTTTTGAGGAAGAATAAGGCTTGGTCCGGCTAAAGACGTTAAACTTAGCGCTCATGGGAGGCACCCCAGACTTATCCTTTTCATTTTAGTATTTTTCTTTTGTTTATATTTATGTTTACATATCTAGTATTTATATTTCTTGTTTTCTGAAACAACGTTTATTTTTCTTTGTCAGGTACTTAGTGCGTGCATCCAGTTCAAGTTTGGGGGCGTGTTACAAGCAAAGCAAGCAACCTAGTTCTCCATCTCCCAGGTCCGATCTTTCCATGCCACACACATTGGGGACAATGTGCATTTTAAGTTTGGGAGTAGTGGGAGATACTAGATTGGAACACATGCACGCACTTAGAACACATGCACGCACTAAGTCCCAGGTTTTTTTTAGGAAGATAAATGCATGTTCTTTTGGTAAACAAAAATTTTGGTTGATTTAAAAATTTGATAACACTTCATTAGTAAGCTTAAAAGCTCTAACACATAGTATTGTAATGGGAATTTTACAAAGTTTAGTTACCTACCTCAAGGCACCTAAGAATTCACGAGTTTGATCCAAATTTGCACGAGCACATTTAACACGCATTTGTGTGGGGTATAACATATAATTATCTTGTATATGTTTCCATAATCGAACTATAATCGGATAACTTGTTGAAAGGAACACTTTGGCATAAGAAAAATAAAGAAGCAAAAAATAAAGAAAAATGTTCATCATGCAAAAAAGTGATCAAAAAGCTTCTAATGATCAGTAAAAACTTTCCACTGAGTAATTGGGCCTCTTACCTCAGTAAGCATTGAGTGTTCACGTCAAAAGGTGGAAAATAACCCTTTAATGATCATAATAAATATTCCCACTGAGTAACTGGGCCTCTTGCCTCAGTAAGTATTGAGTGTTCACGTCAAAAGGTGGGAATTTCATTAAGAAGTATAAAAACCAGTTAGTTCCGTAGCCTTTTTTATTCAAGTTAGTAAGTCCTTAGGGGTGTCTTTACACCTAATGCCCTAAAACCATCTGGTTTGGGGGTCATTGGCTAAACACTCATTACAATGGTCAAATAGAAAGCTCGATGGAACTCAACATGGTAAAGATCGCATGATAGAAAGAAGAAGTAAGTATTATGCCATTTTTGCTCTCTTTGATAAGGAATTCGATAAAAGTTTGGGCATCGAAACCCTATACGCTAAAATTATATGGAAGCCTCATCTTATATGTGTTAATTCATCACACACAAATCAAACTTGTGATGCCTTAAGCCAACCTTAGGTAAGTAACATAAAGCTTTTGAAAGTCCTTTTGCAATCCAAAAATGTGTTTTTATTATAAGCTTACTCATGAACGGTTATCATGGTTTTATGCATAACCCAAATCTTTGAGTATCATATAAATGAATTTATCTTTAATTTTGTTCTTCATTTAGTTTTTAGTTTTGTATTGCTAAGGGACTAGCAATATGGAAGTTTGGGGGTGTGATAGGGGCTTAAATATATTCATATTTAAGCCCCTTAATTTACATTTGTTAAGCCCTAGTTTATATTATTTTAGTCCATTTTACTTCATTTCTGTGTTTTACATGGTTTTTATAGGTCTATGAAGAAAAGGAAGCATTTTGGAAGCTTTTGGAGCTTAAAAGGAAGAAAACTGGAAAACCTGGAGCAGATACTGTCTAGAGTGCGATCGAGCGCACCAGGAAAGGTGATTGAGCGCAACCTTACGATCGAGCGCACATGTACGACAGTGAACAGTAAAACGGCAGCACCTGTTTTGGAAATTAGAGTTAGGGCCCTATTTTGGAAACTAGGGTTTCCAAGTGTCCTTAGAACCCTATAAATAGACTTGTAAAACACAGAAAACATATCTCCCTTTTGAGGAGCATATCTTCCTTTTAGTTTAGTTTTTGTTCGGGGAGATCGGAGAAGGAGACCATGGAGACGAATTGATGACTCTTCTTCCGGGTTTCTTCTTTCCTTTATTTTTATTATGTGTACTTAAACTTTTAGTAAGGGCTTAGTTGAAGCCCTAATTATGTTAACTTAATATTTCAATATTGGCGCCTTTACAATGGTTATATGATGATGTTTAACTTGATTAATACCTGTGTTTATTTAAATTCCTCATATGTGTTTGTATGATCAACTTATGCATGTGGTATGATTAGTTAGTTGAATCAATTTGGATGACCGAGTCCTAGGTTCAACATTAGTAACAAGAGATATCCACACCAGATTCTCGGGTTAATCAACACGGGAAACCAGGAGTGGACCAAGCCCCTAGGTCCCGTGTGGTTGCCGATCTCCACAACTTTTAGTCTCTCTTAAGGAACAACTCAGTATACACCCATGTTGAATCCCTTAAGAGAGAAAAGAGTTAGAGTATACACCATGCCTAACTCGTTGCTTAGGGAGATCAATAGCCTAAGGTGTGGACCAAGCCCTTAGGTTGGCAAGCATTAAATATTCATAGTATAACTAAAGCATTGGCATATTGTTTTATTATGTTAATTCATAATTAGTGGTGGATATCAAAGCCCTACACTTTTATCATTATCTTGTTTCTTGTTTCTTGTTTTATCCTTATCAATCCAAACTCATATTTTATTTATCTTGTTTTATATTGTGAAAGTGATTCTAAATAGAAATTCACCAATCCCTGTGGAAATTATCTCGCACTTGCACACTATGCTACCACAGACCTTTTGGACTTGCAAGTAAAACTAGAACGGTTATTTGCATATTTATTTAAGTAAATAATCGCTCAACAATGAGCTGGTACTCAAATGCCCTCATCACAACCTACCTCAGGATGAACTGATACAAGCTTTCTATGAAGGTTTAAGTGATACTAATAAAAGTATTGTGGCTTCAGGTTGTGGAGGAGTGCTGATGGAGAAAAGCAGTGAAGAAGCCATGGAGCTCTTCGAAACTTTAAGTGAACACACCCAACAGTTCTCCTCTCGAGGTAGACATGTAACCAAAAGTAAAGGTATGTATGAGGTAAACCTAAATGAAGGATCTTCTACCCAGCTAGCTACTGTGGAGAGGAAACTAGATCTGCTAGTTAAAGTCAAGGCTGCTCAAAATTCATCACCTAATCCACCAGCTACACCATTCCAGGTATGTACGATATGTTCCCAATTTGATCACAATACTGATACATGTCCCTTGTATTCATCTATAGACCATGAGCAAGCAAACTTTGTGGGACCAAATAGCTATCCAACAAAGAACAATCCTTATGCAAACACCTACAACCCTGGATGGCGGAATCACCCAAACTTTTCTTGGAGCAATGATCAAAACAATCAAGAGCAGCAAAGAAACTCCCAACCAGCAGCCCACTCTGTTCCCGAACCAAAGAAAAATGACTTAGAGAGTCTCATTAGGCAACTAGCAACTCAGCACCAGCAGTTGGTATTTCAACACCAAGAGCTGATGACTTCACACGAATAGTTCATGGAAGAAACAAGACAATTTCGGACTGAGATAAGACAAACCACTGCAAAACATAATCAAGCCATTCAAGGACTAGAGGTACAAATGGGGCAATTGGCCAAGGAACTGAGTGGCAGAAAGCAAGGTGAGCTTTCAGCCCAACCACTACCCAACCCAAGAGGACATCAGCAACTGAACGCTGTGACAACCTTAAGAAGTGGTAAGATCATAGGATGTGATAAGCCAGTACAAGTATCTCTAGATAAAGCATCCACATCTAAGGTAAGTGAGATGGAGAAGGTAAATGCACCTCTACCCTTCCCTCAAAGATTAGTAAAGCCTAAGAAAGAGACTAAACTGATTGACATTTTCGAAACTTTGAGAAAAGTTGAAATAAACATTCCTTTATTAGATGCAATTAAACAAATTCCTGCATATGCTAAATTTTTGAAAGATTGTTGCACTGACAAAAGGAAGTTTCAGGAGCATGAGACAGTAGCCTTGACTAAAGAAGTAAGTGTTGTGCCATTAAGAAAACTACCACCAAAACTAAAAGATCTGGGTAGTTTTACTATTCCTTGCAGGGTAAGTGACTAGCTATTTGAGCATGCACTATTGGATCTAGGAGCGAGTGTCAATCTGCTACCATACAGTGTATTCAAGATACTAGGTTTAGGGGAACTTCAACCAACCTCCATCACTTTAAAACTGGCTGACAGAAGCATTAAACGACCAAGAGGTATTCTCGAGGATGTTTTGGTAAAAGTAGGTAAATTTATTTTACCTGCTGATTTTATTGTATTAGATATGGAAGAATGTAGTATGCCATTATCTCTACCCAACCTCTTAGGAAGACCCTTTATGATAACTGCTGACACAACTATTAGTGTAAAAAGGGGCATTGTCACTATGAAGGTAAATGATGAGGAGATAGAATTCAAAATATTTAATACATTAAAATCAACCAAAGATGATAATGAGTACTCTAATGTAAGCTTAATGCAAGGTGGTGTGGAGAAAGTTTTTCAGGTCCATCACAGTGATCCATTGGAGACCACCCTCAACCATGGCATCCCAAGATTAGATATTGAACCAGAGGATGACAACGTGATTAAAGACATCAATAAAGCCATGCACCCCTTGAAGGACATACCAAAGCCTCCAAGTAAACATATTCCTCCAGTTGAACCTCCTGAGCCTACTAATATTATTTTTCTCTCTTTTATTGTCCAAGGACCAGAATTGGAGATGAAGCAGCTGTTCAGGGCACTTGAACCACCTGATGTGGGCTCTAAGTGCCCCCTTAAAAGGAAGTAGCACTGAAGCTACTATAGAGAGCGCTTGGGCAATTTCCATTTTCATACCTATAGCTTATGCGCCTCTATCAAGGTTAGTGGTACTGAGGCCACTAAAGTACGATAAGGTTGTATTGTTCTAGATTTATTATTTTCATCTTCGTAAGTTTTAATTCTTCTACATATACTATGTTGCACTCGAGTGCACTACACAGTGTACTCGAGCGCACCTTCACCCAGCACTCTAGAGCGCATGAGTGCACACCTCCCCCACAAGTGCGATCGAGCGCATTTCACCTTACGCTCGAGTGCACTCGAGGTAGAGAAGGCATGTGAGGATTTTTATTCACACTTCACTCACAAGCCCATTTTTCTCACCTTACACTCTAGTGCAATTTCTATTCTTATCTGTCGCACTTACCCTCGCCCAACTCCAAATCTACTTCCAAACCTCCCTCTCACCTCCAGCACTCCACACCACCACCACCTCACTACCATGAAACAACCCCACCACCAGCACAACACTTTTTCCTCCCCCATTGCATAACCACTATCGTCCTAAGAACACAAGGTATACCCATTTTTAATTTTAAATCTTTACACACCATCACACATGGTTCTTGATTTATAAAATCATTCTATTATTATTTTCCTTGTGTTTTGGTTGTTTTTTTATTGTGTTATTTCATATTTGGAGGGGGATAGGATCGAGATTCGTGGGTTTTTCTATAACTTCGAGTTTTTGTTGCATGTCAATTGGTCGACATATTTTCTGAGTAAGTGTGCTCGAGCATTGGCACTTTGTGATCGAGTGCACCTCAATCTGTGCGATCGAGTGCACCATTAACTGTGATCGAGTGCAATCACACTAGAAGCTGTATTATTTTTCTCAACACATGGCCTCTAGTTCCCGAGCCTCTAGCAGTCGCTCCCATTCCACTCGGCCTAGTTTCTAGCAGTGTTAAATCCTGTTCGAGACTACTTTCAATATCGATGAGGACTTCAAGAGTTTGGATGCCATAAGATGGGCGGTCCAAGAGTTTAAGACCCGGGGTCTCAACCAGTTGTTCAAGCAGGTCTGTTCAACGGCTTACACTAGATTCGTGGTCAGTTTCTACGAGAACTTGACCTATGACTGCACCCGACTAAAGATCTTTTCCTTTTCAGTCCAGGGCAGATTCATAGAGCTGACCACTACTACTGAAAGATGGCATGCTTTTACAAAGACTAGGCGGTAGGAAGACATACTAATTGGAGTCTTATAAGCTGTCTGATATGCCCATAGAGCATCATTTAGGCGTAGAGACTAATCCATCCGATTAGGCTTCACTGTCCTTTCTAAGATTCCTTTGATCTCTCGGTTGCTAATCTCTACTTGGCCACTGGTTCGAGGGTGATATGGAGTGCCAACTTTATGAGTGATCCCATATTTTCGGAGTAGTTCGGAAAAAGAATGATGATGAAAGTGGTTGCTCCCATCACTGATAATTGCTCTTGGAGTCCCAAATCGTGTAAAGATGTTAGCCTGTAAGAACTTTAAAACTACTTTGTGATCATTAGTTTTTGAGGGGACAGCCTCAACCCATTTGGACACATAATCCACACCCACGAGAATATATAAATAACTAAAGAAATTAGGAAATGGACCCATGAAATCAATGCCCCATACATCAAAAAGTTCTACTACATGAATATTCTGTAGGGGCATCTGATTTCGGGAAAAGATGTTACCTGTCCGCTGGCATCTATCACATGAGCTACAAAAGAAGAAAGCATCTTTAAACAGATTAGGCCAATAAAAACCAGATTGTAGTACCTTAAGAGCTGTTCCTTTTGCCCCAAAATGTCCTCCACAAGCAAACTGATGGTAATGTTGCAATAAGTTCAAGTGCTCCTCTTCTGGAATACATCGTCGGATGATTTGATCGGGGCAGAATTCGAAGAGATAAGGATCATCCCAATGGTAGTGTCTTGATAGAGATATCAACCGCTTATTTTCTTGAGTGGTCATGCCTGGGGGAAAAACTTTAGCAATTAGATAATTTACTATATCAGCGTACCATGGAAGTTTTACCTCTAGTGCGAACAGTTGTTCATCAGGGAAGTTCTCATTCAAAGGTAACTCTTTATCATCATTCTCATAGGGTAGCCTTGACAAATGATCTGCAACTACATTCTCACTGCCTTTCTTGTCTTTGACTTCCAAATCGAATTCTTGTAATAGGAGTACCCATCTGATTAGCCTAGGCTTTGTATCTTTCTTAGAAAATGAATATCTCAAAGCAGCATGGTTAGTGAATACAATAACTTTAGAACCAATAAGATATGATCTAAACTTCTCTAAAGCAAAAATAACAGCTAACAATTCTTTTTCAGTAGTAGAATAGTTAAGCTGAGCATCATTTAAAGTTCTAAAAGCATAGTATATAGCATGAGGTACCTTATTAACTCTTTGACCTAAAACCGCTCCCAAGGCGAAGTCACTGGCATCACACATTAATTCGAAAGGGAGATTCCAATCCGGTCCCATCATTATTGGGGTAGAGGTGAGAACATCCTTCAATGTGTTGAAAGCTTGCATACAGTCATCATTCCATTCAAACTTGGTATCTTTAGCTAACAACGTACAAAGAGGTCTCGAGATTTTGGAGAAATCCTTGATGAATCTTCTATAGAAACTGGCATGTCCAAGGAAACTTCTAATGCCATTGACTGTGAGAGGAGGAGGTAGCTTTGAAATGATGTCTATTTTAGCCTTGTCTACCTCAATACCTCTGTTTGAGATGGAGTAACCCAACATAATACCTTGTTGAACCATGAAGTGACATTTCTCCCAATTCAGCATTAAGTTACTTTCTTCACATCTCTTTAGGACACTCTCCAAATGACTTAGGCATTCATCAAAAGTGGAACCAAAGACACTAAAATCATTCATGAATACCTCAATGTATTTCTCCATCATATCGGAAAATATACTCATCATACATCTTTGAAAAGTGGCTAGTGCATTGCATAATTCAAATGGCATTCTTCGATAAACAAATGTACCAAAATGACATGTAAAGGTAGTTTTTTCTTGATCCTTGGGTGCTATGTCAATTTGGTTGTACCCACTGTACCCTCTAAGAAGCAGTAATAACTGTGATCGGCTAATCTCTCTAACATCTGATCAATGAATGGTAGGGGAAAATGATCTTTTCTGGTTACTTTGTTCAATTTCTGGTAATCAATGCATACCCTCCAACCCGTTGTTTTTCTTGTAGGTATGAGCTTCTCATTTTCATTTTTTACAACAGTAAGTCCACTTTTTTTAGGAACAACTTGGACCGGACTCACCCATTTACTGTCTGATATAGGGTAAATAATGCCAGCATCTAGTAGATTTAATACCTCAGCCTTTACTACCTCTTTCATGTGTGGGTTTAGTCTTCTTTGAGCATTTAGAGTGGGCCTTGCTTCTTCTTCTAGGTAGATACTATGCATACATTTGGCTGGACTTATCCCCTTAATGTCAGCAATGGTCCATCCAATGGCAGATTTATGTTCCCTAAGAACTCTTAATAGCTTCTTTTCTTCTCCACTACTCATATTAGCAGCTATGATCACAGGTAAAGTCTTCTTTTCTCCCAAATAGGCATATGTTAAATGCTCGGGCAGCTGCTTTAATTCCGATATTGGTGCCTGGATAATGGATGAAAGCAGAGTAGTATTAGTAGGCATGAGAGATTCAAATGGAGAAGTATACTTACTTGAGTGTTTTGGAGGGGTTTCAAGGAGGTGCACAATTTTAATGATGTTATCTTCAAGTTCTTGCTTAATATCCTCTTATGTGAAGCCATGGGTGAGAGTGGTCGCCAATTGATCAATGTATTGGACCTGAAAAGCTTATTCGATAAACTTTTGTATCATACATACATTAAAGCATTCCAAATCATCTTGAAGCAGCTTCATTGCATCAAATATTTTAAATTCTATTTTCTCACCATTGATTTTCATACTTACTATACCCTTTTCACACAAATCTTAGTGTCAGCAGTTCTCATGAAGGGTCTCCCTAATATGATGGGCATGGGTAATGGCATAGGGCATTCCTCCATGTCTAATATAATGAAATCAACAGATAAAATGAACTCACCAACTTTTACTAGGATGTCCTCAAGAATATCCCTAGGTCTTTTAATACTCCTATCTGCCAACTGTAAGGTAATGGAAGTTGGTTGTAGCTCCCCAAAACCTAGGGTTTCGAATACTGTGTATGGTAATTAGTTCACACCTGCTCCCAAATCTAGTAATGTTTTTTCAAACAACTGATCACTTATTCTACAGGGAATAGTAAAGCTACTCGGATCTTTTAGTTTTGGTGGGAGTTTTCTTAGTAGTACAGCACTTACTTCTTCAGTTAACACTACTGTTTCATGCTCTTGAAACTTTCTCTTATGAGTGCAACAATCTTTTAGGAACTTAGCATATGCAGGTATTTGGTGAATTGCATCTAATAAAGGAATGTTAATTTCAACTTTTCTCAAGGTTTCGAAAATATCAGTCAGTTTATTGTATTTCTTTTGTTTTACTAACCTTTGCGAGAAGGGTGGTGCATTCACCTTCTCCATCTCACTTACCCTTAATGTCGATGGTGTCTCTTTGGATGATGTTACCGACTCGTCGGACCCTATTACTTTACCATTTCTCAAGGTTATGATAGCCTTCAATTGTTGGTGCCCCCTAGGGTTGGGTAATGTTTGAGCTGGCAGCTCACCTTGCTTTATGCCACTTAACTCTTTCGCCATTTATCCCATTTGTACCTCTAGCCATTGTATAGCTTGTTCATGTTTTGCTGTAATTTGTTTTAGTTCAGTCCGGAATTTCCTTTCATCCGCCATGAACTGATCTTGTGAGGTCATTAATTGCTGTTGTTGAGTGGCTAGTTATCTCACAAGACTTTCAAAGTCATTTTTCTTTGGTTCGGGAGCAGTATGAGCAGTGGGCTGGGGGTTTCTTTGCTGCTCTTGCTGGTTAAGGGTATTTTGGTTGTTGTTCCAGGAGAAATTTGGGTGGTTCCTCCATCCAGGGTTGTAAGTGTTTGCATATGGGTTGTTCTTCGGTGGATAGTTGTTAGGTCCCACGTAATTTGCTTGTTTCGGATCTGTAGGTGAATACAAAGGGAAAGTAGCAATACTATGATCGAATTAGGAACATATCGCACATACCTAGAGTGGTGTAGCTAGTAGGCTAGATGAGGCATTTTGAGCAACCATGGCTTTTACCAACAGGTTTAGTTTCCTTTCCACAGCAGCTATTTGAGGAGAAGATCCTCCATTTAGATTTACCTCATACACACCCTTACCCTTGGTCACATGTCTACCTCGAGAGGAGAACTGCTGAGTGTGTTCACTTAGGGTTTCGAAGAGCTCCATAACTTCTTCGCTGCTTTTCTCCATCAACACTCCTCCACAACCTGAATCAATAATACTTTTGTTAGTATCATTCAAACCTTCATAAAAAGCTTGTACCAGTTCATCTTGAGGCAGGTTATGATGTGGGCATTTGAGTAACAATTCATTGAAGTGTCCTCATGCTTCAAAGAAGAGGTCTCCATCCTTTTGTTGGAAGGACTGGATCTCTTTCCTCATCTGTCTCGTCTTTTGGGCTGGAAAAAACTTCTTTAGGAATTTGCTAGCCAACTCCTCCCAAGTGTGGATAGAAACTGCAGGCAAAGAATTGTACCATAGTTTAGCATTATCTTTTAAGGAAAAGGGGAACAGAATTAACCTTATTCCTTTTTGGTCTAGGCCTCAGATGTGCTGGAACTTGCAAAGATCGAAGAACTCCCGAAGGTGCAGGTGTGGATCCTCATTAGGTGTACCTCTAAAGTGATTCAAGGCACTCAATATTTGCGGAGATATGTAATAGTTTCCTTCTGCCTCAGGTTGATAAGCGATACATGATGGCTGATCAAGGTTCGGTGGTATGAAGGACTGCTTCATTGGTACTCGTGCAGGTGGTTGCTGGTTTTCGAGTTGCTCCGCCATTGGTGCTTCGTTCTCGAATTCTTCTTCGTTCTCTTCGAAGTTGTTCTTAACCCTTTGTCGGATGGTCCGTTCAAGTTCAAGATCGAGGGGAAAGAATGTGGGATGTCGGGATCGAAGTCCGTGCATAAATCAGGTAAAACAGTTTCAGTGCAGCAGTTCAACTCTGCTGCTTGGGTAACTCTCTGCCCTAATTGCGCTCGATCGCATAGAAGGATGCGATCGATCGCAAGTATCACAGAAGGTGCGATTAGGGTTTGATGTGCCTGAAACAGAAAGGAAATTTGATTAGGGTTTGATGAAAATAAAAATGATAAACATAAACTTAAAAATTTTTAGTAAAATAAAATAAAAATAATGATAATTAAACTAAACGAAAGTAATTCTAAAAGGAAATTTAGTGCAATCCCCGACAATGGCACTAAACACTTATTGTGTATTTATCTACCTAAATAAATAAGTAAATAACCATACAGTTTTACTTGCAAGTGCACAAGGTCAATGGTAGTATAGTGTGCAAGTGCGAGATCATTTTCACAGGGATTGGTAAATTTCGTTTTAGAATTAGTTTCTTAATAAAAGAATATCAAAGTAACTATTGAATGTGAATTAATAATAATGAGACATAAGGCTTTGATATCCACCACTAGTCATACTTTCCCAATGAGTAATAGGTCAATGCACTAGCCTTCCTATGAATATCTAGTGGTTGCCAACCTAAGGGCATGGTATCTACTCCTTAAGCTATTGATTTCCCTAAGCACCGAGTTAGGCATGGTATCTACTCTAACTCTTTTCTTTCTTAAGGGATTCAGCATGGTATATACTGAGTTGTTCCTTAAGAAAGCATAAGATTTATGGAAATCGACAACCACGTAGGACCTAGGGCATGGTATCTACTCCGGTTTCTCATGCTGATTAATCCAAGAATCTAGTGTAGATATCTTTTGTTACTATTGTTAGGCCCAGGACTCGGTCATCCAAATTGGTCTAACTTAACTAATCCATACCACATGCACATATTGATCAGACATACACATATGAGGAATGTAAATAAACAGGCATTAATCAAGTTAAACATCGTAATTAAGGCTATCGCAAAGATAATCAATGAATATATATATGGGAAAGCATAACTAGGGCTTCAATCGAGCCATATAAAGAGTTAGTTACACATGCTGTCTAGGATAAACATCATAGCATAAACTAAACATAAACTATAAAACCTGAAGAATATTATGGAGACGGGTTGTCAATCCTCTCCAAAGCTTACAACTCCAAGCTAAGCAAAAGATAAAAGAAGTTATCTCTTTCTGTGTGCTTTACAGGTGTATTTATAGGGCTCGAGTAATCCTAGAAGGCTCTAGAAACCCTAACTTCCAAAAATGCAAAACCTACTCTATTTCCAAACTAGTTCTGCCATTTTACTGTTCACGCCCGTACATGTGCTCTCGATCGCATGCGTTTTGTGCTCGATCGCAAGTGCTGCACTCGATCCTTCTTGTGTGCGCACGATCACTTATGTGCTCGATCGCACTCAGTAGTGCGCTCGATCGCACTTTGACCAGAAGCTGCTCCAGGATTTCCAAGTTTCTTCCTTTAGGTGCCAAAAATGGTTTTTTTTCTTCAAGACCCTATAAAAACATGTTAAACACAAAAATGAAGTAAAACGGACTAAATTAACATAACTAAGGACCTAACAAATGTAAATAAGGGACACCTATCGTGTAACATAGTAAAGATGTGGCCCATACTTCTAGGCAATTGAAGATTCATGATAGAAATTACTCTACTCATGACTTAGAGCTGGCTGCTATAGTGTTTACTTTAAAGATTGGAGACATCATTTGTATGGAGCCATTTGTGAGTTATTCATGGGTTATAAGAGTTTGACAAACTTACATACCCAGAGAGAGTTGAATTTGAGGCAAAGATGGTGGATGAAGTTGATTAGTAACTATGATTGTACAATTCCCTACATCTAGAAAAAGGTGAAGGTGGTAGCTGATGAATTGAGTAGAAAGTTTACAAGAAATTTAACTGCTATTAGGAGTCTTGATATGAAATTGATGATAGATTTAAAAGAGATAAGAATGAAGTTGAATATCAGTGATAGAGGATCATGGTTAACTAATATAGTTGTACAGTCATCCATAGTAAATGCTTTAGAGATGCAAGGTAAAGATGAAGAGATAGAAAAGATTTAGCATTGAGTGCTTACTAGAAAGTAATATGAGTTCAAAATTTGAAGTGAGGGTATTTTGGTATTGGAACATAGGATTTGTGTTCCCAACGATGTGGAGTTGAGAAAGAAGATATTGAGAGAGGTATATGATGATGTATATTCGATGCACCCGAGTAACAATAAGATGTATAAAGAATTGAGACAGAATTTCTAATAGTCAAGATTGAAGAAAGATGTAGCAGAGATTGTGAGGTTGTATGGAGCAACATTAAGCATAGTGTCAAATAGAGATGCTAGATTTACATCTTGGTTTTGGAGAGGCTTTTAGGAAGCCACAGGTACACAGTTACAATTTAATATAATTTTTCATGCTTAGACAGAAAGGATTATTAGAGTACTAGAAGATATGTTAAGGGAAAATGTGATGAGTTTCTCAGTAAGTCGAGATGCTTATATGCCATCAATTGAAATTGCTTATAATAATCAGTATCAAATTAGTATTGGGATGGCACCGATTGAGATATTGTATGGTAGGAGGTGTAGAACTCCTATATGTTGGGAAGAAATAGGAGAAAGAAATATATTTGGTCTATCAAATTAATGAGTTAACAACTGAGAAGATCAAATTGGTTAGAGAGAATCGTAAAGCAGCACAGAGTAGACCAAATAGCTATGCTGATAATAATAGAAGAAGACCTCTTGAATTTCAAGTAGGTGTTTGCTTGTAATTAAAATATCTCCATGAAAAGGTGTGTTGAGGATCAAAAAGAAAAAAAAGTTGAGTCTGAGGTATGTGAGACCCTATGAGGTTGTTGAGAAAGTTGGGCTAGTTATGAGTAGCCTGGATTTGCCTCCAGAATTAAAACATTTATATAATGTATTTCATGTTTCACTTTTAAGAAAGTGTTTACACGATGAATATTATAATATTTCGAGCTAAGCTATAGAAATTCAAAAAGATTGGGCTTATATACAAGTACCAGTGAAAATTTTAGACAAAAAGAACAGATCTAGTATAATAAAATAATTTCATTAGTTCAAGTTTTGTGGCGGAATAAGGATGTTGAAGAGATTACGTGAAAGCGTGAGACAATTATGAAGAAGTATTGTTCACAATTGTTTCTTGAGTTATGTAAGGAAATTTTGGAGACGAAATTTTTATGAAGTGGGTAGATTTGTAATACCTGAATTTGTAAAGTAAGGGTAAATAAGTAATTTAATAAATATGATATGGAATTAAAATAAAATATATGTGAAAGGTTTATTATTATTTGAATAAAAAAATGGACACGTGGAGGCATAGTTACAAAGAAAATGAAAAATAAAATCGTGCAACACCTGGAGGTCTAGGTGTTGCACCTTTAGTAACAATTTGATGCATGTGGTGCAGCTGTTCATTTGTGAACAGTGGGAAGGCGGCAACTGCTGCTTAAAAGTTTATAAATTGATTTTTCTTACCAAATCCCGTTTGGTTTCTTCTTTTTACAATTCAAACTACTATATTTCTCTAAACATAGAGAATCACAGGAAGCACTAAGAAAAACATAAGGTAATAATGTGAAGTTTATTTTTGAAATTTAGCGTACATGAAATTTTCCTAAATTCAAAGTGGGAATTTTCGAAGGCTGTAAATTATGGAAGAATTGAATAATAAATTATAAATTTAATATAAATATTTTATCAGGTGTTGACGATCAGCAACCGAGGAAAATTTCTGAGAGAAACGGGAAAGGCAAGAAGGTGATTCATGGGTAACTCTAAGTGTTACGTGGTGAGTTAGATTTACTTTAAGTAATCTAGATAAAAATGATATATCTGATGATAATATTAAAATAAATTATTAACTTATGCTTTGGTGGTAGATAAAAAAATTATTGATAGGTATGATAGAAATTTTGGACATGTAGAAAATGATTAAGTGAGAAATAAAATTTTTGGAATAATAAGTTGATTTAATAATAAAAGCGATAAGTGAAATTCTTGACGAGATATGGTTGATGTTTTGATACGAATTATGAGGAGATGAAATTTAGTGGATCTTGACAAGCTATGATAGATGATTTAATGTGATTTATGAGGAGAGGAATTTAGTGAAATTTTTTTCAAATAATAATTTGAGAATAATCAGGATAGCTAATTTAAATATTTGAATTCATGTTTGTTTTTATGTTATTGTTCATGTGCATATTTCATATCATTATTCATATACATATGCATTAAATAAAAGAACCGGGAGGGGGCAGGTCTAATTGAAAAACCGTGACAGCCAGTATATGCTGGAAATAAAGGAAAACTGTGACAACTGGTATATACTGGAAATAAATGAAAACCGTGACAGCTGGTATATGCTAGAAATAAATACCATGACAATCGATATATGCTGGAAATAAAGAACTGGGAGGGAGCCTGTCTAAGATAAAAACATGTCGACATGTGGGAAGACATTCCATAATAATAATTCATGCATTGTGTCTGCTTTAAATATTGATTTTATTACTGAAATGCTGATGTGTTGTTTCTTATTTTGAATTTATTTATATATGAATGAATCTTACAGAGAGACAATTATGGTAAGAACAAAACATAGAAATATGATATGATAAGAACCATCTAAATGGTAGACTTTTTGATGTGAACCTCATTACGAGGTAATTATGAGAAAATTGATGGTCTTGAGGTGAACCAATATATAAGAAAAAGAGATTGATAGAGAATGACACTTATGATATGTGTAGTGATAGCAGAATGCTATTATCAAGTTATGTGAGATATAAATGATTAAATATTGAAAGACCATTTATACAAATTGAGTACTTTTAGTAAATTTAATTCACGGAGCTTGTGAAACTCACCCCTCATTGTACAATGATTTCAGGTAGTAGACAGGACAGATAATTTGGTGAGTTGAGGTTCAGACGAAATCATTTTTTTGTAAGCCATGTATATGTCCACATCCTCATACTAATGAGAAAATAAAATAAAAATTTATTTGTAAATATTCATGCATATTACGTTGTGTAAAATGTTTAAGTCAATATCATATTGATGTATCTCCCATGTTAAGGGTTGAGGATTGATGTAAAAATAAATAAATTTGTTAGTATTATTTTTTATTGTTGCATATATGTGTCATGCTGGGATTTTTAAAATGTGATGACACCGTCTCGGGAAGTGGCCAACCCGGGATAGATCGTTACAGTTTTCTTCTTTCTTCAATCCAAATTTCTTATAAAAAGTTATAAAGAATATTTCTTCAATATTAGAAATAGTACAGTCATTCAATTACAATAGCAAGATTTCATCATATTTGAGGTAAATTTTCAATAAGACTCATAACTAAATAATTACATTGTTTGAATTAAGTTATGAAATAGTAAGATTTATAAAAGTTTATTATTAGGTGTTGGTAATCAGCAATCTCAAGAAATTGCTTAGATGAGCAGGAAAGGCAATGAGGTGATCCACGGGTAGCTTTAAGTGCTACATAGTGAGTTAGATTTACTTTTAGCAATCAAGACCAATAAAAATATGAATTTATGATATTTGAATAAATTCTTGAATTATAATCATTTAATGACGTATTTTCTGTTAAGTATGATAATTGATTGATTTATTGATTAGGAATTAGAAAGTATGTCGAATATTAATTATATAAAAATATATATTTTAAAAAGGATGGATGAATGAAAAATATGTTTAAAAGTTTTATGAAATTTCTGAAAAATATGATTGAAAATTGATATGATATATGAGGAAACAATTTAATAAATATGATAAAAATAATAATTTTGAGAAAAAGCTAGATAGTTGAATTGAATGCTTTGATGTATGCTTGCTTGCATATTATTTGTCATATGCATAAAAGGAAGACCAAGAAGGTAGTTGGTCTGGTTGAAAAGACCAGGAAAGTAGCTGGTCTGGTTGAAAAGACCAGGAAAGCAGCTGGTCTGAAAAGACTAGGAAAATAGCTAGTTCGGTTGAAAAGACAAGGAAGGCAGCTTGTCTGGCTGAAAATACCAAGAAGGCAGCTGGTCTGGTTAAAAGATCAAGAAGGTAGTTGGTCTAGCTAAAAAAGACCAGAAAAGCAGCTAGTCTGGCTGAAAAGACCAGAAAAGCAGCTGGTTTAGCTGAAAAGACCAAGAAGGTAGCTGGTCTGGTTATAACATGTCGTCATGTGTGAAGACGTTCCCAGATGATAATATGAAATAATGAGATGATGTGATAAAAAAAAGAAAAAAAATATGATTTAAACACATGCATTTATTTATTTGGTTATTTTATTATTATTGATTGAGATGCTAAAATATCAGTCTTGATTGTGAAATTATTGATACACAAATGAGTCTCACAGAGAGATAGATATGTTGAGAAAGAAATGTGAATGTATGATATGATGAAAAATTATTTGATTGATTGATTATACGTTATGAACCTCATAACGAGGTAAATAATGATATTGAATTGATAATCTCGAGATGATTAAATATATGACTGAAAAATTGATATGTTTGATGATTAATTTAAGAAGAGATTGATAAATGGTTGAAATTATTATATGAGTAGTGATAATAGAATGTTATTATTGAATTATATGAGATAATAGATGAATGAATATTGGAAGTTTATTTGAAAGATTGAATTAGTATATGTGAAGAAATAGATGATTAATATTGGTGAATTAGAAACAATTGAATTATAAGATGTGACTGGAAGTATATAATCGAGTACTTCTAGTAAATTTGATTCTCTGAACTTGTGAAGCTCACTCCTCATTGTTAAATAATTTCAAGTAGTAGGCAGGACAAATAAATTTGTAAGTTGAGATTCAGATTGAGTTGTTATCAGTAAGTCTCGTGGTCAAGTCCTCAAACATTTTAAGAAAGAAGAAAGAAAATTTGTAATAAAATATTTTCATGCATTTTGTTATATTTATATATTGGTTATGATAGGAGAATGACGATGCATCTCCTCTGAAAAGAGTTGAGGATTGGATGTAAATTTTAAATTTTAGTTGATTTATTTTTATATTGTTGCATATATATGTTGTGCTGGAATTTCAAAATGTGACGACACCATCTCGGGGGTGGCCAACCTGGGATGGGTCGTTACAATTTCTTCATTAAATCCACTAATTCATTTACAATTAAAACAAAATCTATAATCTGTCGACCACTATTGGTGAAATTATAATAATTTACTTGAAGTAATAAATAAGAAAGATTTTATAAAATAAAAAAAGGAAAGAATTACGTAGCATTGGATTGAGGCGCAACACTCGCTCTCTTTAAGGTGATTCAAGCCACTGCAAGAGTTACTTTCTAAACTGTTGCAACAGGTCACTAACTTGTCACCTCCAAGATACAACAGCCCAGCTATACTACGTCGTATAGCTGTCACAATATTACACTTAAAGGAGAGCCCAGATCTCCACAAAATATACCTTTCTTTTCCCGAGAAAAGTTAAAGTGGGCAATATGAAAATATACAAAGAATTTTAGATAGAAATTTTTAGAAGTATAACTCTTCTTTTAATTTTTCTATCTTTCTTTCTACATTCAAAGCTTAAGCTTACAGGGCTATTTATAGGCTAAAAGAAAAGGATAAAATTGTTGGAGTAATTATTGGATATTACTTGAGTTTAATGGATAATTAGTGGAGTAATGGAGTTACAATAATTGTATAACTTAATGTAACTCTCCGTAAAACGTTCCCACTAAAAATCCCCTTTCTCTCATATTAAATGAATATTTAATTTTTTGTTTTTTATTAAAATATCTAACATTCCCCCATTAATTTTAATTAAAAAAAAATTATCGGGCAAAGATAAACTATTATGCATCATGAAGGTGTGTTTTGCATTGAACCTTCAGTTCGTGTTTCAACAATTCCTATTCTAAAACTAGTAGTGGATCAGACCTTGAACTATGGTTGCTTAAAGGATATAATAGTCTAGGTATCGACATAAGTTTTATTAGCTAGCAAGTTACAGCCATGTGCTTATCCCGGTTTAGTGAACCATGTAGAGAACAAGCCTAGTTCTCCTAGGAAATGGCCTCACTTCCAAGATCAGATAGGTGAAATCCATCAAGGATGCTCCTACAATTATGATACCCCACTCCTAAGAGCTATAGATCTTCATTAAGAATTTAAAACTCATCCTCCCATTTCATTACAGGATAGATTTATTTACACCTTATTGATGGATTTAAGAGCTTATATGCTCTAGATTTAATGCATCTCACAACCAAGACACCCTATGGTTCGTTTTTCCTATTTAACCCAGTTTTCGGGATCTCTAGTCCTCGGGTTGGGTATCCTCATAGTTGAATTTTTAATTTATGGGCTTTAACTCAATCTCCCTCGATGTTATCAAAACCTTTTTCTAGCTAGAGCCTTTGTTAAAGGATCTATAAGGTTATCACGTGATTTAATATAATCAATAGTCATAACATCATTACTCAAATAAGATCTCATAATATTGTGTTTTCTCCTTATAAGTCTTAATTTTTTTTATTATAATACTGATTACGTACTCTACCAATAGCAATAGTGCTATCTCAATGCATCAAGATTGGAGGTGAAAAAAAAATTTCACATAGGAATTTCAAAAAACCATTCTCTTAACCAATTAGCTTCCTCACTTGCTGAAGCTAAGGAAATTAGCTTAACCTCCATAGTTGAGTTAGTTACTATTTTTTGTTTTTTCAATTTTCAACAAATTACACAACCTCCAATAATAAAAACATAACCAGTGGTAGATAATGAATTATCTGACTGAGTGTTCCAATCGGCATCACAAAAGCCTTCAATGATAGTAGAGTCATTTTTATAAAATAGATCGTAATTTGTAGTGCCACTCAAATATTTCATAACTCTTTCAACGGCATGCCAATGGTCAGAACTTGGTTTATTAGTAAATCTTCCAGGTACTCCTACTGCATATGCAATGTGGTAAATCTACAAAGTACTCTTACTGCATATGCAATGTCAGGTTTAGTACAATCAGTGGTATATCTTAAACTCCCAATTATGCTAGCATATCCCTTTTGATCAATGATCTCATTATCATTAATAGTAGGATACAAATGAAAGCTAGTATAAAAAAGGAGTATTCATATATTTGCAACCAAAATAATTGTATTTTCTCAATGTAACATGATTGATCAAGAAATATGTCATCACATGTTCTAATAATTTTTAAGCCCAAAATAAAGTTAGTCTCACCAAGATCTTTCATATTAAAATTGATATTATGCAATAATTTAGTTTCTTTGACAATCTCCAAATTAGAACAAAAAATTAAGAGATCATCCACATATAGGCTAACAATCACATGCATATCATGAATACTTTTAATGTATATGCATTTGTCACACCCGTTAAATTTAAAACCATTTTCTATTATGCACATACCAAATTTTTTATATCATTGTTTTGAGGCTTATCTTAGACTATACAAAGATTTGGTCAAATTACACACTTTCTTTTCTTTGCCTTTCTCAAAATAATGCATCTTGTAATGCTAAAACTTCTTTCAATGTTATGGGAGTATCTCCAACAATGTAGTTTTATTTTCTTTACCCCTACTATTTTTCAAATTTAAAAATAAATTTATCTCCATAAAAAATAAAATTCAAAAAACTTTTTTTTTTATGTTACGTTTATATACATTGTGTGTTAACTTTTACACTTTCTAGCAGCTCACCACTTAGCAGAATTTATACATTTTTTTTATTAATGCCCCTTAATGGATAATTCCACATGCATATTCCTTGCCCACAAACATGTCATGATTTATAATCACATATCAATCAGATTTTATAATATGTTTAAAATCAACCTTATTGAGGAAAAAAAAACTAGAAATTAAAGTCTTTTTTCATAAGAGAAGTGTGTAATATTTCCTTCAGAGTGAATTTCTTTCCATAAGTAAAATTCAACTCAACCTCACCTTCACCCAAACTTGAGTGGCATGAGAATCACCAATCATAACAATTTTGGGTTATTTATAAGGAGCATAAACTTTAAACTTTTAAACCAATCTTTTTTTCTAGTTTCTCCTCTTAGGCTTCAATTGTGCATGATTTCACATATTTGGTTCTTTGGGCAATTTATCACTAGAAATTAAATTTACCTTAACTTTCCACCTTTTGAAGTAAACTCCTTTGAAACAAAGTGACTTATTTAAATCACTAATTTTCTCGGTAGCTTTCTACTCAACATCCTAAATTTTCACATTAGACTGACATTCACTCTCTTTAAGGTGATTCTAGCCACTACAGAGTTATTTTCTCAACTGGTGCAATATATCACTGACTTGTTACCTCCAAGATACAACAACTCAGTTATACTATAGCTCTCACAATATTGCACTTAAAAGAGAGCTCAAAGCTCTACAAAATATACTCCTCTTTGTCCGAGAAAAATTAAAGAGAGCAATATGAAAATTTAGGAAGAATTTTAGATAGAAATTTTCTGAAGTATAATTCGTCTTCTAGTTTTTCTATTTTTCTTTCTACATTCAAAACTTAAGTCTACAAAGCTATTTATAGGTTAAAAAATGATAAAAAATATTGAAGTAATTATTTAATCTTAATTGAGTTTAATGGATAATTAGTGAAGTAATGATATTACAATAATTGTGTAACTTGATAACACTCCCTGTAAAACGTTTCCACTAAAAATTCTCATTCTTCCTTATGTATATTTAATTATTTATTTATTTTATTAAAATATCTAACAAACCCACAGATGCAGATTGTACCTCACTAATGACACTGCCAATAACACCTCTTAGTTTGCCCGCCATTATAGGTTATTTTGGGGAGCTACTACATGGTTTTCAGTACTTAATTGCTTATCTAGAAGGCGGTTCTTAGCAATTATAGGTGGTTAATTGTCCTATTGTAACATATGTGATAAAAAAAAAAAAATCAAAATTCCAGTCAAACAACTTTGTCTCATTCTATGAATAGATTTACCATAGCTTAGGAGTATTTTAATACATTACATTTTTTTTTTACTTTTGAGTTTTAATAGCATATAAATTAATATGGAATTGAATGTGAAATAAACGTAGACAAAAATCCATGACTCATTCTATGCGTAGATTTACCATAACTTAGGAGTATTTTAATACATAATAATTTTTTTGTTACTTTTGAGTTTCAATAGTGCAATATTTTGGTTTTTCTATGTGTTTCTTAATTTTATATTTTATTAATTTAAATTTTTTATTTATTAATTTATATTTTTTAGCCACAAGTTATGTTGAGTAGAAAATTCTATAATAACTATTTTTTATTTTCTTCATTTTTTTATGTTAAAAATTAAAATTAATATATTACTTTACATTTTAATCATTTGATATTTTCGAATTTAAATTTCTGAACTTCTAGATTTATATTTGTACAAACATGTTATATTGAGTAAATAAAATATAATTAAAAATAAATAAATATTTGTTTATTAAAAAATAAATAAATCAAATAAAATGCGTTTAACAACATGAATTAAATTTATTTCAAAGATAAATTTAAAATTTATTATTCAATATGTTATTTATAAATTTATAAAACTTGTATATTACACAGACATGACAACTAATTAACATATAATAATAACAAAAGAATTTAACGTGAAGCCCCTCACCTTTGGTGCAATAGTGATAGGTATTAAAATCCCTACCCGAAGTGTAGGGTTCAAAACCCGTTACCCTATACTAAAAAAAAGAGTTTAACACGAATTAAAAACCGGTAATATTTATATGGATTTTTAGCTTTTCAGGTCAGAATTTTAAATTTTCAATATTTTGATTGGACGTCATTACAAACGGAATCACTATGTTGGAGGACCATAGTGTAAATTGATGGATACATATGCAACAAACGATAGCGTACGTCTAATATCATATGTGATTAAAATTTTCATCAAATTATTTGATATTTGTGTAAAAATATTTTGATAAAAATTCATTCATAAGTCTTAAGTTAGTAAAGTTTATTGATAATTAATTTATTTATATTATTTCAATTTTTTAGTATTTTTATAATTTAATTAAAATTATTTTATTCAAAACGCCCCAACATTTCAAAAGGCTTATGTCTCGTCTCATTGAGGCAAAACGCATCGCCCAACGCCCTCGCCTCTGAAAACACTAATATGAATACTAATTTTAATATTTGAAACTAAATATTTTCTTATAATCGTCCTCTATTTAGTTTTTGTCTTATCTTATTCTTCTCTTAATTTAACCTACCAAACACACCAAAAAGAAGAAGAATGACTGGCTAGCTCAGAATCAGATTCACACCTTCATTCTTAATTTCTTGCGACGGATTACCGGGAAAGGAGAAGTTACAGGCTACCCAGTTGTATGGCCCAATAATTGGATAAAAATAATACTATGATCATTAAACAAATTTGAGTTACAAACAAGTTGCTAGAAAAATGTACATCTAAGATTATTTGTGGGTGCAATTAATTTTTTAGATCATGTTGATGCCAAAAATTGTTGATGCTGACGTGGCCTAGAAGCTGATGTGGCCTGGTTGAGGAGTCGACCTGAGTGGGGACTTGACTTGGATCCTGCACAAGTGATAAGGGTGAACTGAAGGCCCTCGAAAGGAGGAGAGGGGGAGACCTCCGAAGGCACTCCGATGCTTAAGTCAGCAACGATTTAAGGGAGAAGCCGAGGGCCTAAGTGTGTTAAGTGCGAGTGCGGGTGTGTATGAATCTATCTGGTGAAGTCCATACCTTGGCCCATTTATAGGCGTCTGCTGGCGAGGTGGTCATGATGGCGGGCTCGGGTGATAGTGCGGCCATAGGGCAGCTGCAGGGTGGCTGTCAGTCTGCAGGGTGGCTGATAGCTTCGTAGGGTGGCTGGCGATTGAAGGTCGTAGGGGGAGATCCCATCGTAGGACTGCCAGGCCATCCTTCTCAGGCTTGGAGACTTCGTTGGGCCAGAGAATATGTGGATCGCTTGCTTGGCCTAGGGAGGTCGCTGGGCCTGTTGGGTCTTTTTGGGGCATTCGGCTGGGTTTGAGGCTTGTTTGGGCCGAAGCAAGCTGGACCGGTATGGGTCGAAGCAGGCCGTTCGTCGGGCTCGGGCGCTTAGAGTATTCTGGGCCGGAGTATTTTGGGCCATATCACAGGCCCCCCACTTCCTCAAATACATTTATGTGCTTGAGGAAGTTATTTGTTGGGGTGGGCTTTTAACCGGGCCCAGGACATGCGCGGGAGCCGGACCATTACTGCTTGAGAGGGCATCTTGGAACCGTAAAACTAGTTATACGTTTGGGCAGTTGTCCTTGGTAATCGGAGCGTCACTTTCGAGAGGCGAAAGGTCGGCTGGAGAAGTGAAATGTTTCCTCTTTTTCCATTGCTGCATTTATTCCTCTTCGTCGAGCGTGTTTTCCCTTCTTATAAATTCGGGTCTCTGATACCTTGTGTTTTAAGTGACTTCAGCTTCTGAATAGTTTGAGAATGAGACACCACTTTCTGATGGGAGAGCCGAGGGTAATGACCATAGAGGGGGAGGGGGGTTATCAACCTCTTGAGGATTTTATGGAAGCTAAAGAGGAGGACGAAGCTACCTTGGAGGAAGATCGTGGTTTGACGACCATGGTCTTCTCCCTGATTTCGAACAGGGGTCAGGACCTCTTTCAGATTTCGAGTGGAGGCAAGAACCTCTTCCAGATTCGGAGTGGGAGCTGGGAGGGTTCTTTGCGCTGAGACCTTCTCCGTTTCAAGGGACGAAAGAAGAAGAGAGACACAATTGACCTCAAAGGAGTACCATGGACTCATTTACGATCCGGGGTGCTGTGTCTCTGGATGGTGGGCTCCTCGACCCCTTGAGCGTATTAGAACAGGAAAAGAAGGGGGGATGAGGAGGGCACCTGGGCCTGGGGCTGTACTTGCCAGGTGAGCGCCTTCAGTCTCAGGCTCACGCCAGGAGCTTTTCGGGATTGTACCAGGAGCTTTTTAGCCTAAAGAGGGCGAGAGAGTTTGTAACCGGCACTGCCTGAGGGGCCGGGCATTTTAACTTTTTCTTTGTACTTCGAGGCCGTTAGGGCCCTTTTTAGTTTTTACTTCGAGGTTGTTAGTTGTAATTCTCTAAATTAATAAAATGTCTTTCCTTTCAATCTTTTCTTTGCGCGATGTTTTTGGCTTTCATACTTCCAACTCACAAAGCGAACAACGAAACAAACTTGATTCTGGGCCCATGGCCGAACGTTAGTAACGTGGATTAGTCCCTTGGACTTTTTGGATTACCTAACCGAGCGATAGGCGGGACTCGGTCTTCCTGGGGAGCCATGGGGGAATCGTGCTGAGCGATAAACAAGGCTCGATCGTGCCAAGCGATAGACAAGGCTCGGACTTTTAGAAGGCCATTGGAGAATCATGCCGAGCGATAGACAAGACTCGGACTTTAGGAGAATCGTTGGAGAATCGTGCTTAGCGATAGACAAGGCTCGATCTTTTGGAGAACCGTTGGAAAATCATGTCGAGCGATAGACAAGGCTCGATCTTTTGGAGAACCGTTGGAGAATCCCGCCGAACGATAGACAAGGCTCGGTCTTTTGGCGAACCATTGGAGAATCGCGTCGAGCGATAGACAAGGCTCGGTCTTTTGACGAACCGTTGGAGAATCGTGCCGAGCGATAGACAATGCTCGATCTTTTGGAGAATCGTGTCGAGCGATAGACAAGGCTCATTCTGGTCCTGGAAGGTTTAGGGCCATATCGCAGGGCTTCTAGAATTTGTAGGGTCAAACCTGCTTTAACTAGCCGCTTTTGAAAGTAGCGTCGTTGCCTTCGAAAGGCGAAACGTTATCTGGAGAAACGAAGAGTCTCATCAAAACTGTAAAACCATATTTAGTTCGTATCGTAGAGCGTGTTTCCTGGTATTATAAATAGGGTTTTCTGACATCTTGTATTTTAAGCAAAAACAAGTTTATTTCCTGAGATGAGGAGAGGGAGAGAAAAGCACTTCTTGATGATAGCCATTATCAGCAGTCACTAAGGTTCAGGTTTCTTCCTGACTCCGAGTGGAGACACGGGCTTCTTCCAGACTCCGAGCGGAGTCGAGGAAGGAGGAGTGCCGTGTCTCTGGAAGGTGGGCCCCTCGTGCCCCGGCTTGCTTTGGAACCGAAGAAAATGAGGGGCGAGGGCTTCTTACTCTAAGTTCTTGGAAGTTAAGAGTAAGGCAGCGTCCATTCTTCTGGTGGCAGCAGAGGGATTGGTACTGCTATCTTCTTCTATTTCAAGAGTGGGCGGGGGAAGGGCGTCCTAAACCTGGGGCTGATCATAGTGGTTAACACTAACAGTCTCAGGTTCGTGCCAGCTCTTTTGGGATCGTGCCAAGAACTTTTCAGCCTGAAGCGAGTGAGGGAGTTTGTAACCGGTGCGGCCTAAAGGGTCTGGCGTTTTATCTTTTCCTTGTACTTCGAGGCCATTAAGGTCCTCTTTTACTTGTACTTCGAGGTCGTTAGCTGTAATAATTTGATTTTTAATGAAATATCTTTTCTTATTCCTTGTTCTCATATAATATCTTGGCCTTCTACACTTGTATGGTTCAATGACACATTGTGTGAGTTGAGAGGGAGGGGGGTCCAAAGTCCCCCAACTTGGGAGTAGCCTTGTGTAGTGTCTTTGCATGGTTGAGCTCGGATTTTTAGGGGTAAATAGTCTGAGCGTATGCAACGCAGCCCATATGCTCAGACTTTTTGGAGATTCGACCGAGCGTTGACAGGGCTCGAATTTTTGGAGAAATGTGTCGAGCGTATGCAACGCAGCCCATACGCTTGGACTTTTTGGAGATTCAACCGAGCGTTGACAGGGCTAAAATTTTTGGAGAAATGTGCCGAGCGTATGCAACACAGCTCATACGCTCAGACTTTTTGGAGATTCGACCGAGCATCCTTCGGCGAAGACTGTGATCCCCTGAAGCCATAGAGGGGGGCAGGGACAAGCTCTAGATGCCCGTCCTTCAACTCTATGCGTTGATAGGCCTCATAAAACAGTATGTCTGCGGAACTCCCATTATCGATCAAGACCCGTCGTATTTCATAGTTGGCCACTAGGAGCGAGACTACCACACGTCGTCATGAGGGGTCTGCACATCCTCGAGGTCGTCCTCTGTGAAGGATATCACCGGCTCAGTTCTTCTTTTCTTTTGGGGGCCACTGACAGAGGCTACAACCCTGGCATATGCTTTACCACTTCACCTCGAATTTCCCCCCGCGGCTGGCCCTCCGCAAATAGTTTTGATGATTCGGGTGGATGTGGCCACCTCTGGCTTCTTTTGGCGGGGCCTTTCCTGTTTCACCCTGGGGTCTCTCCGAGGGTTTGGCTTCTCTTGCCATTGCTGATAAGGGCGTCTGTCATCTCTTCTTAGTGGCGCAGGGATCTCCCTTCTTTGAGGCCCAGTGAACTCCTTCAGTTGCCCTTGGTTGATAAGATTCTCAATTTGTTCCTTCAAGTAGTGACACTCCTCTGTATCGTGGCCTCGGCTTTGGGGAATCAGCACCATTTCTTTTGATCTCCCCCGAGAGACCTCTTGGGTGGCCACTGTAGGATAGACTTGTCTTGAAGCTGCATGAGGACGTCGATTCTAGTAGTATTGAGGGGAGTGAAGCTGTCGACCCGAGGGTGGGGTCGATACCTGTCCTCTTGGTGAGGCTTTTTGACTGCTCCTCTCTGGGGGGACAGGGTCCTTCCTCTTCTTCTCGGTTTCTCCCTATCTTTCCCTTCTGAAGGCTTGATCGTCTTTCGCCAGCATGTACTTTTCTGCTCGGGCCAGGATCTCGTTCATGTCTCGGGGCGGGTGTAGAGTTAGCTTGGAGCTAAAAATACCGGATCTCAATCCGTTTTTGAAGGCCATCACGTGGACGTTCGGATCGAGGTCTGGAATCTCCCACGCCGCTGTGTTGAATTGGGAGATATAAGCCCGAAGCCTCTCTCCCCTAAGTTGGATAATGTTGAAGAGGCTTTCCAAGGTTTTCTTAGGCCCCTTGCTGTTGAGGAAGTGAGAGGCGAAAGCATAACTGAGCTCTTTGAAATTGCTAATGGTTCCTGGCTTCAATCGCGAGTACCAAGTACCCGCCGCCTTTTCAAGAGTCAGGGGGAAGGTGCGGCACATGATCGGGTCCGAGTTCCGGTGTAGTACCATTGTTGTCTTATAGTGCTGGAGGTGGTCCATCGGATTTGTGGTTCCGTCATACATCCTGACTTAGGGCATTCTGAAGTTTGGCGGGAGAGGGGTCTCGAGGACACCCTCCATGAAGGGAGGGTCCTGGATGCATAGTTCGTCCATAAGGCTGGGATTCTTGTGTCTCAGGGCCAAGTCTATCTTCCCTTCCATTTTTTCAAGCTGTCTGTCCAGGCTGAGGTTGCTTTTTGAGCAGAAAATTTCCTTGGACCGACTGCAACGCGAGGAGGACTTCGCAGGAGATAGACAGTAAGTGGGGTTGTTCTTACCGGTCGACTCTGCTTGTCCCGAAGCTTGGTCGGGAAAGCCGGGGGTATGCTGACCTCCCTCCCGAACCTGGGTCACCAAATTGGCTATCATCCTGGACAGTTCTCGAAACTGGGCTTGGGTTGCCGGGGCTTGAAGGTGGGCGGTTGTTTCCATATCATCGGGCGAGTCAGTTTCTGGGAGGTGGGGGCGCTGCTCTCTGGCGGGGGTGGCATGTTCAGGTACTGCTGGAAATCTGGGTCTGGAATGGTGACCATGAGTGCTGCTTTGTTCAGGGGCCGAGCACGCCGTTGGGGTCCCCTTGTTGATTCTTGCACTGGTCCTCGGTGGCATCGTGACAGATGAATTCTTTTACTTCTTCGCTCCTGTTGTAGCGAGAGATTGTGGTTTCCCACAGATGGCGCCAATCTGTTGATGCCAAAAATTGTTGGTGCTGACGTGGCCTGGAAGTTGACGTGGCCTGGTTGAGGACTCGACCTGAGTGGGGACTTGACCTGGATCCTGTACAAGTGATAAGGGTGAACTGAAGGCCCTCGGAAGGAGGGGAGGGGGAGACCTCCAAAGGCACTCCGATGCTTAAGTCAGCAACGATTTAAGGGAGAAGCCAAGGGCTCAAAAGAAGTCGAGGGCCTAAGTGTGTTAAGTGCGAGTGCGGGTGTGTCTTAATCTATCTGGTGAAGTTCATACCTTGGCCCATTTATAGGTGTCTGCTGGCGAGGTGGTCATTATGGCGGGCTCGGGTGATAGTGCGGCCGTAGGGCAGCTGCAGGGTGGCTGTCAGTCTGCAGGGTGGCTGATAGCTTTGCAGGGCGGCTGACGGTCGTTGGGGGAGATCCCATCGTAGGACTGCCAGGCCGTCCTTCTCAGGCCTGGAGACTTCGTTGGGCCGGAGAATATGTGGATTGCTTGCTTGGCCTGGGGAGGTCGCTGGGCCTGTTGGGTCCTTTTGGGGCATTCGGCTGGGTTTGAGGCTTGTTTGGGCCGGAGCCAGCTGGGCCGGTATGGGTCAGAGCAGGCCGTTCATCGAGCTCGGGCGCTTGGAGTATTCTGGGCCTGGAGCGTTCTAGGCCAGAGTATTTTGGGCCATATCAAATCATTAATAGGGTTTTAAAATAAAATTTTCTTTTTATATTAGCGGAGAGAGGGATCGAACTTGATTCCTCTATTTTAAGAGACCTGAAGCTAACCGTTAAGCTACAAAACTGTTGTCAAAAAACAATTTATTGAATTTATTATAGCTTGTAAATTCAATTTATTATATTGAATTTACAAGGATTAATACACAAACCTTATGGGAAATTTTTTTTTTCCAGAAAACTGCTGTCAAAAAGACAATTTATTATAGCTTGAAAAATCGTTTGTCAAAAAAGAATGCGCAAAAACCGTCTGTCCCTTGGTTTTAGACTAAAAAAAGGAACAGAAAATTGGACTAAGTTGCTCCATTCATTTAGCAAATCTTTAAATTCCAGCATAAAAAAATATTAACCACAAGTCTCCCAGCGAATTTTCAGCTTGAAACAACAATAACCCCAAAAATAAGCATCCCCTATTGCATATAAATTGATACCCATTGCATATGATAATTTCTACCATCGATCAAATCACAAAGAAACACTGAGAAAAGCAAGAAAAGTTTAGCAAGAAAAACACAAATGGCCAAGAAGCTTGTTGCAGTGTTTCTCATGTGCATTGTCCTCGTCGCGGCAATGCATCTCGGTGAGGTCAAGGCGGATGATAATGATAGTGCTATGTGGAAAGATTGTTACAAAACTTGCACCAAAGAATGCACTGATGAGGGCAGAGGCACCACCATGTGTGAGATGAAGTGCGACGCTGAATGCGACGCTAAGGAGACCGCTGGTAATTTTTAACAAAATGCACACGCATGTTATAAATAAATATACACATACAAGATATCTTTCCGAGCTTCTATTTTTATTTATTGAAATTCGGTTTCTTAATTTAATATATACTAACTTAATTCTGATTGTTTGTGTTTGCAGCAAAACTGGGTATTTCATTTGAAGATGTGACCGAATATTTGAAAAAACACTAAGATATATATCTCCAAAGGGACGGGAGAGCGTTGATTCAATAAAGTTGTGGAAGAGTTTCACAATTCTATTCACTTCTAATGTATTAATTTCATTATGTAATAATAAGTGACCTTCGTGTCAGTGAGTATTCATAACAGAATATTTGTTAGCTTTTATTTTTGTTCTTGCCCTAAATTTTGCAAGCATTCACTCCTCAGAAGAAAATTATAAAAGCATGGACTGATGTTTATCTTTGTACTCAAAACATGGCAGTCAGTCAAGCTAATTAATGATACAAAATTAATTAAGCCACATAGAAATTATTTGTATTAAAATAAAAATAATTTTAATTTTAATATAATAAAACAAATAATTTTTATAAAAAAATAAAAATAAAACCAATAATTAACAAATTTACCTTTTATCATAAACAAAAATAATCTTTATTTTTCCATAATTATAAAAAATTAATTATTATTGTTCTTGTTCTTTATTTATTTGTCTGTTTAATTATTGTAATTACGTTTTTTGTTTAAAATTTGAGTAAATAAATTTTAGAGGTAAAATCTCAATAACATTTTAAGGGAAGAAAATGAAAAAAAAAATGAGAATAAAAAGATCAAAGGAAGAAAAAGCAAAAAAAAGAGTTAAATAAATTATTTTACATAAGAGTATTTTGATCATTTTAACATTTTTTTTTATAAGTTAACAGATTTTGTGTCTTTGTGTCGTTAAACTCTATTAAAGAGAGTTTTTGTCATTTCCTAAACAACAGAAATATAAGTGAAAATGACATCATCTCAGTGAGCAAAAGATCATCAAACCTATGTTATGACTATTCTTATGCACTCTTAAAAGACTAAATCATTCATGAGTTGTCATTTTAGATAGTTTTATAGTTTATTAAATAATTGAGATTTCAAAATTTAAAGGAGAAATTACAAAACATCATCCTTGTAGTTTTGTACAAACTACAAGCTCATTATCTTATATTAAAAATATATTAATACACCATTAAACATTAAAATTATAATAAAAAATTAAGAAAAAAAAAAGAGAATCTTGCCCTGCCACAGATGGTGCGGTGCTCGAACCTAGTTGACTCTTTATTTGATAAAAAGTTACTATTTCAGTACAAGGTGTATGATTACTAGTGCTTTACATTCCGGAGTGTATTTTTAATGATTACGGTAATTGATGGCGAGGAACTCAAACTTAAAATCCCTTTTTAAGAGGAGTTTTTTTTTTTTTCAAGTAATGATCATTTTAATTCATATTTTTATTCTCCATCAAATCATTGTAACTTTTTTTTTTTTTTTTTTTACAGCGATGATATAAATCTTTATCCATCTATACAATAACTTAGTTTATTAGTAAAAAAGTTGATGGCTTTCGAACTAATTGAAAACTTTAAAGTACTTGAGTACCAATTATCTTAGTTAATAAAATCGTATGCCATCACATAAGAGATCAAATTAAACACACCACTCACATCAAGAATGATAAAAATAAAAAATGAAAAATGGTTATCTCCAATTAATTGTATAGGCCAATAGACCCAATAAATCTCCTTCGAAAAAAACATTACCACTTATATTGTATTCCAACGACTACATTGTAAACTAAGCTAAAAGGTAGCTTAAGTGTGGAAAGAGTTAAAATAAATGTCTTGTGTACCATACGTTGTGTGTTTGATTTCTCATTGGGTGGAAGTAACTTTTCAAAGATTATTGCAAATGTTAACCATGGCAGTTTATATGTACAGGAAGGATTAGTCAGTGGTACAAATGCCCTTCAACATCACAAAAAAAAAATTGGTATTTTCTAAAGCTTACATTTTACAATTAAAACTAAAGTACTTAAGCAATGAAAAAGACACTGATTAATATCATCTGTTCTTTCTCAAATTACTGAATGATAGCATAAAGTACAGAATTAGCCAATCAAATATTAGCTAGATTAGTAGTAACCATAGTTTTAAAAGGCAAATTTGGGGCGCGCCCAGGGCTCACCCAGAGGCGTTTTCAGGCTAAAACGCCCCAGGGCGTGAATCCTGGGGCGCAAGTATCTCTGGGCGCATGTTTTTGGGGTCTGGGCGTTCGCCTAGACCCGAGGCGTACTCCTTTTACCCCCCGGGCGTCTGGGCGTCCGGGCATCCGCCCAATGCATTCCAAAAATCAGACTGTTTGGCCACCGAGAAAAAGCACAGAAACAAAGAAAAGTAAATAGAAAACTACTCGACTGAAGCGTCAAAACTTGATACCGAAATAATCCTCCACTGAAAGGCAACTTTCATTTATTCTCTGTAAACAAAACTTTCAATTTCTGAATAGTTTGAATTTTCTCAAATCAAAAAGTTTCACAATTTTCTCAGCAACCAAATGGAAGATAAAACCACATTTAAAAAAAAAAAATCATAACGGGCAATTAGAAGTCAGAACAGACCGGATTCGTGTAGCAAAATTCAATAGCCTTGATTTCTCCAGACTCGACTCCAATTTCCTCTTTGTAACCTCACCGAGTCCCTCCTCTTCAAGAATCTCCCATTTCTCCACATCATCATCGACTCTATTACTATCACCAACAGGAAGCAAAGGGAAAGGAGGAAAATGAGCGATATCGTCATCGCCTTGCTTGATTTCCTCTTCGTGCTTCTTGCTGCAGTGGCAGCGACGGTGGTGTTTGTGGTGCTTCGTGCTTGTGGCGATAGGTTAGGGTTAGCACTTTTGCACTTTTTGCGATTTTCTTGTTCTTGACTTCTAGGTGGTTCTCTGTTTCTTTTTTCTTTGTACTTATCGTGGATTTTTAAGAGGACTAGTGGTGTCACCGAGCTAACATATTAGGTAACGTGGATTGTAGGACTAGAGCCAGGATAATTTGGGCTATAGATATTAGCCTATTAGGTAACGGACTAGAGCCAGGAGCCCAAGATAATTTGGGTTACAGATATTGGGTAACTTTTAGTTAACATATTAAGTTGTAGACAGGTGAGATTTAGCTTTGCTTAATTTGGGCCAGCATGGACCACAGTAACGTCGCACTAACGAAAGAGAGCGCATGTTCTCACCCAATGCATTTTTTTTAAAATTAATTAATTAATAAAGTATTAAACTTTAATAAAAATTAATTAATTAATTAAAATTATTTTATTATTATAATTAATTAATATTATTTTATTAAAATTTTCATCAAATTGTTTGGTATTTGTGTAAAAATATTTTAATAAATATTCATTTATAGGTCTTAAGTTAGTAAAGTTTATTGATAATTAATTAATTTATATTATTTCAATTTTTTAATATTTTTATAATTTAATTAATATTATTTTATTCAAAACGTCGCAACGTTTCAAAAGGCATACGCCTCGCCTCATTAAGGCAAAATGCCTCGCCCAACGCCCTCGCCTCTGAAAACACTGGTAGTAATAATATCAATGCATGAAACAGATAAGGCAGAAACCTCATTTTACGATTGAAATGATTGTTACTAGACACCGTAGATATCAACAGATAAAACTTTAAACATATCATGTGTTACAATAAATGCATTAGAGGTATATGGTAAACCACCACCCCATCATAAGTTTTTTCTTTAAAGAAAAATAGTTACAAACAGTTTTGTTAGTATGAATTGACATTTTCATTTTGGGTTATATTGATGTAAAAAAAAAAAAAAACCACAATTTTCTCTATTTAATAATTGAAATGGAGGTAAAGTTTATGGTGAGATTAAATGGTATATTTACAAATTTGAATTTGAATATTCTCTATTTAATGATGTGGCATTCAATCTCACCATAAACTTGACTCCATTTCAATTTTCAAATAGAGATAATCATGATAAAAAAAAATCAAGTGTCATTGAGGTAACGCTCCACATGTGAGAGGACCTCCTAAATGTTTGATGACACCTGTGGACAATGAGCACCTGGAATTGGGATCTCCAAAAGACTCTTAGCAAATTTCATAATGTATTAGAATGTGCCTGAAATGTGATTATGAGTTTCCTTTGTTAGAACTTAAATAAAATCTAAACATGCTAAACAACTTAAATAGTATATAGATTAAATGTGGAATTATAAAGACCGTAAACATACCTCCAGCCATTGAAGCTTTTCACTCACACAATCCGGTATTCTCTCGATATTGGTTCTTCTAGAATCTCATAACTCTCTTCAATTGATGGTGTATGAAAGAAAATGAGAAGTATCGAGTCTAGGGACCAAACCTGTATTTATACATGTTCTTCTTTCACGAATGTCCGTCCATATTCCATATGGTTGTTACCACAATCAATGGATAGCCAAAAGGTTAAACATGGACCATATATAGGTTGGTTACATATACCTTATACTCTCAATACAACCATTGAGAATATGAACCAACATTCCTTAAGCATACACCTTGTATTTTTTCTCTAACACTCTAACTTGCTAACTCTTAATATGCTCTATGGTTATCCTATTTATAAGAGAAATGCACTAAGAATAATTGAATTAATTTGGCCACAATTAATGCTTAGTGGAGCACATCTACCTCCATTTAATTGCCACAATTAATGCTTGAATTTATTACATCTACCTCCACTTAATTACCACAATTAATGCTTAAATTTATTACATCTACCTCCACTTATTAATTGCCACAATTAATGCTTGAATTTATTACATTCTCCCACTTCGTCTATATGTTTAACCTAACTTAATCCCATTGATATATTTTAAGAAGTAAATACATGAATCATGGCGATAAGTCCTTTAAGAGTGAGTATTACCTTTCATGTATTACGATGCATTTAGTTCCTAAAGTATTATTCTTCATGTGATAATATTTCTTAATGAATAAACCCTATGTTTACTCTTGGTCCTATACATATAAATTTTCTCAAAGAAATTTAGGTGCACATGAATATGAGAAAACATCAAAATATGTAAGAGTTTCATTAATAAACTGTATGTATACACTTACAAAGTGGAACCAAGTCCCATTTTCTCTACATGATCCTTGAATTTAAAAGGCGGCATGCCTTTAGTCAAAGGATCAGCGATCATCAATTCAGTGCTAATGTGTTCAATGACCACTTTCTTTTCTTTTACATGTTCTCTTATGGCTAAATACTTAATGTCGATGTGTTTACTTCGACTTTCACTTTTATTATTTTTAGCCATAAAGACAGCAGCTGAATTGTCGCAGAAAATTCTCAATGGCCTAGATATAGAATCCATGACTCTAAGCCCAGAAATGAAACTCCTAAGCCATACACCATGTGAAGTGGCCTCAAAACAAAAGACGAACTCGACTTCCATAGTAGAACTAGCAGTCAATGTCTGCTTGACACTTCTCCAAGAAACAGCTCCACCAGCCATTAGAAAAATGTACCCTGATGTTAATTTACGTGAATCAACACAGCCAGCAAAGTCTGAATCAGAGTAGCCAATCACATCCAGATTGTACGTCTGTCTATATATAAGTTTGTAGTCTTTAGTTCCTTGAAGATACCTCATTACTTTCTTTGCAGCTCTCCAATGGTCTATACCTGGGTTACTCTGATATTGCCCTAACATCCCTACAACAAATGCAATGTCAGGTCTAGTGCAGACCTGAGCATACATAAGGCTTCCGACTGCAGAAGCATATGGAATGTTCTTCATGGATTCCCTCTCAAAATCGTTCTTCAGGCATTGGTTCAAATTGAACCTATCACCCTTCACAATGGGAGCTACACTCGGTGAACAATCTATCATCCGAAATCTCTCTAAAACTTTGTTGATATAAGTTTCTTGTGACAGACCTAAAATACCTCGAGGTCTATCTCTATGGATCTTAATGCCAATGACATAAAATGCCTCACCCATATCTTTTATATCAAAATTTTTAGAGAGAAATTGTTTCACCTCATGCAACAAGACCTTATCATTGGTTGCAAGTAAAATATCATCCACATATAAAACAAGAAAAAAAATTTTACTCTCACTGACCTTCTGGTATATACATTGATCCATGGGATTTTCAACAAAACCAAATGAAGAAATTACTTCATAGAATTTAAAATAACGTTGACGAGAGGCTTGTTTTAAACCATATATGGATTTCCTAAGCTTGCAAACCAAATGCTCACCATCATTAGAGGAGAAACCTTCAGGTTGTTTCATATAAACCTTCTCCTCTAGATCTCCATTAAGAAATGCGGTTTTCACATCCATTTGTTACAGCTCAAGGTCAAAATGAGCAACTAATGCCAAAATAATATGAAGAGAATCTTTCTTAGATACAGGAGAGAAAGTCTCCGTGTAATCGATTCATTCTTTTTGAGTAAATCTCTTAGCAACGAGTCTCACTTTGTATCTCTCAATGTTGCCTAATGAATCTATCTTGGTTTTAAAGACCCATTTGCGACCAATGGCCTTCGCCCAATTAGGCAACTCTACAAGATCCCAGACTCCATTGCTTTTCATGGAATTCATCTCTTCCTTCATGGCATCGTGCCACATAGTTGACCCTTTGCAACTTATGGCTTATGAAAAGGTTTCAGGATCATTTTTGACTCCAAAATTATAGTCAGATTCTTGTAGATACACAATGTAATCACTAGGAATTGTTGATCTCCTGACTCTAGTATATTTTCTTAATGTTGTACCAATGTCTCCCAGGGGAGCTTGTGGTTCAACTGGTTATTCAGGAACGTGTGGTATTTCCTGAACTACTTGATCTATTAGAATGTTATCAGCAGCTTGTGGAACCTTAATGATCGATTGGTCAACATGAGCTTATACTTTAGGCATGTTATGAACTATAACCAATCTATCATTTGATGAAGGTTGAGATTTTGTATAATCATGTGCAGGTTCTGTATAATCATGTGTAGGAACTAAGTTCCTGAACCGATCCCTCCCACTTATCATGTCATTCTCTAGAAACTTAGCGTTTCTTGATTCCACAATCCTAGTAGTATGAGTTGGACAATAAAACCTGTAACCCTTGGACCTTTTGGCATATCCAACGAAATACCCACTAATGGTCCTCGGATCCAGTTTCTTCTCTTGTGGGTTATAAATCCTCACCTCAAACAGACATCCCCAAACGGGCATATGTCGCAAACTCGGTTTCCAACCTTTCCATAATTCAAATGGTGTCTTGGTAACAGCCTTGGTTGGAACTCGGTTTAATATATACGCAGCCGTCTTTAGTGCTTCAGTCCACAAGGATGTAGGAAGATTGGAGTTGCTATGCATACTCTGCACCATGTCCATCAATGTTCGGTTTCTTCTTTCCGTAACACCATTCTGGTCTGGGGAACCAGGCATAGTGTATTGGGCAACAATCCCGTGTTCTTGAAGAAACTTGGCAAAAAGACCAGGTGCTTGTCCACTTTCTGTGTATCTACCATAATATTCTCCACTTCTATCGAATCTCACAATTTGTATTTGCTTTCCGCATTGGTTCTCAACTTCAGCCTTAAAGACTTTGAAGGCATCCAATGCTTCATTCTTATTATGAAGCAAATAGATATACATATATCGTAAGTAATCATCGATAAAAGTGACGAAATATTTTTGACCATGTGCGTCCACGTCTGGACAACATATATCAGTATGAATGATTTCTAATATGTTTGAACTCCTATTAGCACCTTTTTTGGACTTGTTGGTCTGCTTTCCCTTAATGCAGTCCACACAAGTCTCAAAATCAGTATAATCTAGAGTACTAAGTACTCCTTCATTCACTAATCTTTTAATTCTTTCTATGGAGATATGTCCTAATCTCTGGTGCCTTAACATAGAGGAGTCCTCGTTAATATTACACCTTTTAACGCTAGTGTGAACATGCATTGAACTATAAGTGGCATCATTTTGTAAATAAAAACGATAAAGACCATAAGACAAAATACCATTCCCAACACAATCAGTTTTATAAAATAAACTGAAAGATGTGTCTTGAAAATTAAAGGAATATCCAAATGGTATAAGTCTGGAAACAAAAATCAAGTTTCGTGAGAAACTTGGTACATAAAAGGTCCTTTCCAATTTTAAAATAAAGTCACTACTTAAAGTTAAAATGCAAGTTCCAATCGCCTCCACATGTGAGCCCATCTTGTTGCCTGATAAGATGCTTTGCTCACTTCCCACTAGCTTCCTTAGGTTTTGCATACCCTGCAAGGAGTTTGCAATATGGATTGTAGATCCAGAATCAATCCACCAGGTGTTAATATTAACATTAACCATATTAGATTCATAACAAACAAACGAGGTTGGTTCTAATATGTCCTTCCCACGGGTAGTAGCCAGTATTGCACTCTCACCCAGTTCTATCACAAGCCTCTCTTCTTCTTGAACACACATGGTCATTAATTCATTGATTGACCATTTGTCTTTATGTGTGTTGTACGAGATTTTGAAAGGCCCGTACTTAGTTGGAAGGGTGTTCAAAATGTAATGCACCAGGAAGGACTCTGACATATCAACCTCGAGTTTCTTAAGTTGAGCTGCAATGTCACGCATTTGCATTATGTGATCGCGCCCACCTTTTACGCTGGTGAGTCTGAGAGATGATAATCTCATTATCAGGGAGCTTGCTAATGTCTTTTCTGTAGTGACGAATTGATTGTCAATGGCTTTCAGCAAATTACGGACTTTCTCATGCTGGTCGACAGAACCATGTATACCAGTAGTTATCTTAGTCTTGATAAACATCACGCTGAGCCGATTGGATCGCTCCCATCGCTCATATAGCGTGACAGTAGCTGGAGTGCTGTTATCGACGATAGCCGATGGTTCGTCCTTCCTAATAGCATAATCAATGTCCATCCACCCTAGATGGAGAAGAATCCTCTCCTTCCATACCTTATAGTTATCTCCCCTAAGTTCGGGTATGTCACAACGGATATCAGAGAAACTAGTGAGTTGAGTAACTGCATAAAGTCCAAAAGCTTATATCAAGATTTGAGGTTTAATTTTCTAAATTGCATGTTTTACCAATGTAAAAACACACTGAAATTGAATCTAATTTCATTAAAAATTACCTGTGGGCTAAATTTTTAATTCAGTAAGATTCTTTATACTTTATGATAAATTTTATCAAACTATTTTTACTAAATTCATAATGTATATTATGATTACAGTTTGATTTTTTCTATCTTTAAACTTTATGATAAAACTATTAAATTAATTCTTCTTAACTCCTGTGGGTAAATTAAGAAAAACTAATTTTAATATATTATCCTAATTAATTATATAAACACAATAAAATCCTTGTGGGGTAAAATCATTATATTCATATAATTAATTACAATTAATGTCCATTATGTGATCTTAATCCACTTAATATATAATTTTATATAATTAAAGATGTTGTGGCTACTCTTTAAATATTTTAAAATTATATGGTTCACTAGACATTTATATTTACTATATTTTAGGCTCTACTTAATGCCTAAAAGCAATTATGCAGTAACATAATAGGCAATCACTAAGAGTGCTCCCAGGATAATTGGTCGGGACAAAGCCTCATTAAAAACCAGAATCCTTAGACAGAGTATTGTCCTAGATCATGCTATCTTATGCCAACTACAAATTGTTTATGAATCATTCATAATTTTTAACTTAATTGTTCATAGTAATGTATTATGAACCTTAATGTGTTATGCACAAATTAAGTTTTATGAGAATAACCTAAGTTTACATAATCTAACAATATTTAAACTTAATAATATGTTATCATATGTAAATAAAGTTCTCATAAATAAAACTTAAATTGCATAATTAAACATAATATTATGCAATTAATTTAATTCATTGCACAAAACAAACTCATTCTAAAAGCATGAATTGAAAAACAAAAGCATGCTAAAAATGAGCATTTACTGAAATTGCATATATAGAACTAACATAAATAGTATATATGCATAATCTTAATTTGAGCAAAATAATCACAAAATTAAAAATACACGCCCAACATTAAATTATTTATGCACTAAAACTATTTAAACTTAAATTGCATGCATAACCCAAAAAAGTTATACATACATAACACATAATTTTAAGCACATAAATAAAATAAATACCTATAAGGGTTTATAAACTTTATTTTTGCAAATAATTACAAATCATATGCAACATAGTGAAAATCCATAAAATTGGCTTCCAAGATTTTAAAACTCAGAAATACTAGAAATCAAATTTCCTAATGATTTCTAACATTATTTTCCATCAAAAAATACTCGAAAAACAAACTTTGAAATCAAATTATTTTTCGGGTATAAATCGAAAGTATTACAGATTGCTTAATACTTCAAGGCAGAGGCAAACAATGCTCTGATACCAAATGTTAGAACTTAAATAAAATCTAAACATGCTAAACAACTTAAATAGCATATAGATTAAATGCGGAATTATAAAGACCGTAAACATACCTCCAGCCATTGAAGCTTTTCACTTACACAATCTGGTATTCTCTTGATATTGGTTCTTCTAGAATCTCAGAACTCTCTTCAATTGATGGTGTATAAAAGAAAATGAGAAGTACCGAGTCTAGGGACCAAACCTGTATTTATACATGTTCTTCCATCAAGAATGTCCGTCCGTATTCCATACGGTTGTTACCACAATCAATGGATAGCCAAAGGGTTAAACATGGACCATATATAGGTTGGTTACATATACCTCATACTCTCAATACAACCATTGAGAATATGAACCAACATTCCTTAAGCATACACCTTGTGTTTTTTCTCTAACACTCTAACTTGCTAACTCTTAATATGCTCTATGGTTATCTTATTTATAGGAGAAATGCACTAAGAATAATTGAATTAATTTGGCCACAATTAATGCTTAGTTAATGCTTGAATTTATTACATCTACCTCCACTTCATTGCCACAATTAATGTTTGAATTTATTACATATACCTCCACTTAATTGTCATAATTAATACTTGAATTTATTACATCTACCTCCACTTATTAATTGCCACAATTAATGCTTGAATTTATTACATCCTTTACTCAATAAATAGGTTGATCCAGATTAGGAAATGGCTTAATCTATTTGTTTTGGGTCGTTGGATGATGATCTAATCAATGCTTGAGATTATACTAGGGATTTGAGGTAAAATTTATCTTTTTGCTCTTGTATGGTTTTACTCTTGATTGAGAATTAACTCGTTTACCTTTTGTTGAGTTACACCTCGCTCTCTAATTGAACGATCAATTTTTCACCCACGACAAGTTAATTTCGGGTCTATTCTAATTATTGTTGTTTGGTTTGCATAGTACACCGAAATTTCAATTTCGGACAAGGAAAACCAATTCATCTCCTCAATCTTGGATTTTTCTTATTCAGAATTGGGTTGAAAATGTGGTTGAGCAAATATATTCACGATTTAAGGTTCGTTTGTCCTAACTGAAGCTTCTATTGTAAGGGTCTAAAGTGATATATATTAAAACAGCTGTGAGTAGAAGTGCTATACTATAAAAAGCTATTTAGCAAATGGTAAAATTTGTGTTAAAAGTGATGTCAAACTAAAATACAAAAAGTAATATTTTTTTATTGATTAAATTGTAAAAGAGACCCAGGTTCAATCTCCATCCCTACCATTATACCCAAAAAATGATTTTAAATGTTAAAATCACAAACAAAAAAATGTCATATCAATATCAATTTACTTTGTGAATGTGTAGATGGTTTTCTTTATCAATAACTTTAGAAATTGTACAATTAAATTAATTATTATAATTAATTAATTAATAATAATGACTCTATCCTTGTCACTTCAAGTAAATATTTTTAAAGAGGAAAAAAATAATTTCAAATTTTACCCCAAATTACAGTTAAAAAATTCCTCTCAAATTTATTTTCTTTTAAAAAAGAGGGAGAAAGAATAAAGGGAGAACATATTCGGGAAAAGGAGAAAATTAAAAAATTGTAGAGGGGTGGGGCTTTTATAGTGACAATGGTGTAATTTCCTTTGCCATCCAAAAACATTTTTGAAATCTTCCTTTTTTTTTTTTTTTTGTCAAAATAGCTTATATGGGTCAAAAGTAACAAAATCGAACTTTTGATTTTGGACCAAAATCATCTATTTTTCTTTTTTTTTTCTTGCTTCTGCTTCAACTTAAAAGTGAAAGGAAAAAGGTGGTGTGGCCTAACTTCTTCTACTAAGTTGCTCCAAAAGTTAGACTAAACGGATCCTTAAAAGCGATTTTCTAAAAGTGCTATCGTATACTTCTCAAGTCTACTTGGTCAAAATAGGTGACGAAAATAAAACAGGTATTTTTCTTTTTCTTCCAAGCAAAACAACGATCGAAAATAGATGAAAGCAATGCCTTTTTAATCCTTTTAGTTTTCTCCCTTTAGGATTTGTTTGTTATTGTGCTATGGTTTTCCACTCTTTATCATCGTGGTGATGCACACAGAACAAATTGAATTAAAAAAAAAATTTAACTATGAAACATATAAGTTTTAACTAAAATGAGAATATATACGAGCATTACGAGTAAATTTTTTTTATACAAGCATTTGTAAAACTTAAATATAATCTAAATATGCTAAACAATTTAAATAGCATATAGATCAAGGCGGAATTAATATGGACCGTAAACATACCTCCGGTCATTGAAGCTTTTCACTTATACAATCTGTTATTCTCTCAGTATTGGTACTTCTAGACTCTCAGAATTCTCCAATTTGATTGTGCATGATTGAAAGAAAAACGAGTCGTTCCGAGTTTCTGGACCAAACCGTGTATTTATACTCGTTCTCCCATCAAGAATGTCCGTCCATATTCCATACATTAGTTACCACAATCAATGGGCAGCCAAAATGTTGCACGTTTGGACCAGCAATGGATTGGTTACATTCTCTCACTTGGTCCATACGTTTAACCTAACTTAATCTCATTGATTATATTTTAAGAAGTAAATACATGTATCATGGCGATCAGTCCTCTAAGAGTGAGTATTACCTTCCATGTATTACGTTGTATTTAGTTCCTCAAGTATTATTCTTCATGTGGCAACATTTCTTAATGAATAAACCCTATGTTTATTCTTGGTCCTATACAGATGAATTTTCTCAAATAAATTAAGGTGCACATGAATATGAGAAAACATCAAAATATATAAGAGTTTCATTAATAAACTATATGTATACAATTACAAAATGGAACCAAGTCCCATTTTCTCTACATGATCCTTGAATTTCAGAGGTGGCGTGCCCTTAGTCAAAGGATCAGCGATCATCAATTCAGTGCTAATGTGTTCAATGACCACTTTCTTTTCTTTTACACGTTCTCTTATGGCTAAATACTTAATGTCGATGTGTTTACTTCGACTTCCACTTTTATTGTTCTTAGCCATAAAGACAGCAGCTGAATTGTCGCAGAAAATTCTCAATGGTCTAGAAATAGAATCCATGACTCTAAGCCCAGAATTGAAACTCCTAAGCCATACACCATGTGAAGTAGCCTCAAAACAGGAGACAAACTCGGCTTCCATAGTAGAAGTAACAGCCAATGTCTACTTAACACTTCTCCAAGAAATAGCTCCACCGGCCATCAGAAAAATGTACCCTGATGTTGATTTATGTGAATCAACACAGCCAGCAAAGTCTAAATCAGAGTAGCCAATCACATCCAGATTGTCCGTCTGGCTATATATAAGCTTGTTGTCTTTAGTTCCTTGAAAATACCTCATTACTTTCTTTGCAACTCTCCACTGGTCTAAACCTGGGTTACTCTGATATCGCCCTAGAATCCCTACAGCAAATGCAATATCAGGTCTAGTGCAGACCTGAGCATATATAAGGCTTCCGACTGTATAAGCATATGGAATGTTCTTCATGGATTCCCTCTCAAAATCATTCTTCGGGAATTGGTTCAAATTGAACCTATCACCCTTCACAATGGGAGCTACGCTTGGTGAACAATCTTTCATCCGAAATCTCTCTAAAACTTTGTTGATATAGGTTTCTTGTGACAGACCTAAAACACCTCGATGTCTATCTCTATGGATCTTAATGCCAATGACATAAGATGCCTCACCCATATCTTTATCTTTGGTTGCGATTAAAATATCATCCATATATAAAACAAGAAAACAAATTTTACTCCCACTGACCTTCTGGTATACACATTGATCCATGGGGTTTTCAACAAAACCGAATGAAGAAATTACTTCATAGAATTTAAAATACCATTGACAGGAGGCTTGTTTTAAACCGTATATGGATTCTTAACCTTGCAAACCAAATGCTCACCATCATTAGAAGAGAAACCTTCAGGTTGTTTTATATAAACTTCCTCCTCCAAATCTCCATTAAGAAATGCGGTTTTCACATCCATTTGTTGCAGCTCAAGGTCAAAATGATCAACTAATGTCAAAATAATACGAAGAGAATCTTTTATAGATACAAGAGAGAAAGTCTTCGTGTAATCGATTCCTTCTTTCTGAGTAAATTCCTTAGCAACGAGTCTCGTTTTGTATCTCTCAATGTTTCCTAATGAATCTTTCTTGGTCTTAAAGACCCATTTGCAACCAATGGCATTCACCCTATTAGGAAACTATACAAGATCACAATCTCCATTGCTTTTCATGGAATTCATCTCTTCCTTCATGGCATCGTGCCACAAAGTTGACCCTTTGCAACTCATAGCCTGTGAAAAGGTTTTAGGATCATTTTCGGCTCCAAAATTATAGTCAAATTCTTATAGATACACAATGTAATCACTAGGAATTGCTGATCTCCTGTCTCTAGTAGATTTTCTTAATATTGTACCAATGTCTCCCAAGGGAGCTTGTGGTTCAACTGGTTGTTCAGGAGCTTGTGAAACCTCAATGATTGATTGGTCAACACGAGCTTGTACTTGAGGTGTGTTATGAACTATAACCAATCTGTCATTTGATGAAAAAAGGTTGAGATTCTGTATGATCATGTGCAGGAACTAAGTTCCTGAATCGATCCCTCCTACTGATCATATCATTCTCTAGAAACTTAACGTTTCTTGATTCCACAATCCTAGTAGTATGAGTTGGACAATAAAACCTGTAACCCTTGGACCTTTCGGCATATCCAACGAAATACCAATTAATGGTCCTCGGATCCAGTTTTTTCTCTTGTGGGTTATAAATCATCACCTCAGACGGACATCCCCAAACGCGCATATGTCGTAAACTCGGTTTCCAACCTTTCCATAATTTGTATTTGCTTTCCGCATTGGTTCTCAACTTCAGCCTTAAAGACTTTGAAGGCATCCAATGCTTCATTCTTATTATGAAGCAAATAGATATACATATATCGTGAGTAATCATTGATAAAAGTGACGAAATATTTTTGACCATGTGCGTCTATGTCTGGACAACATATATCAATATGAATGATTTCTAATATGTTTGAACTCCTATTAGCACCTTTTTTGGACTTGTTGGTCTGCTTTCCCTTAATGCAGTCCACACAAGTCTCAAAATCAGTATAATCTAGAGTACTAAGTACCCCTTCATTCACTAATCTTTTAATCCTTTCTATGGAGATATGTCCTAATCTCCGGTGCCATAACATAAAGGAGTCCTCGTTAATATTACACCTTTTAACGCCAGTGTGAACATGCATTGAACTATAAGTGGCATCATTTTGTAAATAAATACGATAAAGACCATAAGACAAAATACCATTCCCAACACAATCAGTTTTATAAAACAAACTGAAAGATGTGTCTTTAAAATTAAAGGAATATTCAAATTGTACAAGTCTAGAAACAGAAATTAAGTTTCATGAGAAACTTGGTACATAAAAGATCATTTCTAATTTTAAAATAAAGCCACTACTTAAAGTTAAAACGCAAGTTCCAATTGCCTCCACATGTGAGCCCATCTTGTTGCTTGATAAGATGCTTTGCTCACTTCCCACTGGTTTCCGTAGGTTTTGCATACCCTGCAAGGAGTTTGCAATATGGATTGTAGATCCAGAATTAATCCACCATATGTTAATATTAACATTAACCATATTATATTCATAACAAACAAACGAGGTTGGATTACCTTTCTTCTCAAGCCATTTTTGGAATTTGATGCATTCCTTCTTCATATGTCCTTTCTTTTTTAAAAAAAAAAACACTTTTCTTCTTTCTTGATATCAGCTTGAGGTGGTATTTTTCTTTTCCCTTTCTGATTAGATTTGCGATTGGCTTAAGATTTAATAGGTTTAACTTTGTCCTTCCCACGAGTAGTAGCCAGCATTGCACTCTCACCCAGTTCCATCACAAATCTCTCTTCTTCTTGAACACACATGGTCATTAATTCATTGATTGACCATTTATCTTTATGTGTGTTGTACGAGATTTTGAAAGGCCCGTACTGAGTTGGAAGGGTGTTTATAATGTAGTGCACCAGGAAGAACTCCGACATTTCAACCTTGAGTTTCTTAAGTTGAGCCCCAATGTCACGCATTTGCATTATGTGATTGCGCACACCTTTTACGCTGATAAGTCTGAGGGATGATAATTTCATTATCAGGGTGCTCGTCAATGCCTTTTCTGAAGTGACGAATTGATCACCAATGACTTTCAGCAAATCACGGACTTTCTCATACTGGTCGACAGAACCACACGTACCAGCAGTTATCTTAGTCTTAATAAACATCACACTAAACCGGTTGGATCGTTCCCATCACTCATATAGCGCGACCGCAACTGGAGTGCTGGAATCGGTGATTGTAGGTGGTTTGTCATTCCTAATAGCATAATCTATGTCCATCCACCCTAGATGGAGGAGAATCCTCTTCCCTAAGTTCGGGTATGTCACAACGGATATCAGAAAAACTAGTGGGTTAAGAAACTGCATAAAGTCCAAAAGTTTATGTCAAGATTTGAGGTCTAATACTCTAAATTGCATGTATTTACCAATGTAAAAACACGCTGAAATTGAATTTAATTTTCATTAAAAATTACCTGTAGGCTAAATTTTTAATTCAATAAGATTCTTTATATTTTATGATAGATTTTACCAAACTATTTTTACTAAATTCATAATGTATATTATGATTATAGTTTGATGTTTTTTTACCTTTAAACTTTATGATAAAACTATTAAATTAATTTTTCCTAACTCTTGTGGGTAAATTAAGAAAAACTAATTTTAATATATTATCCTAATTAATTATATAAACATAATAAAATCCATGTGGGGTAAAATCATTATATTTATATAATTAATTACAATTAATGTCCATTATGTGATCATAATCCACTTAATATATAATTTTTTATATAATTAAAGATGTTGTGACTACTCCTTAAATATTTAAAATTATATAGTTCACTAGACATTTATATTTACTATATTTTAGGCTCTACTTAATGCCTAAAAACAATTACGCAGCAACATAATAGGCAATCACTAAGAGTGCTCCCAGGATAATTGATCGTGACAAAGCCTCATTAAAAACCAGAATCCTTAGACAGAGTATTGCCCCAGATCATGCTATCTTATGCCAACTACAATTGTTTATGAATTATTCATAATTTTTAACTTAATTGTTCATACTAATATATTATGAACCTTAATATGTTTTGCACAAATTAAGTTTTATGAGAATAACCTAAGACTGCATAATCTAACAATATCTAAACTTAATAATACATTATCATATGTAAATAAAATTCTCATAAATAAAACATAAATTGCACAATTAAACACATTCTAAAAGCATGAATTGAAAAACAAAACATTCATGCGAAATATGAGCATTTAACCAAAATTGCATATATAGAACTAACATAAATAGTATATATGCATAATCTTAATTTGAGCAAAATAATCACAAAAATTAAAAATAGATTCCCAACATTAAATTATTTATGTACTAAAACTATTTAAACTTAAATTGCATGCATAACTATAAAAATAAAATTATACAGACAAAGCAACATAATTTTAAGCATATAAATAAAATAAATACTTATAAGGTTTCATAAACATTATTTTTGCAAATAATTACAAATCATATGCAAAATTATGAAAATTCATAAAATTAGGCCAAAATCTGAACTTCCAATTGTGTGTGTGTGTCTATATATATATATATATATATATATATATATATATATATATATATATATATATATATATATATATATATATATATATATATATATATATTGCATTTCTGGAAAGATATATATATATATATTGTATTTCTGGAAAGATACTGAATTCTGAAACTACAAGCTATTTTCCTAAACGGCAGAAGGAAAAAATTGTATTTTTTTCAAAATATTTGTCTTCAACCTTCAGCCGGGTCGTTTTTTATCCGTTTTAAAAATCTCGACTAAATCTTGGCTTCCAGGATACCAAGGCAAGATTTTAAAACTCAGAAACACTAGAAATCAAATTTCCTACTGATTTCTAACATTATTTTTCTTCAAAAAAAAATCTCAAAAATCAAACTTTGAAATCAAATTATTTTTCGGGTATAAAACGAAAGTTTTACAGATTGCTTAATACTTCAAGGCAGAGACAAACATTGCTCTGATACTAAATGTAAAACTTAAATATAATCTAAATATGCTAAACAATTTAAATAGCATATAGATCAAGATGGAATTAATATGGACCGTAAACATACCTCCTGCCATTGAAACTTTTCACTTACCCAATCTGCTATTCTTTCGATATTGGTACTTCTAGACTCTCAAAATTCTCCAATTTGATGGTGCATGATCGAAAGAAAAATGAGATGTTCCGAGTCTAGGGACCAAACCATGTATTTATACTCGTTCTCCCGTCAAGAACGTTCGTCAATATTCCATATATACATTAGTTACCACAATCAATGGGCAGCCAAAAGGTTGCACGTTTGGACCAGCAACAGATTGGTTACAACATTTTCTTTTGTTTTGATATGTTTCCGAAGACCGTTTTATTGTATTTTTTTCTTTCAAAAAACTATTTTAACCTTTGCAAGATTTGGGGTCATTTACTGTTACCTCTTTATGGTTTGAGAAATGACGAAGACTAACTCTCTTTTTAATGGATTTATTATCACCGAGGGATTAATTTCCTTCGGTGATAATTTGCGATATTAACAAATAATTAAATAGTTCGGTTTTGAGGTTTAATATTAATTTAAATTTCTCCTTTTCTTTTCATTGGTAAAACTCCAATGATTAAAGAATTCATGACCATCACATTACAATCTTCATTCATTACATTAAATTTCAATTTGAAGGAGTGTAATAGTCATTATACATTATAACCTTGATTCATCTTGAATTCACGGTAGTTAATATAATATTATACTAAATATCATAAAATAATATTATTATAGTAAATAATATAATATATTAATAAAAAATAATATATCAGTAATAATTAGTAAATACTGATATTAATTATGGAGTATTTCTTGTAGTGTATGGAAGTTTACCCATTTTTCTTGAAGTGTATGGAGTTTTGCAGGGATCACTTCTATCCTAAGTGAGTATTTTTCCTGGATTACACTCGAATCCCTGTTGAGTTTTCACGGGATCACTCAATAGCCCACACCTGAGTTTTCATGGACTAACTCAAAACCACTTGAGAGTTTTCATGGATGACTCCGAACTGTTGATGAGTTTTATAGTCTAACTCAAAATCCTTTGTTGAGTTTCTTCAAGAAGAAAACTCTAACTCTCAACTATTTAGGATATGTAAATCCTATTTTGCTCATAGCATTTGGAGAATGCTATATAAGCTTGATTGTCTTTTGATGTAGGGTTGATTTTAAAATGTAAGATCTAGCTTTGGTTAGAGAGAGTTGGGATATATGCTTGCTCAAGCTTTGACTTTCTAGGAAAAGAGGATGAAGAGATATAATCAATTCAATTGGGCATTCTCTCTCTCACTGTGTGTTTCTAATTAAAAGGGTTTTTATAACCTTTGAGAAATAAGACTATTTGCTGTCAGAAAAAGTTGTTGGAACACTTTAGGTATTGTCACCTATGAATGTCAGCTTTTAAAAATATAGTTGTTAATGTGTTAAACATCAACGCCTTCGAGTCATTGCATCAACTTAGTTAAGGGTGAAAATATAATCTGCTAAGAAGTCGATGTAGCTCTATCATGAAATGACAAGAAACTAGTGTTTTTAGATGCCGACTCAAGCGATGAGTCGCGTCGGCGTAATAAGAACAAATTGCCTTATCTTTTGGTAGAGAAAGTGTTTAGGTTGAGGAGAACCTAACTTGAGCAAGAATATAATTCACATTTCCCAACTCTTCTAGACTCAACCATTTTGTGAATCTTTTTCTGATCTTCAAATTCTTCAACCTTTCAAACTCTTTTTTATCTTGGTTGGTCTTGTAGGATGGATCATTCATCTTTCTCTGGATACTTTTGATATAGCATTAGGTTGCTTCAAAGATAATGATACAGTCTTCATCATTTTTCTTCTTTGTGAAACTTTCTTCTAATATTGTACCTTTGGCTTTCATCAAGGATGGTTAGAATGGATTCATCTTCTTCGGTGCTGCGGTTCTTCTTTTGATCATTGGTTAGATAAAACTTGAAACAATTCATGAAAACATTGGAAGCATAGTAAAACATTTTTATCATCAAAATACATGAGATAAATGATACATCATCAACAGTCGTATTCATAATTTGGGATTTACATTACATTTACATATTTCCGTAAAAATTCTCCTTAGTAACTGTTAGAATCTTAGTAAAAAAACTTTTCTACCTCAATGGAAAAAATTGGGAACTCGAATTAACCTTCCAAACTCGATTAGTTATTTAGAACTTTTCTTTTTATAAAATAAAAAATAAAAAACATTATCCTTCCTATCACAAACAAAAATAATCTTAATTGTAAACAATTACAACAATAATTTTTACATTATAATTAGTAAAGTATAAATCAAATGCCTAAAAACCAAATAAAAAGCAACAATAAAAAACATAAAAACTAGATATGACCAACCATAATCAAGAAAAAAAATTAATAAAGCAGTAATAATCAGGAAAAAATCTTACCATAATTTTTTTTTAAAAAAAAATCAAAGACCAACCATAATCATTTTTTATAAAGAATTAGGATTATCAAAATGGGGAAAATTTTTTCCAAATACTTCATTGGATGAATGCCACATTAACATTATGGATGATGTGACATTCATCTAATAATGCATTTGGGAACAAATTTCCTGAAGTTACTGAAGATGATCGATAAGAAAAATAAAATCAAATCAGACCAAACCTGCTGGATTGCACTAGTTGGGAGTGACCATCGCTGCTCTTTGTAATATAGATCTGGTTAATGTTTTGACCAGATCTGTTAATGAAAGGAAAGAGAAGGAAGAAAGGAGAGAACAGAAGAGAATGGAAATAAGAGAGAATAAAATGGAAGGGAGTAATAGAGAAATGGTTTTTCATGAGTGTATTTTGGTATTTTAATTATTTTCATTAGAGGATTAACCTTCTGACATATCAACCATAGTCAAATTAAATTTATGAGATACGAGGAGACGAGGAAGGAGAAAATGTTGGCCAGGAGGGCTACATATTAAGACTACTAAGACGGCAGCTAGGTGGTGTCCACGGCCTGAAGGTTGTGTGAAGGTGAATGTGGACGCTGCTGCAACTCAAAAGCTGAGAGGTGTTGGAGCTGTTCTGCTTGGCACTGCGTTGACCGCTATGACAGCTCCTGGTCAAATCCTCCATGATGTATAGACGGTTGAAGCCGAGGCTGTTCTTCAAAGGTTATCGTGGAGTTACAAATCTTTTAGTGGAAAGCGATTCACTCTTGGTCATTAATTCTGTTAACAGTTCTGAACCATGCTGGAGAAGTTTTGGGGACATCTTAGAAGACATCAAAGCCATGAGATGGTTGTTTTCGTCATGTGTGTTTGCTCATGTTAATCGATCTGCTAACAAGATAGCCTATGTGCTAGCAAGACTAGCTATTCATGTAACTGAACCACAGGTGTAAGTGGTTTGATGATGTGCAAGAGAGGTTGATTTAGTACTCGATGATGTTGAGTTTTTGGCTTCTTAATATATGCATTTCCTCTTTAAAAAAAATAAATTATGAGATTATATTTTAAAAGGGTGAAATTGAATTTATGTAGCTTTTTTTTAAGTCGTGGGAGCTGATGAAGCCAAATTTGTATGCCATGCAGAAACCTAAAAATTATAAAGCTTATTCTATAAAAGAAAAAAAAGAGAGTAAAATACAATCAAATTAGATGTTAAACTAATCTAAATTAGATTTTCAACCAATTAAATTTAGATTTAATTTCATATTTCATCTTATGGTTTAGGTGAATTTCGTTTTGAATTTTGAGGAGCTTCTCGTGACAAACTGAATCTTAAAGTTTCATCTATATCAGCAAATTGAACTATGAGATATAGAAAAATGTAACCTTCACCAAAATTGAATGTTTCCAATGGCTAGGTTTCCAAGTAAACTCAACCATCGAGCAAGCCTGCAATGGAAAGGCTATTGCGAAGCCTTAGCCATCGCGAGGTTGCAACAACAAAGCTGTCTAATAGTCTTAACCACTCGATGACGACTGACAAGAACCTCATCATCGCAGTTTCATGATGATCGAGGCTGTCCAACAACCTTGCCATCGTAGAATGGCGTGATGACAAATGCTACTAGACATCTCACCGTAGACCATTCAATTCTAGTCAAAGATCGATTTCAGAATTCGATTTTGCTAATAGATGGAATTTCAGGTTTCAATTTGTCATGAAAAAATCGTCAAAGTTCAAAACGAAATCTATCCAAATCACAAGGTAAAATATGTAATTAAGCCTTAAATTTAAGACGACATATTTTAGAAGTAAATTGAATTTATGTGGCATTTTCCTCTTGGTGATATAGTTTTTGTATTTCAAATTATGTTGGCTATATTTTAAATAACTATGTGAGCTATATAAAATTTAGTTTCTAAGTTTTACAAAGAAAAAAAATTAAATTATATATATATTTAACCAATAGTATTAACTATTAACTCTATTAGATTGAATTAATGATATTGTATTCTTAAAACAATAAAAGAAGAGAATAAGATTCTGCCACTATATTTATTTTTTATATCAAAATATTTTTGTTTTCTTTACATGTTTTTTAGTATCATTATTAATTATTTAACGTTCAAATTTTAAAATTTGTACTTATACATTTATAATTTTTTTCTCATATGTTATGTTGAGTAGAAAAGTTTATATAGCAAACACCCGTTTAGTTGCTTAACTTAATTACTTTAAGATTTTAATTTCAACTTAATATCTTAATTTTTTTAAAAGATTTTATTTGACATTTTCAAATTTACAAGTCTTTAAGATTAATTTGCATTTGTATGAACATATATGTTATAATTAGAAAATAAAATGTGATAAAAACAAATAACTATTTTATTTATTTAAAAAAATCAAATCAGAAATTTTTAACAACATTAACTAAATTTATGTTGTGAATACTTTCAAATTTATTGTTTATTATGTAATCTTTAAACTTATAAAGTATGTGCATTTTATGAGCAATGCCAAAGTTATCTGGAATGCGATACGTTGTGGTACGCAGTACGAGACTTTGCTTGATACGTAGTACAAAGGAGTAGGATTAGTTTAATCGTTATTTGGGGTGCGGTACGTTGGGGTACGTTAATTTGAGTCTATATATATATATAAATAAAACACACTGTATATAAATTATAAATTTTTATAAAAAAAAAATAAAAAGAAGCAAATCGAAACTCAAATCTCATATGTCGTAATATAATTTAGAATAAAAAGTGAAAAACTTCAAATATCCAAGAAAAACTAGTCCCAAAGAAATAAAAATATAAAATGAAAATACAAAACTTTCTAATATTCCAATAAGTAAGCTAAAGTTCACTAATCCACATTTTTTTTTCCTTTCGCTGTTGTAGTTGCAAAGCTAGAAATCTGAGTTTGAAGAAGTTCAAAACAATGAACTTGTTGCGAGCTTCCATAACCAAGAGTAGATTTTGAAGCCAAATTGAGGAGTTGATAACCTTTTTTCATCTTCCTTTTCAAAGTTGCTTGAGTTGTCTATATATTCACCTTCAAGCGATTTCCATCTCATTTCTTCCAATTTCATAATAGAATCATCTAAATAAGTCTCATTTGTACCAATGTCCCATTTACTATAAGGTTCATTCTTGTAACTTTCAGTAAATCGAGATAAAAGACGAATATTGTACTTAATTAAAACCAAGTTATCAACACTTGCAGCATTCAATATATTTCTCTTAACACTATGAATGTAAGAATATGTGCTCTAATTCTACTCAACTAATTAACTTGTAATTAGTTAAGACAACACTTTCTAACAAGCTCGACTAATTGTAGAGTTTTTGATCCATATATAGCCCACCAATCAATGACATCAATAGTCACTGCATTGCTTTGAGCTATAGCCATGCCAAACCCCTACGAGAGTGAAAAATAATAAGTTTCTCACGTAACATAGCTTCATCTTCACTTTCGACTATTTTCTTAAATGCTTTCATAACCCCATAATTACTTCTCTATTTTCGTTTGGAGCCTTTCTAGTTATCCCTCTCGGTGTTGGCGAAACAAGATATCTAAGATCATAGAACCTAATCTTTGCCACTTTCAAAAGCTCAAATCTTGATTGAGATCTAAAAATAAGCAATGCTTGTGTGTGATTCAAAAAATGTTTCACAATATTTTCCCTTTTATATGTACTTCTCAAACACTTAAATTCTTTCGCTAAATCTTAAAAATAAGATTTAAGGTATGAATAACACAAGAAGAGCAAAAAAATATGCTTGCGTACATTTTTTATCTCCTTCCTAACAAGTTTTCAATTTGCGGCATTGTCTATCACAACTTGAAGAACATTATGAGACCTCACCTCTTCAATTTTCTTTAACAAATATTTTGTAATAGCCAAACCCATCTTTTTAGTTCCTAAAAAATCCTGAGCATATAGAAACATCACTCAATGACTATTCAGTACAAGTATATTGATTAATGGTTGACTTTTGTAATTCGACACAATAGACACCCCCTGACACGATAGACACCCCATGAGAATACCATGTGCCTTTTACTAGAATGAGATCTTTCTCTATGCTCCTTTTGAACTTATATAATAAACTAGTTCTAACATTTTCAAACGAAGGAGCCTTGTAGCCTTTAAGAGCCCTATTTATACCTTATACCAACTCATGAAACTGAGGATTTCTCAACCACATTAAATGGAATCTCGTTAGCACACAATCCTCTCATCACTTTTAGATCAACTATATATATCCATCATATTGAATGAGTCTTTAATTTTTTTAGATACCGATGGTTTGTGTTGTTTTGTAAGTATAGAATTTTTAAGTGATGAATAAACTCCAATTTTTTCAACATCTTAAACTATTTTCTTTATTTTTTTCATAAGAAACTCGATCATTCATCAACATTGGATATCACTGAATTTGTACTTTTGTACCCGGTGGAGCACAAAAAAAAATGATAATGAATGCAAGTATAGGAACGAGTGAATTGATTCTTATAATTTTTGCACGACCAAATTTTTTTAACCTCAGATTTTTATGTGTCCAATATTGCTACACTATAATAATAATAATAATAATAATAATAATAATAATAATATACCTTTTACCACATCACCACTATTTGTAAAGGTGTAAAAATATTTTACAGAGTATGCCAAATTAAAAACTGATTAAATAATAATATAATAATATTTCATATAAATATTTTGTACTACTAAGAAATTAGAGTCTCTTTGAATCGACTTCAATTTACCCACAAACTTTTAGTCGTTGACTTCTCTACCCCTGTCTCCCCGAGTCAAAGAGAAAATATTAAACTTCCCAAAACCTTTGGGCATGTTTGGGTAACAGTTTCCTATTTTCAGTTTTCGAAAATGAAAACTGAAAAACAGTTTTATGAAGAAACATGTTTGGATAACTTTAAGTCAAAAATTGTTTTCAAAACATAAAATATTGAAATGTTGTTTGATTAATCTTATTTTGAAAACTGTTTTAAAAATTGAAAACTGTTTGGATACACCTTCTTGCAATTGTTTTCAGCTTTGAGTTTAAATATGAAATCTATATTAATTTTATTTCTCATCTTTACTAAATATATTTTTCTAACACATCAAATACTTGAAAATAATTAATATTATTTTATTTCCAAAATTTCAATATTTTTTAGATATTGAACCATTTTACAATCTCATTAGATTAAAAGAGCTCCAAGTGATTCATGATCATTTTTAGAAGGACAAATTCATATGGTCATTCAGCAGCCCTTCATAATGGCTTTGCTACCTTATTTTCCCAAATTGTCAAGTGAACACAAGAATATGAATATAAATTACAGCATTGCAATTTTTCTTCTTCTTTTTCTTATAGAAAGTATTTTTTTTTTATTAGTGCATCAAATAGTTTGGAGAAGCAACCAATTATTGCTTCGAATAAGAGAGGCCTCAATTGTTAATAGAAGACACATTAGATCCAATTCCTTAGCTCAGTTATCCACAACCTTTGAGCTTCATCTTCTAAAAGCGAAACCATCTGAGTTTGAAAATCAGTGAAACTGGAGCATCATCATTTAAATGCACTACCCCTGAGCCATTCTAAGAACCAAGTTACCACTCAATAGAACCAAAGCTAGATCAGTAATTCAAAAATCACAAATTTTCATTACATAAGAATTCCTAACAATAATAAGCATTTGCTTCATAAACCATACACCCGGATCTAAATTTTTATTTAGTCAAAGAAAGTATGCTATGACACAACTAGCTATTTGCATATGGTAAGTTTCTCATCTAGACTTGCCATTCAAATACAATTTCATTTCTTTCCATCAGTCATGGCACAGAACTAGAAGGAAGTTGAATACTATTTCAATAATTTAGAGATGCATTTCGGCCTTGGTTATCCGCAAGAATCATAAAGGAAATTTGGGGAAAATGGGAGACAACAATGCAAGAATTATACAAATCGTAACATTAAGGTTTTTTCTTTTAATTTTTAGTTTCAACCGAAGTTTGAGAGGTTTTTTTTTTTTTTTTTGGTATGAACCAAATATGACTTTAATAATATATTCAATTTTACAGTGGACTTCAAGTATAAGTTCAAAGTTTTGTGCCGGCCCATTTCAAATTTTATTGGAGTATAAATTTTGTGCCTAACCCGGCTATATTGCCATGAGCCCATTACAGGTTTCCTTTGGTACACCTTTTAAGGTTTGTGCCCAATATGATCATCAAGACGTTCTCTGAGATATTTTATTTTTTGATTTCCAGAACCTTCTGAAAGAGAGAAAATAAAGAGAGTGTTAAATTTAAGAGAGGAAGTGAGACAATACAAAGAGAAGAATTGTATTGAATGGTGTGATTTACTTAGAAGGAAGCTATCCTATTTATACAAGCCAATAGGAGAGGCAAAGCTATACACAACCAATGTGGGACTATCCTATTTATACAAGCCAATAGAAGAGGCAAAGCTACACACAACCAATGTGAGACTAAGCCCATATAATACATTAACATCCCCGATCAAACTCAAGGAGGTAAGTGGGAGGTGAACTTGAGTTTGGAACCCAGAGAGTGAAAGTGTCCGGGTGGATGAGCCTTAGTGAAAATGTCAGCTGTCTGATCAGTTGAACTGACAGTTGAACTGACGGATTGTAGACGAACCGTATTCTGGAGAATGTGATCACGGATGAAGTACCAATCATTCTCGATGTGTTTTGTACGCTTGTGGAAGACATCATTGTGAGTGATCTGAATAGCACTCCTATTGTCACAGTGTAGGATAGTGGCAGCAGGAGAAAAGATACCCATGTCAGCGAGTAGCCATCGAAGTCAGAGAAGTTCTTGAGTTGCATCAGCCATGGCACGATATTCAGATTCAGTACTGGAGCGAGCAACCACATTTTGTTTCTTACTACGCCAAGAAATGGGAGAATTGCCCAAAAAGAAATAGTAACCAGTGGTTGAACGTCTGTCGGTAGGGTCTCCGGCCTAATCGGCATCAGAATAGACTTGTAAGACGGGGGCAGACTGTGCTGAGAAATGAAGCCCATAAAATAAAGTACCCTTGACATACCGAAGAATGCGAAGAACGGCCGAGTAGTGGGTGGTCCGAAAAGCGGATAAGAACCGACTAACCTGATGAATGGCATAGGCAATGTCAGGGCGAGTGACAGTAAGATATACAAGACTTCCAACCAGTTGGAGATATAGAGTGGCATCCTGAAGAGGTGAACCATCGAGTGGGGTAAGTTTGACGTTTGGCTCGAGAGGAGTAGTGGCAGTGGTTGAGTCAATGATCCCAACCTTGGAAAGGAGATCTGAGGCATATTTGGCCTGAGAGAGAAAAAATTCATCAGAATTAGATGAGATTTCGAGGCCAAGAAAATAGGTGAGCATGCCAAGATCTTTCATCTCGAATTGGCCACTGAGAAACTTTTTGAGTTCAGAAATACCATGTAGATCATCTCCAGTAATAACCATATCATCCACATATAGTAAAAGAAGGATAGTACCGTTGGTAGTATGGCGGATAAACAGAGCTGAATCATGAGCACTCGGTGTGAACACAAACTGATGAATAGTAGTGCTGAATTTAGCAAACCAGGCACGTGGAGCTTATTTCAAACAATATAGGGCACGGAAAAGGTGACAAACTTTGTTTTGAGGGGCATCCAAGCTTGGAGGTGTATGCATATAGACTTCCTCAAGAAGATCCCCATTGAGAAATGCATTTTTGACATCCATTTGAAACAGAGTCCATCTTCGAATGGCGGCGACAGCAAGGAGTGTACGAACAGATGTGAGCCTCGCCACTGGAGCAAATGTCTCTTCATAGTCAATTTCATATTCCTGAGCAAATCCCTTGGCAACAAGTCGGGCTTTATATCATTCAATAGAGCCATCAGAAAGTGTCTTGATCTTAAACACCCATTTGCACCCAATAGGAGTTTTTCCAAAGGGCAGATCAACAATATCCCAGGTATGAGTTTTAACTAGAGCCTAAAGTTCTTCATTCATTGCTTTCTGCCAAAAAGGATTAGTACTAGCCTCCTTAGAGAATTGAGGCTCATGCAGATGAAGTATAGTGGAAAAACAATGATAATCACAATGGTAATAAGTAAGATAAGAAGGGAGATGAGTTACCCTGGTAGATCTGCGGGGGTGATATGGAGGATGGCTCTTAGAAGGAATCGGTGCAGACTCATCAGACATAGGAATATCCTCGAGCACGACAGATTGACTCAGAGAGGTGAGGTCAGATGATGGTTCTGGAGCTAGAGCTGGGTCTAGAAAGGTAGGATCAGCTGGTGGTTCCGGAACGGAATGGGTGATATCAGTTGGTGATTTGGAGGTGGACTCAATAGTACCTGAAACTGGATTCTTAGGAAATAACTCAATAGATGGATCAGTAAAGAATCTGGAGTTAGTGATGGTTGACATGTCAAATGATCGTAAAGAAGAGAACATCTGATGTTCCTGATGATGCCCAAAGAGTAACGCGGTAGTTGTTGCACAGCTTTGGGGTGTCGATTCCACAGGGAAACAAGTTAACTACAAGAGAAGATAAACCTAAACAAGAACGGTAAAGATTAAATGAAAGAATTTGAGTTTTGATAGTAATTGTGTAAATAGTCGTGTGATAATATTATGGAGAAGCAACAAGGGTCCGAGAATCCTCCCTAAGTTCGTTGCCTTATCTTAATCAAGATTCAGTTGTTTTTATCTCAATTGCAAGTTTCACATCCCAAATAGGCAATCGACAAATATTCAATTAAGCACAAATATAAACCCTAAAGTAATTGCTTATAAAATACTCATTGATTTCTATTCAATCACACATGACCTATCCTATAGAGTTATCAAGAAACGATAATATATCACCATGACAATATCACAGTAATGGACAACCCTAAAAGAGAAATCTATCGGACTCAATCACACCTGAACAACTTGACATAAGAAGAGCAAGACTAGACTTATATGGAGAAGAAGCATGCAATCACCAGATTAAGAAAATCTAAGATAAGAAGAATAAAAAGTGTAGCTGTCATATGAACCCTAATTCTTCTTGTTTGATCAAAGAATAAATCATAAACAATGTTTTAACATTAAATCTTTACAACCGAATCAAAACTAGAAAGTAAGAACAACTACACCTAGGGATTCATCCCTTCGCCTTGCTTGGAGATTAGTTGGCCATGAGGCTCATGGTTGAACACTTTGATGGAGGAGAATCGACTGCTTCCTTGAATTTCCCAGGCTTAATCAGTCTAATATCAAACCCTAAGCGATCTATTTATAATACAAGGGTCCAAGGGTGTTTTAGGGTTTTAAACAATCATTAAAGACCTAATTACATCATTACTCGGAGAACAAAGTTCGTGTGCGCGCCTAGGCTTGGATTTTCTCACGCCTAGGCTTGGTTTTAGGCCAACTTTGTGAACTTGCTGGAAGGTGCAGCGTAGCTCCATCCAGGGTGCACCTCAGCCCTTCAGGGTGCACCTTAGATTAATCCAGGGTGCACCTCACACCTCAGGGCGTGGCGCCCGTTGGCCCAAGGCGCACCCTGACCTGATGGCTTTCTTTGCTTGCTTTGGCCTCTGTTCTGGAGGGTACGGCCCAGCTGGTTCCAGGGCGCGGTGCACATGCTTGGATCTCTTTTTTTAGCCTTTTCGAAAGCACTCATTTGCTCCGGTATACATGGAATCTTTGTGTTTCATTCAATAATAGCTTCTCCATCTCTTTAAGACTCAAAATACCTGAAAATGCATCAAAACAAATTAGTGATCCAAAGATGACATTTTAGAGTTGTTAACATATAAAAGTGCAATTAAAACCTAGATCAACTCTAAAATGCTAATAATTAAGTACTATTAAGATGTATTTTATAGCTTTTATCACAACCCCCAACTAGCTTATTGCTAGTCCCTAACAATTCAAGCAAAAACAAGAGATGAATTCTACGGTGGTAATCAAAGTAAAGTTAAGCAATACTAGTGTTAACCAAGAGTAATTCACTTTTTGTCTCAAAAATTGCACTTAACATATAGCATATAGAATTATTAAATTCCACTCAAGTCCAAAAAGTAATCCAAACATCAATCTTAAAATCTTTATTGACTCTTAACATCTATCTTACCACAATCCATTAATCCGATCATCCAGATGATTTTATGCATAACATTCGTGAATACTAGTATTGGCCTCTAAAACATGATAAACTGGGTGATATCAATCACAAAAACAGGCTCTATAGGCTTACATTTCAAACCACTCTCCACTATTCTAGAAAAATCACATTACATTGGATCAATAGGTCTTTAATAAGCTTGTAACGTTAGGCTAAGGTAAAGGTTAAAAAGGAATGGGAAGGATTCATAAGTAAAAGAACTCAATCTCTTAGCTTTAAACACAACCACTTTTAAGCATTAGATAACCTTTCTTCAACATCCAACTGTTTTAACCATTTTTCGAGCATTTTTCTCAAATCACCATTTTTCTTTTCTTTTCTTCTTTCTTTGCCATAATTCACTTCTCTTTTCTTTTATTTTCTCTTGTATTTTGGCATAAGACCATTCACCTCCTTTTCATTTTTTTTTTCTTTTCCATAACCCCCAACTTATCTCTTTTAATGTACTTGGGTTATAGTAGTGATATTTTCTCATATTCCCATCATTACTCCTTTTAAGTGCTTCTTCAACAAATGTGTATAGCTAAGTTCTTTAAAGGTAATGATAAAATATTTTTAGGCTTATAAAGGTGAGTAAATGGGCTTTTGAAAGAAAACAAGGCTCAAATTCTTTTTTTTCCAAGAAAATGGCTCAAATAGGTGACTAGTGGCAAATATAGCAATGGTAGGTTTGACAGGCTCAAACAGTCCAAAAATGGCCTATATCATATCCTAAGTAATGTGCACTCTAGGAATTCGCCTTAAGTAGTTATCAAGTAAGTTCTAGAGCTTGTGGAGACCGCAAAAATATTCACAAAATAAGCACACATAAAACTTCTCTAAATGTTTAAGACTAATCATACAATCTTACCACAAACTAGAGTCTCTAACCAAATAAAGATTGACGCTTAAATTAATTTCAAACTGAAGCAAGATTTAACTTCTTCTAAACACTATATGCTATCTCAATTAGGCTCATATCATTGACATGTGAATTAACTCTAAGGCTAACACAAAGCATGCTAAAAACAAACAAAAAGGCAAATGACACCAAGCAGTTCAAAGAAAAATATGAAAAACAGGAATATGTTTCCTCCTTTCCTCCACCTCCAACTTAAAATAAGCATTGTCCTCAATGTGAAAGCAAAAGTTAAGGAAACTCCCTTTGTAGCCAAAAGTTCACAGAAGCTGAAAATTGTGCACCACCATTTGAACTGTTTCGTATATTTGTCCCTGAAAAAGAAATACGAAAGTAAAACTGGAAAATAGCAAAATAATAATAATAAACAAGAAAAATAAATATAAAAAACAAAAAAATAAAAGGATATATTGTGGGTTGCCTCCCATGAGCGCTAAGTTTTACGTCTTCAGCCAGACGTTGCACCACTCTCACTGCTGGCCTCATTGTGGTACTGAAAATGAGGCTCCATACTTAGTGGCCTCAGTGCTAGTCTTTTGGCAAGGAATACTTAAAATCCACCATATACGGCTCAAGTGTTTTTAGTGATGCCCATTTACTATCAGCAGTAGAGTATTTGATTCCCGCATCCATGTGACTTCTCTCAAGCAACTCCTCAAAGCATGGTTGCCAAGATTTCTTAATAAATTCTTGTGGCTTATCAAAAACATCAATAATATTAACAGCGTGGGAATAAATTGAAGAATCATTGAACTCAAAATTATTAGGAATGAATTCCGAAGAGTTAGAATTATCTTTGATGTACTCATCCTCTTCATATGGCTGCCATGAGACTCGAAAAATATTTACCTCTAGAGTCCTATTTCCAAATGATAATGTCATTAGGCCATTCCTACAATTAATGAGGGCATTGGCTGTGGCAAGGAATGGTCTAGCAAGTATCAAAGGAATTTTTGACTCCGTGTTTACAGTAGAAACAGTATCTAAAACCAAAAAATCAACAGGATAGTAGAAATTATCAATTTGCAACAAAACATCTTCTACAATACCTCTTGGTTTTCTTACCGATCTATCCACTAATTGAAGTGCCACGGAGGTTGGTTTGATCTCACCTAGACCAAGCTGCAAGTACATGGAGTATGGCATGAGGTTCACACTAGCACCCAAATCTAGCAATGCTTGGCCACAAGATTTGTTTCCAATTTGGTAAGCTACCATTGGACAGCCCGGATCTTTATATTTGGGTGGTATCTTGCTGTCAATTACTACACTTGCTTGCTCTGTTAAGAATTTTGTCTTCTTCATATTATGTCTCTCCTTGAGTGTGTATAGATCCTTGATGACTTTAGCATAGTTAGGAATCTGTTTTATAACATGAAGAAGATGGAGGTTAATTTTAACATGCTGAAGTTGTTCAAGAATCTCACATTTTAGTGCTGTATTTATCTTTTTAGGTTTAAGGAGTGCTTAAGGGAAAGGAACCGGTGGAGAATAATTATCATGGGGCTCTTGTTTCTTGGGGGATTTATCCTTGTTGCACACGGTGTTAGGAATCAGGTTTGATGGTAGAGTGGGTCCATCAATTTTCTTACCGCTGCGAGTAATTATGGCATTAACCTCTCTAATGTTTTGATTTTCAGGATTGGAGGTTTGTGCCATATGTTGTCCCCTTGGATTAGGTTGTGGCTGTGATGGAAACCGACCTTATTCTTGAATCGTCAAGAAACTAGTCAACTTGGTGAGTTGACTCTTTATTACCTTTTTTTCTTCCTTGATCACTTGTTGCTCCTCTAACAATCGTTGATTTATCTTGCCTTGCTCTTCTACACTCTTGGCATGTACCTGCATAAATGACTTAAACATATCTTTCAAAGGTAAATATTGTTGAGGTGCATTAAATGAGATTGTTTTCGGTTGCCATTGGGTACTAGAGTGGGCAGGGGGTTGCATGTTGGATTTCCAACTGAAATTAGGGTGATTCTTCCAACCGAGATTGTAGGTGTTAGAGTAGGGTGAGTGTGGTTTCCCAAAGGGTATACCTACAGCATTAGACTCTTCCTTCATCTCAAAATAAACTGGACAATCCTTAGGTAAATGATCTACCCCATTACACATGAAACAAGGCTCGTGGGATTCTGACCTAACAACTGGTTCAGGGACTCTAGTATTTCTGGTTTTTAAGGCTTCAATTTCCTTAGTTAGGGCCTCTAAACGGGCTTTAAGGTTATCCTCTTCCTTAAGTTGATAAATCCCAATGGGTTGATTTCTCCTAGTGCTTTCCATGGCATTTGGTCCTGTCCAAGTGTAGGATTTTTCTGATAAGTCATCTAGGAAATCTATGGCTTAGTCTGGATCTTTTTGAAGAAAATCTCCATTGCACATCATTTCTATGAACTGTCTTTCCCTACTTAGGAGTCCATCATAGAAATAGCTAACTACCCGCCAACTCTCATACCCATGGTGTGGACAAGAATTCAACAGGTCCTTGAAACGTTCCCAAACTTGATAAAAGGTTTCGCTCTCTTTTTGTGCAAAGTTTGAGATTTGTCTCTTGAGGGTATTGGTCTTATGGGTTGGGAAGTGTTTTTGGAAGAAAACTCGTGTCATCTCATCCCAACTACCTATGGACCTAGGTCTTAACGAGTATAGCCAAGCCTTGGCTTTTTCCTTAAGTGAAAAGAGGAAAAACCGAAGTTTGACAGTGTCTACCATATCAGCCATACCTTGAAAGGTTGCTACTACTTCCTCAAATTCCCTAATCTGGATATAGGGGTTTTCATTCTCAAACCCATGGAAGGTTGGTAGCAATTGGATCATGCCCGATTTGAAATCAAGTTGTTGAACATTAGGGGGGAACATGATACAAGATGGGGTGGCTGTTCAGCTAGGATGTAAATAATTTTTAAGTGTCCTAGCAACATTCTCATTAGGGTTTTCAGCCATGTTAACAGAATAAATAAATAATAAATGAAATCAAAAAATCAAAACTTAAAGAAAAGAAATGAGTTAAAAATAAAATAAATAAAACAGAACAAATAAAATCAAAAACTTAAATAAAGGAACGATATTACCGTTTCGTCTTAGAGTTGACAATCTTCTTTATACTTAAGCGCGTTTTCCCGGCAACGGCGCCAAAATTTGATTACACCCAAAAAGTAACGCGGTAGTTGTAGCATAGCTTCGGAGTGTCGATTCCATAGGGAAACAAGTTAACTACAATAGAAGGTAAACCTAAACATGAACGGTAAAGATTAAATGAAAGAATTTGAGTTTTGATAGTAATTGTGTAAATAGTCGTGTGAATATATTATGGAGAAGCAACAAGCGTTCGGGAATCCTCCCTAAGTTTGTTGCCTTATCCTAATCAAGATTCAGTTGTTTTTATCTCGATTGCAAGTTTCACATCCCAAACAGGTAATTGGCAAATATTCAATTAAGCACAAATATAAACCCTAAAGTAATTGCTTATGAAATACTCATTGATTTCTATTCAAGCACACATGACCTATCCTATAGAGTTATCAAGAAACGACAATATATCACCATAACAATATCACAGTAATGGAAAACCCTAAAAGAAAAATCTACCAGACACAATCACACCTGAATAACTTGACATAAGAAGAGCAAGACTAGACTTTTATGGAGAATAAGCATGCAATCACCGGATTAAGAAAATCTAAGATAAGAAGAATAAAAAGTGCAACTATCATATGAACCCTAATTCTTCTTGTTTGATCAAAGAATAAATCATAAACAATGTTTTAACATTAAATCTTTACAACCGAACCAAGACAAGAAAGTGAGAACAACTACACCTAGGGATTCATCCCTTCGCCTTTCTTGGAGATTAGTTGGCCATGGGGCTCATGGTTGAACACTTTGATGGAGGAGAATCAACTGCTTCCTTAAGTTTCCCAGGCTTAATCAGTCTAATATCAAACCCTAAGTGATCTATTTATAATACAAAGGTCTAAGGGTGTTTTAGGGTTTTAAACAATCATTAAAGACCTAATTACATCATTACTAGGAGAACAAAGTTCGTGTGTGCGCCTAGGCTTAGATTTTCTTGCGCCTAGGCTTGGTTTTAGGCCAGCTTTGTGAACTTGCTGGAAGGTGCGGTGCAGCTCCATCCAGGGTGCACCTCAGCCCTTCAAGGCGCACCCTAGATTAATCCAGGGCGCGGCACCCCTTGGTCCAAGGCGCACCCTGACCTGATGGCCTTCTTTGCTTGCTTTGGCCTCTATTCTGAAGGGTGCGACCCAGCTGGTTCCAGGGCGCGGCGCACATGCTTGGATCTCTTTGTTTAGCCTTTCCGAAAGCACTCCTTTGCTCCGATATACATGGAACCTTTGTGCTTCATTCAACAATAGCTTTTCCATCTCTTTAAGACTCAAAATAGCTGAAAATGCATCAAAACAAATTAGTGATCCAAAGATGACACTTTAGAGTTGTTAACATATAAAAGTGCAATTAAAACCTAGATCAACTCTAAAATGCTAACAATTAAGTACTATTAAGATGCATTTTATAGCTCTCATCAGTTCCCAAAAAATGACATGACGAGAGATACGAAGAGTTTTATAAATAGGATCCCAGCACCGATACCCCTTATGTTCAATACCATATCCAATGAAACAACACAGATAAGCCCCTGGTTGTAATTTGTTGTGTTCATGTGGTTTGAGAAGAACAAAACAAGCGCAACCAAAGACTCTAAGGTTAGAGTAATAAGGAGGTTTACTGAAAAGGCGCTCGAATGGAGACTGATTTTGGATTGTAGCAGAAGGGACACGATTGATTGTGTACACTGCGGTTAAGGCAACATCACCCCAGAAAAGTTTAGGACATGATGACGAAATGAGTAGAGCACGAACGGTGTCAAGAATATGTCGATGTTTGCGTTCGGCTTGTCCATTTTGTAGGGAGGTTCCAAGGCACGAGCGGTGGGGGAGCGTGCCATTTTTGTGAAGTAGGTTTAGAAAAGCACGGTCTTTATATTCCATTGCATTATCTGAACGAAAATTTTTGATATTCCGAGAGAATTGAGTTTGAACCATAGAAGAAAAATCAGAATATATTTGAAAGAGTTCAGTTCTGCTTTTCATAAGAAACAATCAAGTATAACGAGAATAGTCATCCACAAATATAACAAAATAACGAGCACCACCCATTGATGCATGAGGAGAAGGCCCCCAAACGTCAGAATGTACTAAATCAAAAGGTACAAGGGAAACAGACTGACTCTCATTAAAAGGTAAAGCTAATTGTTTTACAAGTTGACAATGAATACAATGAAAAGACTCATGCTGAAGTGAACCTAACTGACCACTAGAAATAAGAGAACGTAGAGGGCTGGATGAAGTGTGACCTAACCGAGAGTGCCATAATTCCACGAGAGAGAGTGCTGGGGTGGATGTGGCTGATTGGTTTGGTGATGGTGAGGATGGGACTTGGAGGTGAGTGAGCTCAAATAGGCGTACAACTTTATGGTCAGTTCCAAGGAGTTTTCCTATCTGAGGGTCTTGTACACGACAACCAGTAGAAGAAAAATGCAAATCAAGTCCAAGATCACATAGTTGTCCAACAGATATAAGGTTAAACGTAAGATTAGGAACCAAATATGTGTCAAGGAGAGACAAATGAGAACTATCAACATGTCCAGTATAGTTGACCAATATGTTTGATCCATTGGTAGTGTGAATAGTAGGTGCATGCTCATCACGGGTTTTAGAGAAAAATATAGAGGCATCAGAAGTCATGTGATTGCAACAGGCAGAATCAAAATACCATCGTGATGTACCTGGTGTAGCTGACATAGCTATATTGTTACCAATTTTATTTAGAGCCTTGGTAAGAACAGTGCAGAAACCACTCCAATCAGGTGGAGAGCTGGATGAAGTTGGTGTAGCATCAGTGGCTACAGCAGCAGTATTCTTTGGCTTGGAATAGAACCAATTGTATAAGCCTTGAGAGCGATATTGGTTCCCATTTGACTGATTTTCAGATGGAAGTTTAGGGCAGTCTGCAAGATAGTGACCCAGTTCTCTGCAAACTTTACACAGGCGAGAAGGACATTTGAGCAATTCATGCCCTTGTGAATGACAATACTTGCAATATAAGGACTTCTGGTGTGGGTTTGCCTTGGCAACTGGTGTGGCAAGAGCAACGGGTGCTACAAGGGCAACATCTGTATAAGATCCTTGTAATGTGGCAAGACATGTTTCCTCACTGAGTAGATCGGAGAGGATGTCGTTTAGGGGAGGTATCGCACCTTGGTGTAGGATTGAAGCTCATACGGGTTCAAATTCCTCTCTCAAGCCAATTAGGAATTGCATAATGCGTGTCTCAGTTCAGTACTTTCCATGAACATTAACATCTTTTGTGCATTCCCAAGTTGGCTCAGTGAGAACTAACTGGTTCCACACGACAGTCATCTGAGATAGAAAACTATTGACAGTTTGTCCAGGTTCTTGGCGCATGCTATGAAGGGTGGAAAGAAGACGATACCGATTTGAGATGTATGCCCTAGTGTAGCGGTGTTGGAGAAGATCCCAAGCTTCTTTAGCTGTATGGAGTGTACCAAATTGAAGTTTGATTTCTGGGATAATAGTGGCACGAAACCGTGTGAGAATATGGTGATTTTTACTATCCTAGTCCTCTAGACGGTCAACATATTTGTCAGCATCTTCGTCGTCCTTCTTCTTGGGTTCAGTGATATCTCTAGTCACGTAACACCAAAATTTTCGTCCACGGAGGAAATCAGACATTTCTTGAGCCCACACAACATAATTAGATTCATCCAGAACAGTAATAATAACCCGGGGTAAGTTCGATTCAGCCATAGGAGCAAAGAGGAAGGTGAACCTCCAAGAAACCGGTGACGTGGAGATCAATTGATGTTGTGGTGGTCAACGGGTATCGTGGCGCTGACATGTCGTTGATGTGGCACTGACGTGGCAGCAACATGTCTAAAACAAGAGCGGCGACGAAGATGACATCGATGGAGAATGAGACTCCGACTATAGTGATGACCCGACAGGTATGAAAATGATATACTAGAAGTTTTTCTGATGTGAAGGATTCACTAATAGTGGCAATCATAGAGCATACTCAACTCTTAATATACCGAGAACCATTAAGGCTCTGATACCATGTTGAATTTAAGAGAGGAAGTGAGACAATACAAAGAGAAGAATTGTATTGAATGGTGTGATTTACTTACAAGAGAGCTATCCTATTTATACAAGCCAATAAGAGAGGCAAAGCTATACACAACCAATGTGGGACTATCCTATTTATACAAGCCAATAGGAGAGGCAAAGCTATATACAACCAATGTGGGACTAAGCCCATATAATACATTAACAGAAAAGGAGAAATATCTCTTCTTCCCAAAAACTGATCTCTAAATCTCTCTCCTCATCTCTTTTCTCTCCTTTATTTTGTCCCCATACTTATTCTCCTTCTTGGTCTCACTCTCTCGTTTCATCTCTCCCTCTCTCTTGAAAATTTAGTTATATTTTCTCTCTTTTTGGCGTGAAGGAAGAAATCCATGGGCAAAGAGAAATCTACTCAAGGTGTGGCCGAAAAATTCAGCCCGGCCTCCATCAAGCACCATTTTGACCTCCCATTCGTCCCAATTCAACCATGGCACCAGTTTTTAGCCGTCGAATGATGATGGTTGCTCCATATCATCAACGACTATAATTTCCTCTTCGAACCCTACCATTTCTCCTGAATAAAGCTGCGTAGCTCAAATAAAGCAAAATCTAAACTCCTTTAGGATTTGCGAGTGACGATACCGGGTTGTACCAGAGAGGAGGATGAACGAATCACGACCGTGAGAGAGAGGGAAAAAGGATAGAGATGACGGCAGAGAGGAGGAAAAAGGAGAGAGACGGCCACAAAGAGGAAAATGAAGGAAAGAGACGACAGCAGAGAGGAGGATGAAGGAAAGAGACGGCGGCAAGAAAGAAAGGGAAACAGAGATGCGGTTTGTGTGTTTTGGAGGAAGAATGAAACAGAGAAGAGAACACTAATTTTTGGCTGTTTTCGAAAATTATATCAGAAAACACCAATTTGGGATTTTTCAGAAAACAGTTTTTGAAAAGAGATTTTTTAAAAATTACTTCTGAAAATGGACTTCCAAACATGGTTTTGGGTTTTTGAAAACTGGTTTTAGTTTTTGAAAAGTGTTTCCAAACATACCATTTCTCTCTCATTGATCACCAACTAATTCCTCTTACCCACTGTGGCGGCTCCTTCCTCACTCCTCTACTAAAGCGACATGCACTTTCCTTGTTGACTAGTGACGACGGATTGCTAGCAACGGTGAATTGTTGTTTCACTGATTGCAGTGGCTTAATTTCTTTTCCTTGATTGCGATAGTAGTTGTTTTCTCTTCCTCCGCTTGCGGCCGTGGCTACTTCCTTTCTCTCCTTGATTTATATGTTTTTTTTACCTTTCTCTTTATTGCATATATCAAACCTATACGTGTATGACTAGAATTTACTATCGATGATAATCACGATTCGGATAATAAACGCACCGCGATCTGGATCGCAGGATCGAGTGGTCAATGTTCAAGGTAACTATGAGCATGATTAATAGTTAATTATGTTTAGAAACCATGAAAACTATGAAATTGGTTTGTAAATTATTTTTTTATAGATTTGAAATAACTTGGATTATTAACTTCAATACTTTTTTTTATCAAAAATCAAAAGCAAAAAATTTAATGGAATCTGTAAATGAATTTTATAAAATAAGATCAAATTTTTATTTTGACCAAAATACCCTTGTTAAAAAGTTTCATGTCCTCTCCGAAAAAAAAAACACAAAACCCTCGTTCTCTCAAAACAACTTTTTTTTAGCTACTGTTCTCTGCAGCCCTCCCCTCTTTGGTTCTTGTTCTTCGCTCTGTACCGAAGCAGTGCTGCTTTCGCCGGCCAAAATATATTCCCGCTTCACTGGTGAGTGTTCTGTCTCTCTTCTACTCATTCTGATTTTGAGGTTTTCCATAATTAGTATTTGCTTCTCTCAATCCAATTGAACTCATTAATTCTTTACTGGCGCAAGCTCGTTATTTGGTTGTGTATGTGGCTTGAAAGCAAATATGCTGCGGTGTTTTGTTGGTTGACTGCACTTCCTGTGGCTTGTTGGTTTTTGGTTTTGCTATAATAAGTTGTTTGTCTGTTATGTACTCCAGTTGTTTGCTTTTAGTTCATAGTGACTGACGAGTGTCTTTTAGTTCATGATCATCGCTGGGTTTTTGAGCTACTGGCCTGAAACCTTTTTTTTTTTTTTATCTCATATACTAGTGAATGTTTGCTCTTGACAAGAGCAAACTCTTGTTATAGTTGTTGGGTTTCTCTTTGTTTTGCCTAAGGAGTGTTGCTGGTTTCTATATAGAAAGTGCTTTCATATAATGTGGAAATAGGAGAAAGAAAATCTATACCAGTTTGGGCTGCAGGGAACCCTCATTTCAGCAATTTACATCGTAACTAACTGATAAGAAATAGAGGATAAATTAATTGAAAACAGCAAGGAAGGTAATAATGGTGTACATTATAAAGGAACTTGAGTAGAACTAAAAGCCTAGAAAAGAGCTACTTCCATTTTTGCAATTTATGTGCTTTTCGTATGCATGAAAAGAGGTTTTAGCCACATATGGCTATGTAGAGATAAATGGACCTTGGCTCAAGTTTTCTAACCATCCTTTCTAGGACATAATGCATGTATGAATCGAATGATAGCAGCAACTTGAAATGGCCGATCAAAACGATAAGACATATTCAATATAGAAGTAAGGTATAGCCCTAAGAGTAGAGCACCACATCACCATTTAGAGGAAAAAGTGATACAAGGAGCAGTTTATTATTCAGTTCAAGCTTCAGTTTGTGTCTTTTATTCTTATTTTTCTTACATCTTTTACTGCAACCATACAATTGCTACCACCAACTGCTCTGCTATTCTTTGAAAATCCTAGAGATTTTATATTTTGCTTGTATCAGGACTTCATGCTAAATACACTTGCATGTCTTTATTTCTTTGTGGTGGTCTTTCAACGGCAATGCTTCCTAACCCAAACCATCTCTAATTAGCAAGTTTTGTTTTCCTTTTTTTCTTAAGGAGTATGATGGTTTTTGAATTTCTTTGGGACCAAAAAAAAGTGTAAAAGCCACAACCTAAGACATTTTTGCAAGACTTTGAGGTGACAAACTTTGAGACTTGAAAGATCTTTCTATTGTGAAGAAACTGTTTCTTTAATTTGGTGCATATGTGAAATGAATGTTCTCATGAAGTTCTGAATTATATGTATAGCAGGGGAAGTAAATATACATATCTAGTTCAAGGTATTGGTTGGCTTAACATTTGAATTAGTCATTGTACAAAGAAAGATTCTGCAAGAGGGAAGTGATGGATACCATTGATTTTCTAAAAGATCATGAACACTTGGTTAAGAGATTCTTCACTTGTGGTGATGACATCAAATTAGATTGGTTGAAGAGGAAGATGGCAATCATGAAAGAGTGTTAGTGCTTGTCTCCTTGATTTGTTAAACTATAGACTATTAGTTCTTGTCTCTTTTGATAATGTGTATGATGTTTGCTATGACTACTAGTGATGTTTCTTTTCAAATGTTACTACATTACTATACATCAGCATTGTTTACAGATATATGTGTGTGCTTGATTATGAAATAACGGACCCTTTTTTCTGCTGCGAAATCTGTGATTTTTCACTGTTGCAGTTCGGTTATTCATCGATTTTACTTTGGAGTAAGCTCTGTGTTGATGGCTGATGCTAAATTTTGTTTTGTTTGTTTGTTGTTTTTTGCTTTTTTGATTAATTTATGTGATTTGTTTTGAAATTTGAATTGCTCCTACTAGATAGTTTTTTCCCGGTGTAAATATCAGTTCCTCTGTTATGTATGGTATTCACATTACTTTTAATGGGATCTCTTAGCTTTGGACTATATGGTACTGTTATTTGAAGTGTGTTTTGGATCATTCAAGGCTGTAGTTGGCTGCTCTCTTTGGATAGCTTCAATCTTGAGTTTGAGCTTGTAAATGTAGAGAAGAGTGTCCATGATGGTTGTGTTCTTCTTCACCTTAATTAACAAATATACAGGAAGAATATCAACATGAACTGGAAAAGTTTGTACCTAAATTAATAGTAATGAACTATTCTGCTATGTGTAACCAAATCAGTTTTTATCATACATGAGAGGAGAAGAAAAACAAAGACTTTTGTGTATTGCAGATTTGGAGTTGGTGGGGTTCCCAGAATGTGAAGCTTTCTGCACAGTGCTATTCTCTGTTGCAGCTTAATCACCACTCTCTCTCTTCAATGAAAAATAAGAATATTTTGCCTCATACATTTTCTTTTGGCTTATATATAATACTTAGAATGTTATGAGCATTTTAGGGAAAAATAAAATTTCAGTTCAATTCTTCATTTATTACAAACATTCTAAACACGAGAATTAAATTTAATTCTGTAATTTAATGCAAGAAAGCCAAACATGAGAATTCGTTTCAATTTGTTTACAAATGAATTCTTTTTTCCATTGATCTGAAAATGAAATGAATTTCATTTTTCATTTGGTTCAACATACTGTAAGGTAATATCACTTTGTTCATTTATACTTTGGCAAGCTTCCTCAAGCATAATGGTATGATTGCTTTTATCATTGTTGCTTTATTTTTTGCTATTTTGTTAAATTGAACAATCATTTGGATTAACCCTGACCATAATTTTCCTCTCTTGAATAAGAATCACACACTGAGATGTAGTGAAGATATGAATGTTTCTAGATTCATCACGAAAATCCATATCTAATTGATTCATGAAAAAAATGAAATGCAAAGATTTGTCTGCATATAGTTTTACTACAGACCCTTAGATGCAAGTGATCCCATGTTGTGCAAAATGGTTAATAATATCGATATTTTGTCTTTGTTTTAATGCCTATTAGGTATAGATTTGGGCATGTTAAGGGAATTTGTTAAAATATTTCCAAAATTTAAATGGGAAACTGATAGGATTTGACGCTTACAGGTACTTGTTTTGTTGTGAGAGCATGGGTTGGAAGGCAGCTGAGAAACTCATTAGGCACTGGAAGATACTCAGAGGAGATAATGTGAGAATGCAATGAAATTCTCCCATTCCTAATGAAATTGCTACTTAGTTATATTCAATTGTTTCATCACAATTATTCGCAGGTGATGATAATCAGGGGTAAGGATAAAGGTGAGACTGGAGTTATTAAGCGTGTCATTCGCTCTCAAAATCGTGTTATTGTTGAGGGGAAAAATCTGGTGAGACTCTAAATCTTTGTCTTCTCGTGTTACTTTCCACTTTTTTTTGGGGGGGTGGGCATGGGTGGGAGGCGAGGGCAATGTTGTACATTGTTTTTAATGCTTTCCTTGTGGATTGTTAGATGTAAGAATGAAAGTGTTCTTTGTTGAGAAACAGTATTAATGATCTCACTGTTACATTCCATGGTACATGTGTGTTCATATATTAATCAAAAGAAATAGTTTTGATTATTTGATTCTTTACTTTCAATAAGAAGAGAAAGAACAGAAAAAAGAAAAAGAATGAAAACATGAAAAGTCAATATGATTAGCCGCAATGTTTTCTGAGCTCCATTGTTGTTTTGATATGCTGATTTTGAAAATGCAATGGTTTTAACTATTCCTTTTTTTAACAAAATAGTAACAATAAAAAGCTTTACTGTCCCTAGATTTGGTTTCTTTGCATCATACTTTAGATTAGTAGTTCTTGATATAATTTCTGTATATAGAAACATAGGAAGATTCTGTCTGTAGATGAAGAATTTTTTTTAATATAAAATTATTTTTCACTTTTCAAAAAAAAATATAACAATATTACTTTTCATAAAGACAACAACTGGAATACATAATAACTCTGTTTCTTATTTTGCTTTTGTGCATTCCTTCTTGCTTCTAGTGTATTATGTTAAGAGACTAAATTAAGGCCAGTGCTTGATTTATGTTTTTATCTATTAATGCTTAAGATTTTCCTTCTCGCTTGCTTGTTGGCTTTTTGCTTATGTGTGTTTTGTCTAGCTCTAGCCCCCTGGTTTTTTTACTCGATAAAAGCTCTCCCCTGAATTTTAACTGAATTATGTGAATCATGTATTTTAACAACCTTTCTCCCCACTTTTAAATGTTTTATCATTGCTTTGTTATGCCATATTTGCAGGTGAAAAAGCATATTAAGGCAGGACCAGGTCATGAAGGTGGGATCTTTACAGTTGAAGCCCCACTTCATGCCTCGAATGTTCAAGTTGTTGACCCAGTCACAGGGTACAGTTATACTTCTGGTTTCCAATTTCACAATCAGTGGTGCTTTCATTATTTCTGTTTCAAAAAAAATTATGATTAGTGATTACTCATGCAGGAAGCCTTGTAAGGTTGGGGTTAAATATCTTGAAGATGGAACCAAAGTAAGAGTAGCTAGAGGTCAAGGAACATCTGGCTCTATAATCCCTCGTCCTGAGATCTTAAAGATAAGAACAACGCCAAGACCTACTGTTGGTACTTAACAAAAGCTTAACACCCTTTTTTCCCTACTTCATTCTTTAACAAATATATTACCATTGGTCATGCTGTTCCTAACATGTTGCTTTTTCTGCCTGCTACTCTGTACTCTGGGCGGTTTGTTGCAGTATGTACGATTGGCAAGCTTTCATTAGCCTCAAATGAAAAAGTATTAGCAAACCTTGAGATCTTAAGCTTATGAGCGCAACATAATATATTTATTCACATTTATCTCATGTAGTACATAATAATGAGAAGAATGCGCAATTGTTATATGAATAACTAGAGAGACTAGTGAGTTTTGAAATCTTGGACCATTGTTGGTATGCCAGCTAGGAATATTCTCGATATGAACTATTTGTAACACATCAAAAAGTGAAAATACAGTTAACTATAAGAGTTACAGTAATTAATCAAATTCTAAAACTGAAAAAAGAACAAAGTTTATTGATATATCCCACTTTTGTAGTAATAAGATTCTTGTGTATGGAGTTCATTTCACAAAAGCAATGTTACAGAATGCGCACTTTGGTTTTGTAATTTGTTGAGTACATAAAGGATAAAAAAGGGTAGATGTTTTGTATTCTATTGAAAAATGCAATGCCTGATAATCCTTACGTATATGTATTGCTAGGAAAGGCAGAAGGTTTACAAATATATCTGTTATATTTTTATTGGTAAAAGAAAATGCCATTTTCTTAATCACAAGATTACTTAAAGCAATAAGAATGGTACATCGTTGAAGAACTGATTAAATTTAAATTAGAGGGTTGTCAATTAGTGCCTACGAAGCTGATCAGCTATAACATAACCTCTTCTTTCATCCATGAATGTTGGAAAGTATGGACTCAACTGACATAGGTCTTTTAAAGGGTTGTGCAAATGTCTAAGAATCTAAGGCGTCATGTTGGTGAAATCTAGGTAAAAGCTGTGTTAAGGGCAGCAGATGATTCAGGTTGCGCTCCTTTTTTCTTCAATTCCTTTCTGGGAAGTATATGTTTGAGAGTGAAGGGAGAGGGGGAGGGGGAGGGGGAGGGAGGAAAGAGAAGATTGATGTATTCATTATTTGGTGGTGTCATGGTTCCTTGTACAATTATTTTAGGAAATTTCCTATTCTTATGAGCTTTTTTAGAGTTTACTCTTTCGATGGGAAACCCAGTCATTAATTTCAAGAATACATGACTGTTGGTTCTCCAAAAGGTTAATTGAATGACTTCAAGCGGCAGCTGAATTGTGATTACAAATTGTCTAGTTATATTGTCATTCTTTTCGTCAAAAAGCAAAAAGGTTAAAATTAGTTTTGCTGATTATCTGATTTACTTTTGTTTTGTTTTTCTTTGTTTTTGCAGCTGGCCCCAAGGATACTCCAATGGATCTCGTGTTTGAGAAGACATATGATGCTAAATCTGGAATTGGCATGCCCGACCTGTAAAGAAACTTTTTCAGTTCCATATGGCATTACACATCGATCAAAGATGTTGCAGTAATATGATTTAATGTAGGTTATATGTATGCCTAGGATGAATAATGATCTTGTACCAAATTCTTCATCCTGGTAGCTTAATCTGGTTTGCAAATGTTGCAGCCAGAACGTCTGGATTTTAATTGAATTTCTAGCCATTTGTATTCATGGACTGCCAATATTTCTATCATGTATTCTCTATGCATGAACTGTATGGATGCTGGGCTGATGATTTATTAAACGTGAAGCATTTGAAGAATTGGCTCCGAGTTATATGTATGGTCTAGCTTTTTGTCATTTAGAACGACATACTGGATGGACAATAATGCCCCTGAAACAAAGCCTTGTAATCTAGTGAATTCCTTAGTGGCAGAGCCCACCTTAGGTTTTTGTCCATCAATTCATGTGTGCCACTGCTAGGCACAAAAGCGGCGGCATGGACGAGACAATCACCTTCTATCTCTCTTCATATGTAATAGTAGTCTTTAAGAGGCTTGTTTAATTTCTAGTGGCAATGGGTGTCAAAGCAAAGCTTTCTTTAGCCGTCTTGCTCTTTTCTGCTCTGTTTCTCTTTTGTGAATTAGCTGATGCCATAAAGGACCCAGAACTGATGCAGTGCAAGGACTAGTGCCAACACCTGAGAGAGGTTGATGATGAAGAAAAGGAAAATTGCGAAAGACACTGTTAAAAGTACTACAAAGAGAAAAGGAGCAAGAGCAAAAACGAGAGGGAGACAGAGCGAAGCGAAGAAGATCAATGGAGACGACCCGATGAAGAGAGTAATGTTGTAAAGACAGAGCATGGAAGAGTTCATGTTCTTGATAAGTTAATCAAAAAATCGAAGCTCCTTCGCGGCATAAACAATTATAGGGCAGCTTTTCTTGTGGCTAATCCTCAAACGCCAAGCCACTGGGATGCTGATGACGTCATCTTTGTTCCTTGGGGTAACTAGTTTTCTGTTCGTAGTTACTAAAATTATATGCACTACGTTTTCTGTTTGTAGTTACTAAATTATATGCGTTTCTAATTTAGTTGCTAAAACTTATATGCGTTTCTAATTTAGTTTCTAAAACTTATATGCATGCACTTGGTTTAGGCGTGTGAATTCATTATCTTTAAGATTAGTTTGCTATAGCAAGTAATCAGAATAATGAGAATAGTTCTAAATTTATGTATAGTGAAAAGTGATGAGAGGTAGTATATTTATAAGAGAGGTGAGGGAATATGGCATTTATTATATGATTGTAGAAATGCAACGATTAATAACAATCAAATAAATATTCAACGTTAAGAAAATAGAACTAACATATTTAATGTAATAAATATGGTTGTAGATTATCACTGTAGCTTAAGTTTATGGTATGGCAACTATGGGCATAACTCATTGTATGAAAATGGTCTTTGATTTTTGAAATATCACTGTATTTCCAAATACTCAGATAGATTTTCTTAAGAATTTCCAAAGAAACATGAGAATGCAATGCATCGATAGTGGTGTCTTTGGGGCTATAAATCATGCTTAGGATATATGAATAGTGATCTATAGGAGACTGGTGAAATATAAAATTTCTATGAACTAAGAATCGTCTTCGTAGACCAATCAATTCATAACCCACATTACATTCTCAAGGTCTAAGCATTTCAAATTCGGGGTGGCACATATAGTTTTTGCACACTCAAGAGTGCTCTAGAGAATTGCCTAATTTTCACAGTAAGCGACCCTATTTCTACACTCATATAGGTGGATTCATCAAATGTGTACTAACATTAACACATCATCCAAAAAGTACTATGGTATTCATTAAAAGTTATTACTCATTCTCACAACCATATTTAGCACTATCGCATCATAAAAAGGGATTCAAAAATAAATATATGATAGTGCACAGTACATGATCAACTTAGCGACTTATTACCCATATGAACCTAGGATCTCCATTCACATAAGTCGAGTTTCTGTCATTGTTGATCTTTATAGGCATAAGTTTCATTCTCCTTAATGTTTCACTCACTAAATAGATCAAATTCAACTCTATCCTCACAAAATCAAAGGATATCACCTTATTTTCTAACAATTACCTCATAGTATTGTGTCTCAGCCTTATGCGCCTATTCTTCTCATAATAAGAAGGAAATAGTTTTATCTACAATGTGATATCTTTTAAGAAGTTTCTAAAGATTTTATAATTTCATTCATTAGAGAGAATATAAGGGCAACCTTGTCATGAAAAAAGAAATCAGTATTAAGTCAAAAATGTTTTCACAAATAACAAGGATGTGGAGTTTTTATAACCCATTTAATAAATTGTTAACCGATGCCTTTAGAGGACCCGTTAACATGACCCATTTTGTATGCTTTTGACATTATCATGGTTTTCCATGTTTACTTCAAAGTAGTACTTAAATGATAAGAATCACTAAAAATTCTTAAGCAAATTACACCCTAAATCACATGCATAAGAACAATCATCCATTTGTGTTTGTTGTCCTCAAACCCCAAAACATTCTTTATATATATATATATATATATATATATATATATATATATATATAGAGAGAGAGAGAGAGAGAGAGAGAGAGAGAGAGAGGGGAGAGATTTAAACATATATTTTCCCTAAATTTGACTCCTTGTATGTACAATATCAAACTGGCAGATTTTAGAGGAGCTAAAGAGAGTGAAATGGTCATAGATAAACTCACTAAGGAGAGTACACGTGATTATTTGTTTATTTCATTCTTTTTACATGTAATGAAAAAATCAAAGAAAAATATTTTATAATTATCTACACTTGAATGGTTAGAAAAGACGACAATTATCTTTTTTTAAGGAAAATTTCACAAAAATAAGTAGCTACATTTTGTATAAGTGACTTAATTATAACTTTTTTTTATTATCTACGTGGTTACAATCCAATTTTCTAAAATTATTTATTGTTGGGGGATTTTAGAGTGTTTGTTTATCAATAAACAGGAAATAATGAGAGATTATACTCCAATGTACAATCAGGTCGTTGTCCTTTAAGGTTTTATTCGCCCTTCTACGTTGCAAGAAGACTAACAGCAAATTTTTTCAAAGATACAATGAAATTTTGTTGTTGTTTTGCATTCTGTATTTGTGAAGAACAACCCACATCAGCTTTTATAAGTTTATGGATATAGAATTTGTGTTTGAAAATTTACTAGATTTCTAATAACAAGAAGATCAGTTTTTGAGAGAAAAGAGAAGAAGAAGATGAAAGAATTCTCTATGTAGAAAATAGCAGTTATCAACTTTTTTTATAGAGCTACTAAATGTCTCTTCACAAGAGACATTACGGTTCAATATTCAGTTGTCACAATTGTTATTTAACGTTCAGAAATTTGAATTTACGTTTTGACAGTCGACTATATTTTTGGGACAGTCGATTGTACTTAATAAATTTCAACATAACAATAAGTTATCGGGTTATATAGTTGATTGTCCAAACTTTTTGTCTTATTTTTAAACACATACAGTCAATTGTAGACTGTAGAAAGTTTGCATCGACTAAGCGCTCGCATGATATCCAATACAATGATTTGTGACCTTATAAAGAAATAAACTATTAATTTACCACATTAACTAACTTTTATCACTAAGTAATATGTCACAATGCACATTGAAAAATGACTATATAATAATATAATTAAATTCAACTCAAAGTAAAACTTGGCCCGCATTTTCGTAAAGAAATTAGATTGCGTTAGTTTATATATGATTTTCTTTTTTTTTATCATTTTCATGTCCTTTCTTCAATTTTTATTTTTAATGAATAGTGTTTTTATATAAAAAAAAAAAGTAAATTGTATGGGTTATCTAATAAAAGAAAATATTGGGTTGAATAACGAATACATTATAGTTTTAAAAAAAAAACAAAACAAAACAAATAAGAGCTCCTGAACAACGGAAAGATGTTGGTTTCATTAAGTTAGCCCAAATTAGGGGTTTTTCTAACTAAATCTCAATGGTTATGTTTGTTAAAAGTATTTTTTATGATAGTTTTTTTTTATAAAAAATTGAAGTTTTATCCATCTTAAGGAGTTAAGATTTTGTGAAATTTCAAAGTATCCAGGTATTTTGAAGTTTAAGCTTTATATATATATATATATATATATATATATATATATATATATATATATATACACTGAATTGTTCTATTTCATACTGATTTTGGTTTGTTATGCCTCCGATTTGAATGGTCAATTTCTTAGGTGCCTTGCCTTCTTTCAAAACATAAAAAAATTGTCATATTTGTTGGTAAAATAGTCATACTTAATAATAATTTGTCACATTGGGAATAATACTTCAAATGTGACAATTTACTATTAATCTAGCTTATGGGAATTACTAATCTAGTTTTTAGCAATTAGATGTGGCCCAAATCGGTTGTCTAACTGTATGATTCATCTATTTTTACCGATAAATAAATAAATATAAGTAGAAGATATCTAGAGTACCACGTAAGCAATGAAGAAATACGCATTTATATAAACACATCATTTACTTATATTTTTTTTATAAAAAAAGAAAAATACTTGCAATCAAATTCAAACTCAAACTTTGTATATATAATGGCAAAAAGATTCGGTCAAACAAATAAATTCATAAAACAATAAATAAGTTTTTACAGGGCAATCCATGCATTAAATAGCCAAAATTTAGGCCAAATAAAATCCATATATCTCTAATTCGGTCAAAATACGCATATATTGTAGGTGTTTTTGGTCTGACACTATGATCAAAAGACAATTACTTTCCCAAATAATTGGTTGAATTTTCCTAATATAATAATATAAAAGTTGTAAAATACTAACTTTGTATATATAATGGCAAAGAGATTTGGTCCAAACAATAAATTTAGTAAATCAATAAATAAGCTTTTACTAGGCAATCCATGCATTAGATATAACCAAAAATTATACCAAATAAAATCCATTCATATCCCTAATTCAATCAAAATCCGCATATTGTTGGTTTTTTTGGATCTAACATTACGATCAAAAGACAATTACTTTCTCAAATAATTGATTGAGTTTCCCTAATATAATAATATAAAAACTGTAAAATACAAACTTTATGTATATAACGGCAAAGATTTGGTCCAACTAATAAATTCAGTAAATCAATAAAGAAGCTTGTACAAGGCAATCCATGGGGGCGTTTGGGTTTTGCTTTAAGTCCAACTTAAAGCAAAAAAAAAAAAAAAAAACAAAGCTTAACTGGTGCAAATTTTTTGCTTTAAGTTTGACATAAAGCAAAACCCAAATGGTACCTAAATAAAACCAAAATCTAGGCCAAATAAAATTTATGCATATCTCTAATTCAGTCAAAATCTGCATATTATAGGTTCTATTTTGGTCTAACACTAGAATTAAGGAATAATTACTTTCTCAAATAATTGGTTAAACTTGTATATATATCGGCAAAGAGATTTGGTCCAACCAATAAATTTAGTAAATCGATGAAAAAGCTTTTATAAGTCAACCCATGCATTTGATACAGCCAAAATTTAGGCCAAATAAAATCCATGCATATCTCTAATTCAATCAAAATCTGTATATTGTAGTTTTTTTTGGTTCCACACTACAATCAAGGGAGGATTCAAATAATTGGTTGGGTTTCTCTAATATATTAATATAAAAGTAGTCAAATTCAAACTTTGTATATATAATGGAAAAGAGATTTGGTCCAACCAATAAATTCTGTAAATCAATAAATAAGCTTTTAAAAGGATATCCATGCATTAGGTATAGCCAAAATTTAGGCTAAATAAAATCTATGGATATCTCGAATTCAGTCAAAATTTGCATATTGTAGATTTTTTTGGTCTAACAGTACAATCAAGGGACAATAACCTTCCCAAATAGCTAGTTGAGTTTTCTTAATATAATAATATAAAGTTGTCAAATTCAAGCTTTGTATATATAATGGCAAAAAGATTTGATTCAACCAATAAATCAATAACGAACCCATGCATATCCCTAATTCAGTCAAAATCTGCATGTTGTAGGTTTTTTTTCGTCTAACACTACAATCAATGGAATTTTTGTAACAACGCATCCCGAGTTAGTCACCCCCGAGACGACGTTGTCACTTTTTGAAATCCCAACAGACACATATATACAACAATATAAAAACATCAACTGAATTATCTACATATATAAATCTTCAACCTTCAACAAATGAGATACATCATTCAGATCTCAACTGAACATTTTTTACAACATATTATGCATGAATATTTATAAATATTTTTTTTCTCATTAGTCTGATGATGTAGACTACGTGGCTTACAGAAAATGATTTAGTTTGAATCTCCGCTCACAAATCTATTTGTCCTGCTCGCTACTTAAAATCATTGAACAATGAAGAGTGAGCTTCACAAGCTAAGTGAGTTAAATTTACTAAAAGTATTCGATTATATACTCCCAATCACATCTTATAATTCAATTACTTCTAATAATTTTTCGATATTCATTCATCTATTTCCTCAAATAATTCAATAATAATATTTTGAAATCACTACTTAATTTCATAATTCCCCCATTACACAATCTCTTCTTAAGTTACTTATCAGACATATCAATTTTTCAATCATATATTTAATCATCTCTAAACTCTTAATTCAACATCATAGTTTATCTCGTTATGAGGTTCACAACATATAATCAACTACTCAGACAAATCTCATCATATCATACTTCCATATTTCTTCCTCAACATATTTGTCTTTTTGTGAGACTCATTCATCTATCAATAAACTTACAATAAAAAGCAATACTTTAGCATCTCAAGCAATAACAATCAATATTTAAAGCAAATGCAATGCGTGAATTTAATGTTATTATTATTTGAGAACATCTTCCCACACGTCGACATGTTTTAGCTTAGACTAGTTGCCTTCCCGGTTCTTTCATTCTCATTTAGATCGGTTGCCCCCCGGTTCTTTTATTTTCAGCTATACTAGTTGTCACGGTTTCATTTAAACCGGTTGCCTTCTCGGTTTTTTTATTTCATGCATATGCATATGAATAATGATATGAATATGCATATGAACAATAATATAAAAACAGATATACATTCAAATATTCAATTTAACTATCCAGCACTTTGTAATTTTATCATATTCATTAAATTATCTCCTCGTAGTTCCTATCAAATTATCAATAATTATTTCAATAATATTACTTCTCATATAATAAAACTTTAACATATCAATTATTTCTATCATACTCATTAACCAACTTTCATCTATCATCAAATCATATGTTAATAATTAATTCAAATATCATCACTATATCTAACTTACCACGTAGCACTTAGAGCTACTCGTGGATCACCTCTTTGTCTTTTATGTTTTTCTCAGCAATTTCTCCCGATTGCTGATCGTCAACACTTGACATAATATTTATGTTAAAATTTCTAATTTATTCTTCAGATCTTCCAGAATTCACTCCCTTTAAAAATTCTCACATTGAATTCGAAGAAATTTCGTGTATGCTAAATTTCAAAAATAAAATTCACATTATTACTTTTTGTTTTTCTTAGAGTTTTCCTCGACTCTCTTAGAATTTCTCCTGTAAACCTCTTCAAAATTTTACTCTTTTGACCTTTTTCCTCAGTCCCTAAGTGTTTAAAAAATTAAAATTGTTTTGAATTGGAAAAAGAAGAAAATCAAACAAAGTTTGATTAGAAAAAATAAAATAAGTAAAACTATATATAAATATTAACCAAACCACCCACGTTTACGCCTCTGCTGTCCATCCTCTTTAAATTGTGCTTAGTGTCTCAGACTTCCAAATGTTGCACGCCCACTTTTTTCTTTTCTTTTTCCTTTTTCTTTCACGTTACAGTTGGACAACTTTTCTTTTTCTTTTTTTTCTTTGCACGGACAACCTTTTTTTTTTCTTTTCTTATTTATTTTTATTTTTCTTTGCTTATCCACACGCTTGGAGGCTTCTAATTTTCTTTTTCTTTGTAACTACACAACCACTAGTTTAGTTTTTTTTCTCCAAAAGAATTATTTTATTCAATAATAAATCTTTCATGTATATATTATTTTATTTCCATGTCATATTTATTAAGTTACTTCTTTACCTTTACTTTAAGAATACGGATATTGCATTTTTACTTTTCCAAAAAATTGATTGAATTTTTTAATATAATAATATAAAAGTTAAATCCAATACCGTTTTGAAAAACGTTCATGTAGGTGCTACATGGACTTCTTATTTTTTATGCTTTTATTTCTAATAAAGCTTACCATGTATATTTATTTGTTCACAAATATATTAATTATATATTAGATTTTTAAATATATATCATAAAAATTTTAAATGCAACAAACAAAAAATTCTTATATGGAAATTATTTACCATATATTAGATTCTAAAAAAGCAAAGTACTAATATTTAATGATAATATCATATATGAAAAGCTAATTTTTAGACTATAATCAATGAGCATATTTTCAACTCAATTAGTATACTCGAACTTGCAATGGTCAAACGATATTTTCTCTAACAATTACGGTGTTTTTGCAAAAGCAGAAGAAACAGCTTAAGAAATAAAATATATGCTGAAGAAAGGCAAGAAGATTCCGTTGAATGTTTATTTAAGTTAGCCCAAATTAGGGGTTTTTCTAACTAAATCTCAAAGGTTATGTTTGTTAAAAGTACTTTTTTATGATTTTTTTTTTAAATTGAAGTTTTTATCCATCTTAAGGAGTTAAGATTTTGTGAAATTTCAAAGTATCCAGGTTTTTTGAAGTTTAGGCTTTTTATAGGGTTTTTTTTTTTTACTGAATTGTTCTATTTCATACTGATTTTTGTTTGTTATGCCTCCTATTTGAATGGTCAATTTATTAGGTGCCTTGCCTTGTTTTAAAACATAAAAAAATTCCATATTTGTTAGTAAAATAGTCACAATAATAATTTGTCACATTTGGAAATAATGGTGACAATTTACTATTAATCTAACTTATGTGAATTACTAATCTAGCTTTTAGTAATTAGATGTGGCTCAAATCAGTAGCCCAACTGCGTGATTCATCTATTTTTACCGATAAATAAATAAATATAAATAGAAAATATCTAGAGTGTCACATAAACAATGAAATAGACATTTATATGAACATGTCTTTTACTTATCAAATTGTTTTTTTAAAAAAAAATACTTGCAATCAAATTAAATTCAAATTCAAACTTTGTATAAATAATGGCAAAGAGATTCAGTCCAACAAATAAATTCAGTAAATCAATAAATAAGTTTTTACAAAGCAATATATCCATGCATTAAATAGCTAAAATTTAGGTCAAATAAAATCCACATATCTCTAATTCGGTTAAACTAGGTACATTGCAGGTGTTTTTGGTCTAACACTACAATCAAAATACAATTACTTTCCCAAATAATTGGTTGAATTTCCCTAATATAATAATATAAAAGCTGTAAAATACTAACTTTGTATATATAATGACAAAGAGATTTGGTCTAATTAATAAATTTAGTAAATCAATAAATAAGCTTTTACTAGACAATCGATGCATTAGATATAACCAAAATTATACAAAATAAAATTTATTCATATATCTAATTCGGTCAAAATCCGCATATTGTTAGTTTTTTTTGGTGTAACACTACTATCAAAAGACAATTACTTTCCCAAATAATTGGTTGAGTTTCCCTAATATAATAATATAAAAGCTGTAAAATACAAACTTTATGCATATAATGGCAAATAGATTTGATCCAACCAATTAATTCAGTAAATCAATAAATAAAATGAAAAAAGCTTTTACAAGGCAATTCATGCATTAGATATAGCCAAAATTTAGATTAAATAAAATCCATGCATAACTCGAATTCCGTCAAAATCTGCATATTTTGTCTAACACTACAATCAAGGGACAATAACTTTTTCAAATAATTGATTGAGTTTTCTTAATATAATAATATAAAAATTGTCAAATTCATACTTTATATATATATATATATATATATATATATATAAATAACAGCAAAAAGATTTGATCCAACTAATAAATTCAGTAAATCAATAAAAAAAAAAAGCTTTTATAAGGTAATTTATACATTAGATATAGCTAAAATTTAAGCAAAATAAAATCCATACATATCTCTAATTTAGTCAAAATCTGCATATTATAGCCCATGTTTGGATGCTACTTAACATCCCTATAGTTGTTTTTGGTCTAATACTACAATCAATGGACAATAGCTTTCCCAAATAATTGGTTGAATTTTTGCAAAAGGATTTGGTCAAACCAATGAATTCAGTAAATCAATAAAGAACCTTTTACAAGGCAATCCATGCATTAAGTATAGCTAATATTTAAGTCAAATAAAATCTATACATATCTTTAATTTTGGCAAAATTTGCGTAGTATAGATTTTGTTTGTCTACCACTACAGTCAGGGGACAATAACTGTCCCAAATAGTTGGTTGAGTTTTTCTAATATAATAATATAAAAGCCATCAAATTCAAGTTTTTTATTTATATATATATATATATTAAATTCAAGTTTTGTATATATAATTGGTTAAGTGGTAATTTTAAAAACTCAAACGATAATTTCAATCAACATATTATGTTACATAAAAGTATCAATTGATCTTCGTTATCAATAAAGGAATGATAACATCACACCGGATGCAGGAAAGTACTTCTGCATTTCATGGACCACGTTCACTTGGAGCAATCTCATTACGCTCCTGGCGATAAACAAAAACAATCCACCTTCAGCAACATAAAAAAAAAGTAAAATAAAATAAAAAAGCGGATTTCAATTGGTCCATTAAAAGAAATATCGATGGGGACCACAGTACCTTATATATACTTTCCATAAAACCCCACTTCACCAACCCCGCCCTCTCTTGCCGCTTAACTCGAAACAAATACTCACTTCCATCCCTGAACCCCAAAACCCTAATCCCCTCTCGCCATCTCGCTTTTTCTACATATTGACTCAAAGACCTGACAAAGCGAATCAATCATGACAGTGAAGCGCTCTCGCATGGCCAGGTCCTCCAGCTTCATCTGCGATACCCGCGTCTTCACCCCACCATCGCCGCCGCTGCCGGGGATGCAATGTGACCGTCCCGCAATTCTTATGCCGATAATCTCTCCAAAGGTATCGGAGGGGAGTGTACAGTATCGGCCAACGATTTTGACAGTGTCTTCCCCGGAGGTAGTGAACGAGAAGGAGGAGGACAAAAAGGGCAGTGGTCAGGGCCATATTGGGTATTTTCTTGATCAGTGCCACTTCTGCAAGAACAAGTTCCGTGAAAAAGATGATTTTTTTATGTACGGGTAAGGTTTTATGTCTGCCTAAAATTATTTTGCTTTTTCGTTGCTTTCAAAGAATAAGACAATTATGGAGAGGGAAATTGTTCTTCTAATAGTAGATTTAAGCCAAATTCTGTATGTTACGCTAAGATAGTTTTTGATTAACGAGGCGTTTGAGAGTAGGTGTGGTTTGTGTCTTTGTTTTTATTATTTTCTGTGTCAATTTTTCTCCGTTTATTAAAAAAAGGGACAAATTTCCCCTGTTCTCTGCTTGGCTGTCGAGAAAATTAAGTTTTAGTGATCGGGAAGAAAATCAGCAATTTTGAGTTTTGCGTTTCTGGTCCTTTTGGCCTCTGAAAATGTGAGATACTCGATGAATCATATGCGAATAGTTGCGTTAGGCCAAGTTATGTGGAGGTGCTATAAATAAATAAGGGCTCTTTTTTTTTTTTTTGATAAGTAATAAAGAAGGGCTCTTTATAGTTAAAGTTATAGTTTATTAATTTTATTATGTTCTTTTTGTTTCTTTTTCCTGCTTAGGTTTGTTTTCAGTGGTCTACCAGTTGCTTGTTGAAATAAAAGTTTAGTACACTATGGTTTTATGGCAGTTATGCTCGAGTTAAATTGGTTCAGCTGTTATTCTTCTCTCGCGTTGTGATTACATGTGTAGTTATCTCTTGCCTTAGTTTAATGTAGCACATAATTTTAGATTGATATGAAAGTAATTCGATGAGAGTTCCATCATTCTGTAGTGATGTTTTATTGCTTAATTCAGCTGTTGCATACTTGGACTGAAACTTGATGATGCAATGCAGTTACTTGGGTGCATTTTGTACCCCTAAATGTCGCAACAAGCAGATGGCCCTTGACAAAATTGCGGATTTAATAGAAGTCTTGCAATCAAGAGTAGAAAGGACTCACTGCAGCAGGATGAATGATGTGAAAGACCAGTCTGGTTCTGAACTGGAAAAGCATGCGACTCCAATGTTTTATATATAACCAGTCAGTTTACTAACTTTTGTGGTGCATAGTCAAGTTTTTAAGAATGGCTTGCACTTTGCATTTAATAGGCCTACATGTCAATTCTCATGGCTGACACAACATTAGGTCCTGTTCAAATGCACTAGTCTATTTTAGGATTAAAGAACTATAAATCGAGAATTGACCTTGGATTTCGGAATATATTTTAGCATCATAGGGGGTTGGAGGATTTTGGTATGGATGTCATAATACTACAGTTTCATTATTGAATCATGCTTGCGTTATGATTTATACTAAGCTAGTGAAATTAATAGAAAGAGGTATATACAGTATATGTCCTAATTGTGCTTTGCTCTTTGTTTATATTTTGTACTTATGGTTGGATGACCCGGTCATTATCTTGTTCTGTCTATGGATGCATTTGTTAATATTTTCAACACTTGAAGTAGCGTATTCTGTTCTGACATTAGCTATGTTGTTCTTATGTATATCCCGAGTGCTCACATTGTCTTTTATTTCTTGTAGTTTCCTAATTACTTTGTCTCAGATAAGTTGGTAAACCGTTGGAAAGTTAATGAATTTATTCCATGTCTTCTTGTCCATTTTCTTTTTCTTATTTTTAAATGGAATTATAGTGTACAACTACTTAGAAAGTAATTTAAGCGTACGAATTGAAGCATTAGGTTATGAATGTGGGCTTTAGTCATATCTACATATTTTGCAGTCCTAGAAGATTTTATATCTCTTTGGGTATAGAGCCTTGTACATTCTTCTGTTGCAGATAGTCTGTATCTTGTCATGGATTGTTCTTAAGGTAGCACCTTTAATCATTGGAGGTTCTTTGGCTGAATATGTTGCAGTCCTAGAAGATTTTGTATCTCTCCTGGGTTACATTCTTCTGTTGCAGATAGTCTGTATCTTGTCATGGACTGTTCTTAAGGTAGTACCTTTAATCTTTGAAGGTTCTTTGGGATACTGAATAATTTAGCTGGCTGCAACTTAGTAATAGAAGTTTTACCCCCTCCCCCTCTGTTCTCTCTTTTGTTTAATAGAAGCCCGAAGGATAGCTTTTGGACCAAGAATCATAAGGGAATAAATGAGAAGCCCTTGGAGAGTAATTTATTGACTCTACACTATTAAGATTGCTGAAAATTTTTACTTTCCGGAGAGCAGATGATGATTGTGAGATTATGAAATGCACTAGATTGTAGGTACAGAGCTGGGAAACTGGATCCTTCTTACGCAAGAAAGTTTTGGCAGTTTAGATGGAAATAAACAACCTTTAAAAGGTGGTGATTAATCCGAAGTATGGTTTTATTTTCTTGATGAGATGATAACTCTTAATATTGTTCTGGGTTGCAGTTATTTTTTTATGGAGGAGAGGTATTTTGGAATGGAATTCTGAAAAATTCCAAATGTTGACAGGATTCCCCCCCTCCCCCCTTCCCCACACAACGCCAGTCGGAGCTTCTTCCCTTTTGGTGAAAAAGCCCCATCCTGCTTCCCTAATTAATCCTATGTAGTAGTTCATTAACCAGCTATGTTTATTGTTGGCATGCATGTAATTGGAGGTTGTAAGACTAGGAGTTGATGCGGCCAAATCCAATTAAAATATCATATTCTGATATCATCAATAATCCTTTTTTGCCATAGGTCTTCCTTCCATGATATCAGAGACTTTAGAAAAGGTCTTGAAAGTTGACTCTAAGTTGAAAATATTCTAATATTTTGTGGCCATTGTAGACAATGGAAAACAAAAGGTAACCCAATTCATTAGCCTTGACGGTAGACTAAGACGTACTGAAATTTTAAATAATTTTGAATGAAGGACTATCATACAATTTGAACTCACTGCTCAGCTAGTATTCATGAAAGTCTTATTTCAATTCATTACTACAAAGTAAGACGTATAAAATTGTTTTGTGGAAAATGAGATTCCTTTAACTTCATTTGCTCTTGGCCTGGTTTGCTGATTTAGAGATGAACTTTCCTATCAATCTATACATATTTGTAGAGATTATTTTATCTAGTTGGCTGGTTGATATAAAGCATGGATATTTGCATCTACAAGTTTGATGTCATGTTCAGCCGCCACTTCTATATTGTATGTATCTTTCTACATGTCATTATTTCAGATGAGCTGTTATGCTGTTAATAGTGTATTAGTAGCAATTAAGGATGGGAGGTGCGAAATGCACTCCCTACCTTGGCTGGAGCCGTGTGATTTCATATCCTAAACGCAATGACTCCCGCCAAAGCAGACGTGTATTTTTAGCACTTGCCATTAAGGATTACTACTGAGAATTGCATGCTGTTTCGAAACATAATTAGGTAGCATTTAAAGGGCTTAATGGTTGTGTTGGAAACTTAAAATTAGAAAATCTATTCTTCTACTATTTTCAGAGAACTGAAAAAAGTAGGCAAAACGGGGAAATGAGAATTTCTCTTTTAGGTTTCAGTCTCTCCTTTACAAAGTTGGTAGTAAGAAATAGAATATTTGAATATAGAATTTGATAATCTCCCCCCCCCCCCCCCCCCCCCCCCCCCCCCCCCCCAAGCTTAAGAGGAGAGAACTTGAAAGTCGCATTTTTGCCTGGCCAATTTACAATAATTCTGAGGATTTTAAACGATAAAAACTAGGTTATGCTGCTATAGATCCTAAATCTCGAAGATTGTTTGCATCGCTCAGGGAAAAGGCCTCTCATTGACCGATAAGCAAGCCACAATACTGGAGCGAATCTTATGGAAGTACTTGAGTAGCGAGACCGTGACTCAAACGGTAAAACCCAAACAAATCTAGGCTGGCAAAGAAAAGTCCATTATGCATGACCACGTGTCCATTTGAATGGGCCGTGAACCCAAGTCCATGTCCGTAGTTAATTACCAATAAAATTTTAAATGCCATGAGGACTCGATCCTTCCTTGTACACCAAAATTTTGTTTCTTCAAACATATTCGAGATCGGAAAGGGTTCAATTTAGGTTCGTGAAAAGAAATTGTCACATTTCCTAGCATTTTAGTCACATTTAGTGGTAAATTATCATATTTTGTGTAATTTACTATCAAATATAATTGTTTTACTAACAAATGTGATATTTTTACGATGTTTTATTTTTAGGTGAGACACCTAAAAATTCTTGGAGATTAAGGTATTGAACTCCAACCTTGTTTTTAGAGAGACAAGTGTATGTTGACGAACCCACAATGCCATTGGTAGGTTTATTGGTTAGTAGATGCATCAAATTTAAATTGCGGGATGGTGAACCAAAGCCATTGAAATGTTCATCTAGTTTATTCATTTGGACAGTTGTGAGTGTTTGAGTGATGATTATGGAAATTTCTAACAATGAATAAGTTTGGATAAAGGTAAAGATGAGAACTTTAAAATCTCTCCGTGACTAATCTTATCAAAGAGAGAGTAGTGTAGCCTAACAAGTTTTATGGATTCTTTTGAAAGGGAAGAGAGAACAGACCTCAAACCACGCATTATCATTAAATTTTGGTAAATATCCTGAGATCCTGCGTACCAGGCCGGGTTAAGCCCCACTAAAAAGTCTCTAGATCAGAGGTCCACGTGTAGGGTCAGTGATGTAGACTTCACTGCAAATGATAAGCCACCAAAATAGGGAGAAATTTAATTTACTGAAGTAAATGATGGTTGACCTCTTTCAAATCTGAGATACCCTTTTTTCTTAATTTTTACCACATTTCTGCTGCATTCTTAATTTCGTCTTCTCTATTATTGGTTGAAGGAGGAGGAGGTGGTAGATAGATGGATCATAGATGTGCAGTAGAGAGATACCTATAAAATCTTTCACATAACTAATACGAGTAATGAACGACACCTACTGTACGCAAACCATGATGTCACATTGGTCAGTCAGTTAGTGAGTGAAGAGGGTATTTTTGCCTTGTTGACTGTATCTTGTCAGAGACAGACAACCCTCGTGTGCATCATCCCTTCTCTCTGTGTCATCCATCTGAGTTACTGACATTCCTTGTTTAACAAGCAAAATAACCTAATAAGGCCAATGAGGTTAAAAACAAGCTTAATATGACATCACCTCTACATAATCAAATGCTTAATTTTGTACCCTTCTCCTTAATTCACCAACGGTCACAATTTTTGGCTATAAACTTTTGTCTTTTTGCAAACTGCTATTTTCACTGAAAAGGTAAATTTAACAAATGTATTTCTTTTCTTCTTATTCGAAAGGAGGGTATATTGCGTCAGGAGTGGGCGTTGAGCACAGAACTCCCAAAGAGAGAGAGAGAGCGAGAGATTCAGACGTGAACTCTAGACAAGACTGGACTTTTGGATCCAATATATCAAAAGCCCACGTACCATTGAGTGGATCTTTACTAATAAGAGATTCAATCCTTATGTAGAGCCCTTTTATGCTATAGAAATTGCATTTTTTTGGTTAAAGTGATCAAATTTCATTGAGAAATTATTAGTTGTGCAAATTCGTCAAGTGGGACTTTTTGGGTGTGTGAAGGGACCAGCTGCAGCGTCATTTAATTGGCAATTTCCTATGCACATGCCTTTGAAGGCTTCAACTATATATTATGCACATCTCACGTGCATCACAAGCATTATTTCACTTTTTCTTCTCTTCGTTGCTAAGCATAGCCTAAAATCTTACGTTCCCAAAGAATTTAATTATCCTCCTATGACGTCATTTGGTCATCATGTGACTTGAATAGCATGTGTAACCAACCCGTATGATTGTGCTATGGGAGTCTGTGTCAATCCTCCAATCTAGGCTGACTTGAGATGATGATATTAGACTTGGCAAATAATATTCTAACACATACCGGTAAAAAGCTCATCTGAAAATTTGAACAGATCCGATTTGATTTAAACACATTTAGATTAAAAAATATATCAAAACAATATGATATGAATCCGATCCGACATTAACTTGAATAATTTAAAACTCAAAATTATTTAAATTTTAAATGATTTGAATTTAATTTGAAATTTGATACGATACGAAATAAAAATGATTCAAACCTAACTCGATCCGATTCAAAGTAATCCACGTCTCGAACGATCCGCGATTCTATATGACTTGAATCGATTCAAACTCGAATGATCCAACCTGACCCAATTGCAACATCTTCATGCAATTGAGATGTTTCTTGCATCGATACATCAATCTATATTTAGCACATAACACAAAATTTAATGTAGTGTTGGTACATAAACATTCAATAATTTTTTGTCTTGAAACTCTATTGATAAATCTTTGAAACTTCATTAGTAACACAAAAAGATTCTAGATGAAATTTTCATTTCATCTTTAAATGTCATTATTAGGATGTATGAATTGATGTTGATTTTTTATGTGTGCATGACGTATCTCATTATCGAATTTAAAATGAGTGAAATAATAATAATTTCGTTAAGAAGAAGAATTGAAAATAATTCTCTATATTATTGTTAATTATTTGAATACAATTCAACAACTGTTGAAAATCACCTAAGAATCTCAGGTTGTGACCTTCAAACACCCAACTTTAGAATGATTTGGACCAAGACAAGAATCAAACTATAAAAGAGAAAACACAAGCAATTGTTACCGAGGTTCGGCAAATTGCCTACGTCCCCGTGAGCTCCTATGAGCTCTCTGCACTAAATCAATGGAGTTCTTACAATTACAGCAGCACCTCTTCAAGAACCATGTGTTCTTGATGAATAAGAGAAGAGAAAAGAAAGAGATAAGAACTAAGTGTTTCCTTGGAATTTTCCCCAAGAAAATCCCAATTATAAAGCCCTAAAACCCAATCTTTCTTAAACTCTCTCACCAGAAAAACCTTTGAAGATTTGAGAGTCTTTCTCTCTAAACACTAGCCAATCTTGGAATGAGAAGAACACTTGTGCATTTGATATTCCTTCTTCTTTATTGCTCCTAGATAACCCTTTATATAGAGCAATTTTATATAGAGCAATAACTACCATAACCAACTTGAAACCAATCTCAGCCCTTAGATATTGAGAACCAAACAATCATGGCCCTCTAAGTGGTTTAAGTGAGCCTGTGCGTTTCAACCAAAACACTGCACCAGCTGAAGGAGCCCAAAATTTGGTTTCAGGTAGACTTCGTGCTGCGGCGAGGAACAAGATGTGCCACGACGCGCTCCAAAATGGTGAACTTCCTGTCATTCGGATGGCCGAGACGTGGGTGGTCCGTACCTAGGCACAGAGGTCCGCGCCTAGGTGCGCAAAGCTTGTGCCTAGGCGCCCAATGCTGCTGAAGCTGAAATCTTCAATCTTTAATTCTTAGACAAAAAACCCAACAAACTCTACATTTGTCTAAGCAATAAAAACCGAACCAATTGCGTAGAGAACTCGGGATCCAAACTCAACATAAGTCATCACATCATCCGATTCCAATTCTAAGAAGTTTAAGGCAATGATTGAACCTGCTTAGAGTTAGAATTTTAGTGCCTAAATTTGCAGGATTTTTTTCCATTGCCACTTTGTCCACATGAATGCTTCCTTCCGTAACCTTTTCCCGAATAAATGATACCGAACATCCATATGCTTAGTCCTCTCATGGAACACCCGATTCTTACACAAATACAACGCATTTTGGCTATCCGAATACACCACCACCTACTCTTTTAGGACCTTCAACTCTTCCAATAACCCTTTACACCATATAACCTCCTTAATAGCTTCCGTTGCTGCTATATACTCTGCATCAGTTATTGAGAGTGCTACCACCAGCTGCAACTGAGCCTTCCAACTTATACAACATCCGTTTAAGTTGAAGAAGTATGATGTAATCGATCTTCTCTTATCTCGGTCTGCTCCATAGTCTGAATCCGCATAACCTTCTAACTAGATAGACTTACCACTCTTCTAGTAAACAAACCCCACATCTAAGCTTCCCTTCAAATACCTCAGCAACTACTTTATCCCAAGCCAATACTCCTTTCTAGGATTACTCATAAACCTGCTGAGAACACTAATGGCATGAGAAATGTCAGGTTTAGTGCTTACCATGGTGAACATGACTGATCCAACCGCACTAGAGTAAGGAACATTTTTCATTTCCTTCTTCTCTTCATCCGAACAAGGGCATTGATCGCTGGAGAACTTGAAATGACCAGCAAAGGAAATTTTTACTGGTTTACTATCTTCCATAAAGAATTTATATATTATCTTTTCTATGTAAGAAGTTTGAGAAACCTTCAACCTGTTTTTTTCCCTTTCCTGGATTATACTCATCCCAATGATCTTTTGAGCATGACCAAGATCCTTCATCTTAAACTCCGAACTGAGTTGAGACTTCAACATTTCTATCATCTCCTTGCTGCTACCAACCAATAGCATATCATCAATTTAGATGAGGATAATCACCATATCCTCCATCTTGTGACCTTTGTAGTACAAGCACGAATCATAGTAGCTCCTCATGAAACCCAAGCTAGTTAAAAAAGAACCGAACCTCTTATTCCATTGTTGAGGTGATTATTTTAGGCCATAGAGAGATTTTTTCAATTTGCACACCAAATCTCCCTGCCTCTCTTCCTCATAGCCTTCGGGTTGTCTTAGATAGATGGTCTCATCAAGCTCTCCATGTAAGAACATTGTCTTCACATCCATTTGCTCAATCTCCCAATTAAATTGAACTACCATAGCTAACCTTATCGTCTTGTATTTCACAACCAGTGAGAAAATTTCTGTGAAATCTATGTCTTCTCTTTGTGTGAACCCCTTTGCCACTAGCTTAGCCTTATACTGGACTTTATCCCCTAGAGTGTTTCCTTATTTGATCTTGTAAATCCACTTACAATCCACAACTCTTTGTTTTTCTAGTTTAGACACCAATTCCCAAGAGTTATTTTTCCTCAAATAATGCGTTTCCTCATCTATAGCTAGCTTCCATCTTGACGAATCCTTACATTCCATGGCATCAACATAAGTTTCTGGTTCATAGTTAATTATCCCTCCTTCTAAATAAGGAGCTGTTGCAATAACATCCGCAAAACCATATCTCAAAGGTGGTCTGATCTGCCTCCTTTCCTGATCTCTTGTGAGTTGATAATCATTCTAATTTGCTACATCATCTTCTTCTAGTTTAGCCTCCTCTTGAGTGTCTTGAGCTTGGCCTTCATCAATGGGCTCTACCTGATCCGAACCTTCTTGCCTTCCTTACTTTATCATAACCGAATTTTTTTTGATGCTATGCTCCACATAAACCGGGCTGGTTTTCTCATTTTCCCCTGCAATGTTAGTTTTCTCCAAATAGGAAAATAATAGCTCATTAAATATGACATCCCTACTTATTATGAGTTTAGTTCATTTTGGATCTAAGAACCACAACCTATACCCCTTAACCCCTTCACCATATCCTAAAAACACACACTTTCTAGACTTTGGGCTAAGTTTATCATCCTTTTGATGTGCAAACACAGCACATCCAAAAGTCCTAAGGTTTCTTAACTCAGGAGGTTTTCCACTCTACATCTCCTTAGGAGTCTTAAGGTCCAAAGCTCAAGAGGGTGATCTATTAACCAAATACGCAGTAGTAGACACAGTTTCCCCCCAAAAACACTTAGGTAAACTGGAGCCAATAATCATGCACCAAACCTTGTCCAAAAGGGTCCTATTCATCCTCTCAGCAACTCCATTTTGCTGAGGGATTTTTACAACTGTTCTATGTCTTAGAATCTCATTTAACTCACAAAATTTGTTAAAATCCTGATTGCAAAATTCTAAGCCATTATCGGTTCTCAAAACCTTAACTTCCTTGCCCGTTTGAGTTTCTAGTAACTTTTTCCACACCACAAACTTATTCAAAGCATCCGATTCATTTTTAAACAAATAAACCCAAACCTTTCTAAAATAATCATTAATTAAAGAAAGAAAGTAAAGATTACCTATTTGTGTTGGTGTTCTTGCTGGTCCCCAAAGATCGACATGAATGTAGTTAAGAATACCCTTTGATTTGTGCACTTCGGTATTGAAGCAAACCCGATGTTGCTTCCCAAGAACACAACTCTCGCAGAAATCAAGTTTTTCTACCTTGTCACCATCATTGCTGAGAACTTACAGCCCTTTTTTGCTCATGTGTCCCAAGCAATTGTGTCAAAAAACCACCTTATCAATCTCAGCCATCAAGCTTGCTGCTTGATCCTTGATGTCCGTCTTTCCAATCATCTTATAGAGACCATCCTTTATTGTTTCTTTGATCACCACCAAGGCTCCCTTGGTTATCTTGATCTTTCCTCCCTCTACTTTGTATGTGTACCCCATGGAATCTAGCTGCCCCAATGAGATCAAATTTCTTCTCAACTCCAAAAGATATCTCACATTCTGCAGTAGCCTTGTAACTCCATCAAACATCCTCAGTTGGATGTCTCCTATGCCTCTCACTTGGAAAGAAGTATTGTTCCCTAAGAAAACTTTTCCCTTATTGGTTTTCTTAAAATTCTTGAACCAATCACGGTGAGGACACATATGATAAGTGCACCCAGAATCCAAGATCTATTTCTCGTTGCTTTGCCTTTCGCTCATATTTGAGCACACAACAATAATATCATCATCTGGTTGTTTTCCCTTGGCAATCAAAACATATCCATTTTTGGTATGACCTCTTCATTTCTCATCCCTTATCATCTTCTTGCAATCTCTCTTGAAATGACCCTCCTTATTGCAGTAGCAGCATCACTTTCCTCCAAACTTCGGTTTAGAATGAGATCTTCCATGACTTTGTCCTCTACCCTTTGGTTTGTCCCGGTAGTTACCATAGTTGTTGCTGCCATTCCAAGTTGCAGGCCTTCCTCTAACCAACAGACCTTCTCCGCTTGATCCTTCCCTCATCTTGGCTTTGAAATCATGAGCCCTTATAGCATTAATCACAATTTCTTTGGTTAGTATATCTCTTCTATATTCAACAGCATTAATCAATCTTTCAAAACAATCGGGAAGAGAATTCAACAATATAACATCTAATTGTTCATCTGGGAATATTATACTACAACTAGCCAAATCTTGAACTAGTTTATTTAACATATCAAGATTATCTTGCAACTCTTTATTAGGATCTATTTTAAAAGCAAATATACGTTTTAGAAGATAGATTTTATTAGGGAGAGTTTTGGTAAGAAACAACTTATCTAGTTTCTTCCATATGACAGCTAGATCTTCCGAATCTCCACATTCCCTTGTCACACTATCCGACACATGCAGAAAGATAGTGCTATATGCTATCTTCTTTATCTCATTCCGCTGGAGATCCGTGATACTTGCTGGAAAATCATTTTCTTCTCTAATCACCAAGTCCACTTTTTGTTGCATAAGAACCGCCTTGATTTTCCGCTTCCAAAGGGCAAAGTCTCCATTTCCATCAAACTTCTTAACAATGAAGTTTGAACCCATTTTGCAAGAAAAAATCCCAAGATTTATGCAACATCCACAATTGCTTTCCAAACGTCTTGTCTCCAACTTCTAAACCTCAAGAACCTGATCAAATCTTGATACCAACACCGTTTTTGAATCACCCAAGAAGTTTCATTTGATTCTTGGAATCTTACTCTGATACCACTGTTGAAAATCACCTAAGAATCCCAGGTTGTGACCTTCAAACATCCAACTCTAGAATGATTTGGACCAAGACAAGAATCAAACCACAAAAGAGAAAACACAAGCAATTGTTATCGAGGTTCGGCAAATTGCCTACGTCCTCGTGAGCTCCCCTGAGCTCTCTGCACTAAATCAATGTAGTTCTTACAATTACAGCAACACCTCTTCAAGAACCATGTGTTCATGATGAATGAGAGAAGAGATAAGAACTAAATGTTTCCTTAGAATTTTTCCCAAGAAAATACCAATTACAAAGCCCTAAAACCCCAATCTTTCTTACACTCTCTCACTAGAAAAACCTCTGAAGATTTGAGAGTCTTTCTCTCTAAAGACCAGCCAATCTTGGAATGAGAAGAACACTTGTGCATTTGATATTCATTCTTCTTTATTGCTCTTAGATAAACCTTTATATAGAGTAATAACTACCATAACCAACTTGAAACCAATCTTAGCCCTTAGATCTTGAGAACCAAACAATCATGGCTCTCTAAGTGGTTTAAGTGAACTTGTGTGTTTCAACCAAAACGCCACACCAACTGAAGGAGCCCAAAATCTGGTTTCAGATAGACTTCGCGTCGTGCCGCGCTCCAAAATGGTGAACTTCCTGACATTCGGATGGCTGAGGCGCGGGTGGTCCATGCCTAGGCATAGAGGTCCGCACCTAGGCACGTAAAGCTTGCGCCTAGGCATAAAGGTCCGCACTTAGGTGCGCAAAGCTTGTGCCTAGGCACCCCATGCTGCTGAAGCCGAAATCTTCAATCTTTAATTCTTAGACAAAAAACCCAACAATTCTATATATAAACTTATAAAAATAAAACATAAAATATACCATAAACAACACATGCATAATTATTTTCATATGTACATCACACTCGAAATCTCTTTTATTTATTTGGTGCAATTTAAATAGAAAGCAAACATTAGAATCAAAGTACATAAACAACTACAAGAAATAGATACGCACGGAGAATAGAGATACATATGCATAAAAAGCGTTTTGTGGTTGAATGATTATTTAATGTTTTAACTGAAATCTTTTCCATAGACATAAAAAAGTACTACATAATTTTTTAATGGGAAAATATTAGAGGGGAAAGACAAGCTAAGGATTCGGTAAAACCTTTTGATGGAGCAAAAATATAATATTTTTTTTTTACTTTTACTATTTTGTAGAATTCTCCAAAACTTTTCCAAATTTTAGTGGGGGTAGTATATGCTTGTCAATAGATTGAATTTTGATCCCGATTCATATAGTCGGACATGAATAAAGGCTTTAATCCATTAATTTGAATTTACCACGTTATTTAACAAACAAATCATATTTAGATTTACTTTAATGTACTATGATAATAATCAGATTTGATTTTAATATTACCATAAAGTGTGTATTATTCTTTATATTATTTATGTTTTATTTTTATAATATAAAGATATATATATATATATATATATATATATATATGTGTTATAAGTTAGTACTCTTCAATTGTGCTATTTTACTTATTTAAAATACATGTATTTATAAAATGATCAAATATTTAAAAGAAGTCTATTTTTTAAAGTTATATTAATACATTTTTAAATATCTTATAATTTAATAAGTCTTAAAGAAATTCATTCAGTAATCTGAAAATCCAAAATCCAATGGATCCAGATATGGATTAATTTTTATAATATTCGATAAATAATTTGATCTGATTCTGAACTCGAACAACTTGAAACTCTAGCAATTCAAGACTTGATTAATGCGAGACTCAAATGACTTAAAACCTGAGTGACTTGAGACTTAAACGAGTTGAGACTCGAGCTGCTTGTGACCCGAGCTGTACATAAAAATTGTATTCTACTTTCTACAACAAACAAGGGGTTAGGTATTTCCTTGCCAACTTATCTCCAGTCAAATCCAATTGAAGTTATTTTTCTGCATGTTGTTTTCAATGTTGTGGATTTAATGGATATTTTCTCCTTTTTTTTCTTTGAATTTTAACTTCAAGTTATGTTATGTTTGATATTTGAAGTGTGAAGGATTTTCCTGCGAGAACTTTGGGAGGGGCTGCATGAACGTGATGTGTTAAGTTGTATGAAAATTGGGAGAGAGAGAGAAGAAGAAAAAAGGAAAAGATTTGGAGTGTTTTTCCTGCGGTGAAGAGAAAGAGGTGCGGTGGTCATGAGAAAAGAATATTATACGTAAGGGTAACATAGCAGAAATTGTATTTATAACAAAAAATTAAATTATAATTAAGATAAATGATTTTTTTAAAAATTTTAAAAACAAATGTAGATTTCGTAGAATCTCAACTGTGAGAACCTAACTTATATTCTTTTTATATGGTAACATAGTAGAAATTGTATTCTACTTTCTGCAACAAACCTATTGAGGAAGTTTTTGGCATCTTAACCCTCAAGGCCTAAGCCTATATATCTCAACTCCATGAGTCTATCAAGTCTCGGTGGAGGTGACTAGCTCTAACTCCATAACCACTCGCTCTTCACCCAAGAAAAGTTAATTAGATCCAAAATCTGCACGTAAAATTTTATTGTTTGCACACAAAAGCAAGGACAAGTCTGGTTAAAATTTGTGACCAATTCCTACTAGTTTGAGACCCATTTCTAGGCAGTCAAGGGTATCGCTTTTACAGCTCATATCTTTTAGTTAACTGTCTGATATTGAAGCAAGGCAAATCATGAGAAAACACAACAAATATATGGAGAAATTGATTCTAGGAATATCCCTTAAAAAATAAAACTTGAATAAATTCAGAAGGTAGTAATATACCGTTTTACCTGCACAAAAATTAAAATGAAATGACATATAAACTCTTGGTGAAATAGTTGGGAGTTGGGTTTGGTTGATTTTGGGAAGGCGAGCCCTTTCCTTTACTTTCTTTTGTTTTTGGCTTCTTAATGTGTCATATCTGTCTTGGTTTATTTGCTGTATCTCTGTGTTCTTTAAAGGCAAGATTGTTTGCTTCGCTAAACAGAAAGTCAGAAACCAAGGCCCCAACTTCACCATCCCCACTTGGATTTTCTGCCCCCTTCTTTATTGTTACCTTAATCAAAGCTAAAGTTTTAAACTTGAAATCAAATTAGCCTTTCTTTTTTATTAAAGTATCAAGATACAAAAAAGATGAACATTAATTCATACGTCTTTAATCCATTGCTAATAATATCGGGTTAAATAAACGCAAAACGGTAATTTTATTTTGAATCCTTCCGTTTTATCGATAGAATTCTGAAAAATTACTAATGAAATTTAAAAAAATTATAAGTGAAGTTCCGTGACAAAAAAAAATATACATTTTATTGTCTGCACCGAATATATGTATATCAACGCTCTTTTTATTACCATTCCATTTTAGTCAAATGGGTATAGAGAGCTAATCACTTGACAAATTTTCATCCCATCAAACACATTTTCTAATTTTCTCATATTATTTTTTTCAACGTTGATATGAAAAACAACGTGCTTTGATAGCATGGACCTACATTTTTTTACACCAGTAAACTTCATTGGTAATTCTTTGCAATTTCATTGATAATTTTTAAAAACTTCATTAATAATACGCATGAAAAGACTAAAAAATATTTTATTTTGTATTTTCGTGGTCATATTGTTATTATATATATGTTTTGAAGTCATGGAGTGCTGCACATTTATCTTTATCCTACTTTTTCACATTATCTTCCCATGCATAGGACAAGTTTAACAGCTCTTTGAATAAAGAAAGAGATGAACCAACAAATCTGCAAAAATCTAAGGAAATAATTTGTCAATGTTAAAAAATCATTGTGATGTCCCCTTAAACAAAACAATTGAAACTGCCTCAGAGTAAGCAAATTTTGAGTCACAGATTAGGTTTACCTGGACAAATGTTCAAGGTATTTGAGACCACATGCTACCTTGTTAGGATTTTCTTCCCACATATTAAGATTTAAGTTTCACACGCTACATTGCCGAAAGGTAATGAACAGTAAACTTGGCAAAAATATTATCTCAAAAACAGATAGGAAGGAAGGTGGATTTATCCCACAAAATGAAGCCTCCAAACTTAAAAAAAAGACATCTAGGGTGCAAAGCAGTCAAGTCAGGTCGGTTATTCTGAGAACCAAAGAGGAAACTTCTGTCATTGAAAATTTAAAAAGAAAGTATAATCAAGATACTGTAGAAAAGTAAATAAAACCCATAAAACGACAAAGAAAACGTTGATTGCTGGAAATTAAGGAACAAGAGGGAAAGAAAAAATATAGAGAGAACTTATAAAAATAAGAAAAAGAAAAACAGAGAGAGGGGAGAGCATGGGAATTCCGGAGGTCCCCATGCAGAAAAGTGATTGCCAAAGGTCATGTCTGTCTGGAACCAGGCTTTATGGGATTCCCTTCAACCTGTAAACGTCTAAACATGTTGTTTTAAAATAATGGTCGTTTGATCAACGAAAGCCCCACTCCACAGGCATTTCTTACATGCACAGTATAAAACGTCAATTTTACATCAAGTTAAAATTTGACAGCAGTTTTGGATAATTTTATTAATAATATTAATTTAATATGAATAATTTTATCAATAAAAATTTTAAAAATTATCAATCAAATTTTCATTTGATATAAAAATAACAATTTACATTCGAAACAAACAAAAATTTTCTCTACAACAACACACATACACATTAATAAAAATACAACTTTTGTTTCTTTTTTATTATTAAAAAACTTTTTATGCAGCATTAAGATTTGTAGCTCCTTTTTCCTCACTATTTGCTGCTCAAATTGGATATAGGGTATAATTTTTTTTTATCATCAATCTATTGGATGTATAACATGTTTATTTCATGTGATTTCGGCATTTATGGCTAATGCAAGATAAAAAGGATCCACAACATTTATTTAGAGTCGTATTCGATATACTTAAAAATTATTAAAAGCTTCATTACAGTGTCGAAAAGAAGTTTTTTTGACACCGTGCCACTAACTATTTGAATTCTCGTAAACACTAGACAATCATATTTCGTAACATATAAATCAAATTTTATAATCACAGATTCAATTTTCCTAACTAGATATATTTGATCTCTCTAAAGCTACATTCCCATTAAAATGTTTCCCTAGCTCCCCATTCAACACCAATTGACAATCGATTACATGTAAATTTGTCAATTGATGAAATTTGAATGAAAATTTATTCGTTGTTTGTCAATCAACGCTAATGTAATTTTAAATGACAGTTTTAATTAGAGAAAAAATATATGCCTTAAAAAACACAGAGAGTTATAAAAAATATAATGTAAGATGCAAATTTTTAAATGAAGTTACAAAAATTAATGAAACAAAACATAATTTCAATGTTAAAAACAAAAATCATGTTAATAAAATTAAGTTATAGGTTACAAATTTGAAGAATGAGTTAAAAATGACATTTTTATTATGACAAGCTATATATAAAATATGAAATGCAAAAAGCATTTTCTTGGTAACAAAAATTAGATTGAAGAACGATGTGGGCGAAAATATAAGATTCAATCAGAGAATAACACGTGGCGTAATAAGGTAAAAAGGTCATTTCACATATAATGGGTATTACATGCACAAGGGTAAAATAGATTCCACACCAAATCCTTGATCCAATCTTAAAAAGTACGAAGAATGTGAGATAAATGATGAGTTAAAGTTACCTTCCATTGTGTAGTTCATTTTTTAAAAAAGAGAAATGATAAGGTATATTTTGCAAAATATGAAGGAAAAGTTACAAAATTTGACTTTTTGTTTTGTTAAAAAAAATGATATCTAAGTTACGAATTTGATAGTATTTTTTTTTTTGTTAAGAAAAATTATATTTAAGTTAAAATATGAGGTCAACATTTTGAAAAATATTCAAGTCATGAAGATTGATATCTATACGAAATATGAATGATTAGTTACGAAATTTGAATTTTAAAAAAAAAATTGCTATGAAAAATGATAATATGAAAGTTAAAAGTTACAAAATCTAATACTATTTCTTTGGTTACAAAATCTGAAGAGACGAAAGACCTTAAAAATCTTAATGTGATTTTACTAACCCCATTTAATTTATGCAATCATTATCTTACCAAAAATATTTACTAATTATAAAAAGAAATGAAGGTTTCATTATCAAATTTTATGTTTAGATTACAAAATTTGATTATCCAATTACAAAATTTCATATTTTAACTGACAGCACCATAAAATATCCATAGCAGATTGTAAAGAGTGTATCATCAAAGTTTGAACCCTCGAATTCTGGGCAAGTACTTATTTCTCTTCGTTTTTTTTTCCTCTTTTTGTCTTTCTTTGTTCTTTATATATCCAAGTTAGGCCCCCACGCTTTTCCTTTGTTTGAATCAAACTACGCCGACTCTTTGTCAGGTTTGATTGTGATTTTTATGTACTTGATAGACTATTCCAATTACGGTGGTGTTTGATTTCTGGCCATTGTTTTCAATTGGGATTGAGTCAACTGAATCCAGCATCCTTCAAGATTTTGTAAGCTTTTAAAACAAATTTTAAATGTAATACATACGAGATGAGTTCAATCAAGTTGAAAATTTTCAGTTCTAAAACTCGAGACTAGCTAGTAGCATTGTTGACACGCTGATTTTACCAATCATCATGGTGCTTTGTGTGGGTAGGCGTTCGGCATAATGTTCGTCCTGGGTACGTGATGGTTTGATAAATTAAAGTAGTTATTAGTAGTTTACTGCAGCTTTTTATTGCAGTTTCTTTATATAAGTACCAAGTTGTTGATGCCAAAAATATGTTTCGTCGAGCTGGAGGTCGGGCCTCAGATATATCTGCACAGGGAAAGAAAGGTTGGCTAAGGGGTCGTCGGAGGGGGTGCCTCCGAGGATGCTCTGAAGCTCTAGTCAGAGTAAGATAAGATAAGATGTATGTAGGGGACGAGCCTTCCCTTTTTAGGTTAAGAAGAGTTAGATCGTTTGGAATGTGCACCTGAACCTCTTTATAGGGCTTTGGAGGCAGTATATTGCCCAGGGTGGTAGTGATGTGACATCCCAACTTGGCAGGGCAATGATGCCTGGGAGGCCCAGCCAGGTGGCCAGGGGCCGTCCATTTGGGCTTCACCTTGTTGGCTTGATCAGGAGCCGTCCAAGTAGAAAAACGGTTGGCGGCCTAACACCCCAACTTGGCAGGGCAATGATGCCTAGGAGGCCCAGCTAGGTGGCCAGGGGTCGTCCGCTTGAGCTTCACCTTGCTAGCTTGATCAGGAGCCGTCCAAGTAGAAAGGCGGTTGGCGACCTGACGCCTCAACTTGGCAGGGCAATGATGCTTAGGAGGCCCAGCTAGGTGGCCAGGGGCCGTCCACTTAGGCTTCACCTTGCTGGCTTGATCAGGAGTCGTCCAAGTAGAAAGGCGGTTGGCGACCTGATGCCCTAACTTGGCTTGGGCTTGGATTCTCTGTGTCTCGGCCCATTGGCTTACTGGCTTGGGCATGGATCCTCTGTGTCTCGGCCTATTGGCTTGCTTTGCACTGGCCTACGTGTCTTCTCCTTATTGGTTGGGTATTTTTAGCCATATTACAAGTAATTTAGGAGTTGTTCGTAATTTAGATCATAACCTAGTTGCTAGTGCTTTGTGCCAACATGCACTTTGAATCATTAAATGTGAAACCCTAAAAAAAAGGGATTGTTTTAATTAAATTGTTAAAAGCCTCTCATATATGTATTTTTTGTATAAAAAAAAAAACCCTTCTAATTGGGTAGTTTAGCTATTTCATAATTGAAGAGGGTTTATTTGCAAACCACTTATTAAAAACCATAACTCCCTCATTCCATGTAAGTTACATAGAATCTCTCCTACACTTCTTCCTCTCTCTCTTGCACAGTTGCTCCACGACCATCATTCCACCATATCTGTCATCAAACCCCAACAGGGAAAGGCCCAAAACTCCCTCCTCTCCACCAGACCTCCCATCCACCATTTCTTTCCCTTACCTTGGCTCATAAACAACCCTTTTCTCTAGCATAACCATTGGGAACAACTCCATTGCCCAACTGCAACCTCCACGAGCTCCCCTAGATCTATCGAACTCATGCCACCACCACATCCGTAAGAGCTTTATCTCCATCATCTAGTTATTGTGAAAACCTTTTGGTTTTCTCCTACTGTGAAACCACCGCAACAACTTCTTTGTCATTGTAAAACCACTATTGTGTCGTAGTCTCTCTGTTGAGTCATTGCTGCTCTCTCAAAGTTTAATTTGTTAGTTCTTTAGAGCATTGACAACATCAATGTTGCCTGTGACCATCCACTTTGTTCATTTCCATTCATGAGAATCTCTCCACTGTAGAAATTTCTAGAGGGATAGAGAGAAGAGCTTAGAAAGAAGGGAAAAGTTATTATAAGAACCTCAAATCAAGGGGATTAACTTCTGATTTTCGTGGTTGTGATTGTTTGGGATTTCACGTGAAAGGTAAGTAACCTTATTCCTTTTTAGTTTTTCTATTGAAAATCACCTTAGTTTATTATTAGTTTAATTTTATATAAATTCATAATATGTTATTGATACACATCTGTTTTGCTAAAATAGGGTCTAGCATGCTAAACTTCATACTTCACGTTATGAACTTGTAAAACTATTTTTATTCATGATTTTCTAAGATGGTGCAAACAATGGGGTACCTTGAGACTTATGTGAACATTCTTTGAATTTCAATATATGTTTCTTAAGAATTCAACTTTAGAATTTAGATTTCTAACTAAGTTTCATTGTGATGCGAATTAAATCTGTTTTTATGCAAGATGATTTTCGAATTCTTGTTGGTTATTATATTTTCAAGAACTGAATTTCCATTGTTTCCTAGTAAACTAAGCTATGATCTGTGACTCTAACCCTATCAATGGGGGTTAAACATTGGCCATGTTGACATGTAATCTTTGATTTAATAAGGAACTAGTTCCGACACCGTGTTGTCAGTGACAGAGTAATGTGCATTCTAATATGGGGCATTATGGAGACGTTCATTATGCTCAAACTTCTGACCTGTGCCACCAAGATTAAGTGTGGCCTTGGTTCTTATGGGAAACTATATAATTCTCTAAATGTGTCTGTATCAGTTTAGTCTTGTGAAATCATTGCTTTGTGTTTGTTTGACAACTATGTTCCAATAAAATCATTGTTTTGTGTTTGTTTGCTTTTGAAATTTTGAAAATCTTTACTTTTGCAAGGTGGGTTTTGATATTATTTGAAATACCAAACATAACTCATGTTTTTGAAAGAATGCTATAATTTCATAAAAAATTTGCAAACCAAAATTCATATATAGAATAAGCATTAATTAGTTTACAGTAAAAATTGCATTATTTTTCATTAACTTTCCATGTCTCAAACATGTCACCTAGTTTTGTTGATAAAGTTACTATCAATAGCACATGAGACTAGTAATAAAACCTCACTCACACGAGGAATGAAAGAAATAAAAGATGGGACAGGGTTACCTCCGATTTTATAGCCCATAAGACCAATAAGTCTCCTTTAAACAAAATAATAATAATAGACTATATTTCAACTTGATAAGCCAACGAGTAGACAACATGGAAAGTATTAAAACTATATATCAACCTAAGGTGGAGATTACTGACTAACAATAATTCTTTGTGTCGTGCTGTTTTGAAGGCTAAATATTTTCCTGGCTGCAGACCGAGGTACAAACCGAAGAGAAGGGTGAATTGGGTTTTAAAAAACTTTTTACAATTAACACACAAGTTTTTAAACAATTTAATCAAGCAAGGCACACAACAAATAAGATGCTTGAAATTAAAAGAGTAAAGGAAGAGAATATGCAAACTCTGTTTATAGTGGTTTGGTAATATCGGAATCTTTCCGACCCTATGTCCAATCTCTTCAATGAACCTCCTTGAAGTAATCCACTAATTATAGTCGAGCAATTTCACGAGTGTTGCACAAACCTTACAAACACTCTTTTCCAATAGGAAGTTATAAGGAATTATTTAATTCTAAACACTCTAAGAGTTACACCAACTCTTTCTCTTTAAAATGATCGATATTGAATGTAAAGGAAAATAAGAGAGATAGCAATAAATGCTTTACAAGATAAAGGTTATTTCTCTTTCAAGAACAAAGCTTAAAGAATGGCTCACAATAAATTTTTCAAAACTTTTGAGAGTATTAATGAGCTATGAATCAAATTGAGTGTTCTTTCTTGTTATTTAAAAATGCTCATTGATGGGTTTTTTTATTATTATTATATACTTTTGGCCTCATATGGCCGTTAGACATTGATTTTGGTAGGTTTGAAGCAGTGTTTTCAGAGGCGAGGGCGTTGGGCGAGGCGTTTTGCCTCAATGAGGCGAGGCGTAAGCCCCGAGGCGTTGGGGCGTAAGCCTTTTGAAACATTGGGGCGTTTTGAATAAAATAATATTAATTAAATTATAAAAATATAAAAAAAATTGAAATAATGTAAATAAATTAATTATCAATAAACTTTACTAACTTAAGACCTATGAATGAATCTTTATCAAAATATTTTTACACAAATATCAAATAATTTGATAAAAATTTTAATCAAATATAATATTAAACGTATCCTACCATTTGTTGCATATGTATCCATCAATTTACATTTTACGCTATGGTCCTCCAACATAGTGGTTCCATTTGTAATGATGTCCAATCAAAATGTTGAAAATTTAAAATTCTAACCTAAAATGCTGAAAATCCGGGTAAGTCTTTTGAATATTTTGGGGCGTTTTGACTTTTAATAAAATACTATTAATTAATTAATTAGAATAGTAAAATAAAAATAATTTAATTTCTAATTAATTAATTAATTTTTATCAAAGTTTAATACGTTACTAACTCTCTATAGTGTGATAATTATAATTTTATAAATATTAATATATATTTATATATAAATTATATGAAGTATAACTTATATTTCTATTTTATTGTGATTTGTAAGTGATTAATTAAATAGTTTGTAATTATTATTAAACTAGATAACATGTATTATATATTTACGAAGTGTAATAATATCATACTAAGAGGATTAGCTCAGTGGTAAGGTCCTTGGTATTTCAGGTATCAGGTAACGGGTTCGAACCGCAGGGAAGAATGTAAGAAAGAAGTGTTCATTATTCAAAACGACGTTGTTTTTGGCATTGAAAAAAAAAAAATTACACCGGGCGTACTCCCAGCCCCCGGCGTTTGGGGCAAACGCCCAGACCCGAAAAACGAACGCCCCAGGAGAGTTACACCCCAACTTTCACGCCCCGGGGCTTTTTGCCAGCGTTTCGCCCCAAGACGCGCCCGAGGAACGTTTTTTAAAACATTGGTTTGGAGCATTAAATGCTCAAGTCCTACGTTTCAAATGGTCATATTTTTTAATTACCAGTCGATTGGGTCTTTGTACCAATCGACTGGGTCATGTGAGAAAATCCAATTTTTAGGCTTCAGATAAGTACCAGTCGACTGGGTCTGTTAACCAGTCGACTGGGTTAAGGGCTTCAAAGATTTAGTCGACTAGGTTGACCCGAAACATAGTTTTCATGTTTTAAAAGCAGTTTTTGACTTAAAGACATTTTTTAGATTATTTTTTTCAAAGCTTTTTGTAATCAAAATGAGCCATAGTTAAGCTAAGTAACTGAAACTAAAGATTTACAACTTGAATTAGTTATTATAGAACCTAATCTAGATCTTCTGTCTTCTTGTGGTAATTGTATGTGTCATATTTTACGTCCTGTTTCTATATTGAATGATTTTTCCACTTAAACACTTAGATAAAACTGTTAGTGTAATTTAAATAGTTTTTTTTCATAATTAAAATCAAATAAGGGTTGACATTGGTTGTACGTTATTTTCTGGAAGCTAGATTGGGAAGGAATTTGCCTTATACCTTGCGAAGTATATGGGAAGGTAGAGCAACTTTGGTGAGGGGAATAAATGGAGAGTGGGAGATAAGGCATATATTCGGTTGTGGCATGATTCATTGTTGCCAACCTTATGGTCTTTCAAACTTGAATCACCAAAAATTGAAGCTGTGGAAAATGCTCATGTTGTTATCTTATTTGATCAGTAAATGATGCAATGGAGAAAGAACTAGTTAGAGACTTTGTTCTTAGTTCTTACCACATGAAGCGGAGTTAATTTCTCAAATTCCTCTTAGTCTGGCTACTAAACAGGATAATGTGATATGGCATTTTAATCCAAAAGGACAATTTTCAGTCGAAGTGCTTATAATGTTGGAAGATTAGCTTGTTTGAAGGAAGATTTGAAGAAGGCAATGTCTACAGTGGAAGGTAAAGGGCTTGGAGTACCCAAAAAAACTATTTGGAATAGTTCGGTTGTGATCTTTGCCTGTACCAAACAAACTAAATATGTTCTTATGGTGTTTTTGCCATTACTATCTTCCTACAAATGAAAAATTAGGTACACATAGGGTTGAGGTCTATAGTATGTGTGCTATATGTTAGCAAGATGAAAAGTCTCTAGTTCATGCTTGTTAAGATACTCTTCAAATCTTATATCGTAGAGAAGTCTTATTGTAAGTAGTTATAATCCCACATCGTCTATGTGTCAAAAGGATGTGGGTACTAGTTATTATAAACAGAGATTTATAATAGTTTTTTTTATTGATAACTATCTCAAGTCTTGTAATATTAAAATAACCAATGGTTGAGTTATTTGAGAGGGTATAACAGGGCTTTATGATAGTGAAAGCTGAGAGGGTTTTTCAACTTTTCTACCATCCAAAAAGTTGTATTGTGGTTGATTTATTAGTAGAGTTTGCTACCGTGTACATATGTATGTTGATGTCGAACCACGTAAATTTTTATGTTTGTGTTTTCTTAATTTTTCTCTTTGTGGTTGTGTGATTTTATTTCTTGTGGATATGTAGATTAAATCCCAAGAAGTTGTATCAGAGCTATGTTTATTATTTGTGTGGATCTTGGATGGATTTTTGGTGGAAAAATCCCAATAAGTGGTATCAAAGCTTGCTTCTATTCGTTGCCAGAAGCGTATCGCTGGATCTGTTTAGAAAAGCTGCTTGTGTCATTGCTATTTATTGTGTCTATGATACCATGTTGATAGGTATAACTAAATTTGGTATTCTTTTATTTAATGGAAAAAAACAATTTTACTCTATGATAGAGTACAATTCAAGATCTTTTGGTGCAATAAGATCTTGATCAGTGTTCAAAGGAAGAAAAAAAAAAAGCTAAAAAGAGTTACTAATAGAAAGTGGCAATCGATTCAGAGAAAGGTTGTGAGCACAATTAGATTGTTTTTTGCTCCCAAGATCAAGTATAATGTGTTGAATGAAACTACACTTAAGAGTTTGTGGGATAAGCTCAAGAAAATCTATATGTTGAAGTCGTTGACCAACAAATTGTGTCCCAAAATGGACTTTTACTCACTAAAGATGGAAGAAAGTACAAGTCTTCATGATCACTTAAATGAATTTAACAAGCTAGTGTCTCAATTTTTGAATGTAAAAGAAAAACTGAAGGACAAGAAAAGGGCATTGCTCTTATTATCATCCTTGCCAAAATCTTTTAAACCATTCGTGTGAACAATGTTGGTGGGCATGTTAACATTGAGCTTAGATAATGTGACCGCACTACTGCATGAAAATGAGAGGTTTATGGGAAGTAAGAGCTTGTCTAGTGGTGGTCAAGCACAAGTTGTGGAGAGTTTTCATCGTGGGAGTAGTCAATGGAGATGGAACAATGATTCAAATGGGAGATCTAAATCTAGGTCTAGAGACAACATTGAAAAGAAATGTTATAATTGTGGAGAGATGGACCACTTCCAATCCTATTGCAAAAAATATAAGAAGGACATGGTTAATTTCAAAAAGTTTCAAGAAAAATTCAATGAGAAGATAAAGAATGATGAAGACTCTTATGCAAATTTGGTTTTTGAAGATGATGAAACAAAGTTTTACTTATATCTAAATATGACGTGAAAGAAGAAAAATTGTATAAGAGTGAAGATAGTTGTGTTTGGATTTTGTTGCTTCCATGCACATATACAAGGATGAGGGTTGTTTTGATACCTTGAAAAAAGATGAGAATTTAGGCAACATCACTATGGGGAACAAAGAGAATATGAAGATTGAAGTTAGTTGGGAGAGTTCTCATCAAGCTCCACGATGGTGCTGTCAAAATTCTTCATAATGTGAGGTATGTGCCTACATACGTCTACAACATTTTAGGAGAGTTGGTTTCACTTGGTTACACATATTCGGGTCATGGAGACTGGTGGAAGGTGTACAAGCATGATTAGGTGATTATTCAAGGCAAAAGCTGTTAGGATATTCACGTGTGAGTTATCCCACATCTGAAAGAAATAAAAATTAAGAGTAGTTTATATATATTGTTTAGGCCCAAGATTTTTGAGTTTAAGCTTTTGAGTTATATTGGTGCTCATCCATGTATATCAAACCCATGTTCATGTGATCCCCCGCAATGTGAAGTACTCTCGACCCTTAACAAGTGGTATCAGAACTTAGTTCGAGTTGATCATGATGTGTGACTCCCATGATGCTGCCTCGTGAATTAGTTTGAATGAGAAGCACTTATGTACCCGTGGTTGTTTTCTCGTGAGGACTCACATGGCTTTGTCTACGTGAGAGAGAGATTTGTTAGGATATTTACATGTAAGTTATCCCACATATGAAATAAATAAAAATTAAGAGTTGCTTATATACATGGTTTGGGCCCAAGACTCTCTAACTTGAGATTTTGAGTCATATTAGTGTTCATCCATGTATATCAAGTATGTGTTCGTGTGATCTCCCGCTATGTGAAGTATTGTCGACCTTAACAAAAGGGGTGCAAGGTATATTTGCATCTTAGATGGTCACTCTGTTAATCGAAATATTGGAAATGGTAAAGTTAGTGGACTTAAAGGAATATTGTATATTCACAAGAAGACCAACAAGCATGTGAGGTTCGCTCAATGGGTTGAAGTGTTTAGGGATTTGAATCGAGGGAGAAATTTGTTGGGATACTCTTCAAATCCCACATCGGAAAAAAGTCTCCTTGTAAGTAGTTCTAGTTCTGTATCGTCTATTTATCAAAAAGATACAAGTACTAATTATTATAACTATCTCAAGTTTTGTAGCACTAGAATAACCAGGGTTGAGTAATTTGAGAGGGTGTAACGGAGTTTTGAAATAGTGAGAGTTGAGAGGGTTTTACAATTTTTTTATTATCCAAAAAGTTGTACTGTAAATTTTTGTGTTTGTGATCATTTAATTTTTATCTTTATGATTGTGTGATTTTATTTCATGTGAGTGTGGATTAAATCCTAACAATGCTGTTATAGGTTGTGTACATTCAAGGAGGAGCGTGGAAGGAGGTGATCCCAGAGTTTGATACATTAAAGTTCCAGCGACTGAGGGATAATGTACTGGTTGCAGTGGGCTATGAAGGCATGGGAGGTAGGATCGATGATTGAATGGGTGATTACGGCGTAGGCTATATGGAGTAATCGAAATCAGTTGAACTTAGGGAAACAGGGGAAGAAGCCAGAAGAGGTGCATCGCTTTGTTAAGAATTATTGGGCAGAAGTTCATGAGGTTAACAGGAAACCATATACTGCAGTAGATGGCAATGAGGCACAGATGGTTCGTTGGCAACTTCCATCATCTTCTTTGGTAAAGGTTAACGTTAATGGTGCTATTTTCAAGGATGATTCATGAGGTGGTGTGGGAGTGGTGGTAAGGAATGCCAAGGGTGAGTTTCTAGTTGGGTTATCAGCTCGGGTAGGAAGTGTAGTCGATCCTTTTGTAATTCAAGCAATGACCACCGCAAGGACTGCGTTGGCCTTTGCGTTTCGTTATGGCTTATATCCAATGCATCCTCACTTGATTCTTACTAGACAAATCCCCCTTGGAATGCAATGTTTGCCTCCCCCTAAACACTCTTCTGGTAGCACTTGCTTTCAGGGCAAATGGAATCCACCGTGTAACAAGATCCCTTGGGTATTTGGATGCTTTGGATTCTATTTTTAAAGAATGAAGACTATTTTTCCTTTTTTATTTTTATTTTCAATTTTTTAATTCCATAGAAATCGTTAAAAAAAATTGATGGAATATATCAAAATTAAAAAGTAAAAATTTATTTAAAACAAAGAAAATCATATTTAAAAAATAAAAAGAGAAAATAAAATTGTTGTGTTATTTATGTGAATAATATTAAAAGAAAGAAGAGTGAAAGGAATTTGAGCAGAGAATCTCAGAATAATTTCATTTTCGCTTTCACGTAGGCAATCTGTGAGAGGGGCTATGAGTTGCCACCATGGCAGAATTTGTATGGCTAAAGCGACGTCGCATAAGACCACACTTAACTGCCACATTTACACTGTCCCATGTACTTCAAATTAAAATACCCTTTTTCACTGTTTCTCTTCCGTCACCCCCCCACTCAAACATTGACTGTACCGTAAAATTCAATCACGCTATCTCAAACGCGTGGAAAACACGAATCTAGCTACTAATTCAGGAGATGCCTTCACGCGCAGCCTTTCGCGGTTAGGATTGGGAAAAGAGTGAGAGCATGTGGAGGCACAGAAAACCAGAGAGGGAGAAAGAGACGGTGACATGTCTTTAATGTAAAAGCCTGTTACGGGGGTTACCCTAATGCGCGCGTTATTTTCAGGTTCTCTTTTTTTCTGTTTTTCTTCTTTTAACCTTTTTCACTTCTCTTTGGTTAAAAACTAGCCTTTTTTTTACCCTTACGATGTAACGTACGGTACGATTTCTTTTGAGTTTTATTTTGGAGGGTAACTTTCAGATTAACATCTTAAACTATTCCTAATCTTTATGTCCTAAATGGGAGACAACTTATAGGAACACAAGGGTATTTTGGGAAATAAAAATTATTGCACGTCTCTTTCATAAATTTCTTGCTTTTGAGTTCTGACAGTGCCTAGTCAATGCCTTAAAAACCCAACTGGAACTGTGCATAAAACAAGCGTCACACAATTTGAGTTACAAAAGTACAAATACTTCAACTTTTGACACTCAATTCCAAAGGTTTGCTTCTCATTTTTTTACCATTTTCCTGTATGAGTGCAGTTTAATGTTGGTTTTAAATTAAAATTTATCAAAAATTTAATTAATTAAATTAAATTTCATTAGATAAAACTTAAATATTAATTAATTGATAGTTTAATTTGATCTAATTAAATCTTTTTATAAAAAAAAATTACAATTTAAAATTACTTTTAAATTGGACTCAATCATGACCATTATATCTTTTTATTAAAGAATAAAGGTAGATATTTTGATGTTTCTTAATTTTAAATTTAAATTTGTCAATGTATCATTTAATCTTATTATAAACTTAATGAAGAGTATCGTGATCAATAAACACGCATTTGATGGTAAAAAATCTATTTTTGATGATAAAACATATACATTTGGTTGTAAAATTTTTTTTTTTTACCATCAATATTATTGATTTTACTATCAAAAGTAAAAATTTATCATTAAATGAATTTGTTTATCACTAAAAACAAATTAGCTTCTTTTTTCTAGGCACCCTATAGGATGCTTATTATGAAAGAGTAAAGAATAAAAGCCATCTATTTCATCTATATTTTTTTTTTCATCTATGACTTAGTGTCAATGAAAATATATCACGATGTATAAAGATTTTAATTTTTGTTTTTTAAATCTATTAATTATCACTCAAGTTTTTCATAATTATTACTTAAACATTAAAACTACCGAGGATACGGTTCGAGTATATATTTATCACCACTCATTATGAAAATACCCATCCAAACTCTGAAGCATGTTCTGTTTAAAGTTAAAAAGTAAAAACTGGTCATTGATCAGCGCTTACAAGTATGATGTGGTTTTGTACACTAAAAATCTGCCTTTAGAAAAGTGCAAGCTATTATTTAGCAAATTACCATTTCTTTTCAGTGAAATCATTGGCAAGGAACAGAAAAGAAGCTTCATAACAATCAAAACTTGCTTGTTCTCTTTTATAATTAGTAATGAGTATCCATTGCGTCTCCACTTCTTTTATCTTCCTTCCCTACAAAACCAAAATAAAAAGGCAAAAAATACTCAAAAATGACCAATTTACAAAAATTGGTCATTGATTCCCTCATCTTCTTTTCTTATGAAATATTTCCACAGTTTTATTTGTTCTCCAATTTACAAAAAGAATTCTGAGCAAACTAAAACAACTGAAAACTCTGCATTTCTGGACTGGGTTAACATCCTGCAAAATCACAAAGAAAATTTTTGTCATCTATGATGTTTTGAGTCTCAAGTACTTATTCTATGGCACAATCATCTAACAAAATGATCAATAATTGGAAAAGTTAGACAATAATAATCGAGGAATTAATTAGAGCATACGTTACCTAGTTATTTAGACTCCGTTTGGCTTTGCTGAAGTTCAACCACTTATCGATTCAATCAGAATTAGATTAAATCGTGTTTTGGGCCAGAAGTGATTATATTTGCTAATCAGGAATTAATGATGAAAGCAATTGTAAGCTGCAAACTTGTGGAGCCAGTAGTTATCAACAAAACAAAATCTGCACATGTTGTGATGAGCAAAAGGTAAAAAGAGAATTAGACAAATCAGTTTATAGATTATGGACAAACTGAGAAAAGGAAAGAAAGCGAAGGACCAACCGTTTTGATGGTAATCAATACATTGTCTCAAATCACTATCGAGGCCAAGTTTCTTTGGAGCCTGTAAATGGGGGACCATATAACAGATAAGAATAAGAACAAGCAAGAGGTATCAACTTACAAAACTTTAACAGGAAAGATATAATTTAGAAGAACACTTCAAAGAAATATACACACTACACATTCTATTTTCTATATGGGAGTTGGATTCAAACAGTCCACATAGTTTTCACAGTGAAAGAAGTCAGCATGATGTTCGGCCCCATGAGATACCAACACGTGTTTTGAAGGATTCACTTTGATTAGCTCAAGAGCCATACTAGGAAGAACGCAAACCATCCACCATAATGTCTACATCATCTTATTCGTAAAAGCTGCTTTTTTGTTTTTTTCCCTCAATGCTGAACAAATTAAGATCAATTAAAATATGGAAAACTTACCTGATTGATTGAGGTGGCAAAGCAGGGTAAACATTCTCGAGCAAACCGCACCTTCTTCACATGATTTTGTATTTTACTTGGTATCCTGTCAATATCAAAAGACAACTTGCTTCAATGATGAGGTAAATCAAAAGGCCATGCCACTGACATAGAGCATACTGATTCAAGCCATCATTTCATTTGTTGAGTAAGTAAATTACCTTATACAACAGCGCAGTTCATATAATCCCACTTCTGTTGCCTTCATAGAGCACACATAGATCCCTAAGGAACTCATCCCTCAAAAGAAATTAAGCTCCGTGTATCCATGTGAGTGTGGCAACAGCTCTTCAACCTCAATCCTCAAACTAGAACTCAAACTTTTCTTGATTCGGGTACGGTTTATAGATTCAACCTCTGCCAAAAATATGCTGTAAACAGGCCGATGATCTGAGAACTTTGATTCGCCACGGACATAAGATAGTTGATTCAGGCCTCTTCCATACCATAATATACGATCACACCTTCATTTAGAAGGCAGAGTTAGTCATTGATTTTTATCAGAATTTTACAGTATCATATCATTTATATTATTACATGATAACGTATGCCCATCATTACGTAATATATGGAATGTGGCTAATATAATTTCACAGCAAGAGATATTTTGTACGAGAAAATGAGCTTACCATGCGGGAGTTCTTCGCTTCTTCTTTGGATGCCTATCATCACCAGCATATCTGTCTGAATTATTTGAATACTTGTATGTGGGAGGGAAATATATCTTCCCTTCATTCCATCCCTCAAAAACACGCCCTCTTCTCTGCTCTATCCGGAGCTGTAAGTAAAAACATCCATTTTTCAGATTGAGCAGGTCTGAAAATAGACTAAAATTAGACAAGGAGCTCCTTTGAACACGAGAAAGCGCATCACAAAAAAATAAACATACCTGGTCATTCTGTAACAACGCCCTCCAATTGTGCATCTCAACAAGAGCATTTGCAGATCGGTAAGACAGGGCAATCCGATAATTCAAATCCCCAAGCCAAATAATTCGACTGGACCAGCACAAGCACAACAGAAAACATTTAAGCTATTTCTTTTGAATTGCTCACTTCAAAATATTGAAGGAAATGTATGGAACTCTATAGCAATTGGAAAGTGATTATAATACTGTGATTTACACCAAGTGCAGAAAAGAATAAAGTGAGAGCATAATCAAAATTTAATGAGTAAGGGCCTTACTCATGCTCTAGAATTGTTTGAGGAGAGTTCTCATCTCCCATCCCATGAACCCTCGGGAACCTTGTCTTCCTCAGGATCTCCATAACATCAGAGTTTCTCCTAAGCTCGTCTCCTTCTTTCTGCCCAGAGGTCAAATGACTGCAGACGAAGCAAAAGCTTGTTTGGTGCAAAGACAAGCTAATTGAAATCGAACCCTGGAAAACCCGAGAGAATGAGATTGCTTCCTTTTCCTAGTTCATCATAATTTCACTCTCAAAGTCTGAGAAAAGTTCCATAAGCCAAAACGTACCTTGTTTCCAAGATAACCCATCAAGCCTCTGCCAATACAAGACACTTTCATGTTGCGAACATCGTCCCTGAGATCACTCTTCACCCATACTGTTAGAAATATCCCAACCATTTGCTTACTAGCAACCAAACAGTACCTTGAGTGCTCTGTTTGTCTATCTCTGTCCTCTGTGGTAATCGATCCACTATAGGAAATTGGTGAATATTGTGAATAATGATTTGTACCTGGTGAATCCCCAGGTCCATTCTCATCATCAGAGGACCCCCATCTAAAATTAGGGTCATAATCGCTAGGCCTGTGGCCAAAAATGACCCGATCACAGACGCTATAACGTCGATCAAGTCGGGGTTGTGGCATTGACATATCATTATCCATTCTCATGCTGCGACTCAAGGACTGGAATGATCTGCGATGAAAGAAAGATGAGGCTTTCTGCCTTGTTGATCCCTCAAAGTCTGCATCTAATTCTACAATTGGATCAGGGATTGGTGAAGCAGTATGGAAACTGCTACTGGTGCCTGGAAGACTATTCAGAGTCTTCCTAATAAGAGCTAACCATTTTCTTGCAGGGCCATTGTCTTCTGTGCCCAAGACATTACCAGCATTCAAAGGAACAATTTCTTGAAACCTGAGAGCCAAAGAGATCAATAAGCCTTCTCTACGTGTTACTAAAATTTACATGGTAAGAACCAATGAGATAAGAGGACAAATTAAAATGAATTTGGCATACCCAAGAACATAAATGTCAGCAGGAGGAGCGGTATGAAGCCAATCTTCAAGACTCAAATAACTTGGAGGAGATTTTCCAGCCACATTCCATGTAGCAGCAAAAATTCTGTGCCAACATGAAAAGAAAAAGGAAAATAAAAAATCAAAGCTTACAAAGATATAAATCAAAACATAAAAACGAGTAAGAATATAGAACACACCTATAATTATGCACATCTGTGACTTGTGAGGCATCAAGGTCAATCTTACTTCGCGGAACCCGATCTGAGTTTCTCTTGCTCACTCTTTCTGTACATCCAACATACGGGTTAGAGAAAATTTTTGAAAATTGTTCGGGGATAGAATTTAGGTATGCTTAAAACAAATTTAATTCTAATATAGGCTTTTATTCAAAAGTTTATGGGGGTTAAAGAGTTGGTGGTCCAAAGCAATATTGATTACTGGGATGGTATCTGCAACTGTACCTGTTCTACTTTTCTTGACGGTGCATGCCTCCCTCTCAGAGAAGTTGTTCCTCCAATCTTCATCACCACCTGAAAAAGAAAAACAATAAAGTTGTTAAAGCTGTGCTCTACCCACTGTTGATGCATCAATCCCACATATTCAAACACCACAAAAAACAAAAACAAAGAAAAACGTTTGCGGTTACAAAAATAAAAGGATTTGAAATTCGCAAAGGGGAAGAAAACAAATAACAGATCTTGACCTGCAAATGGAATTATCAGAACCCCCATTAAAACCAAAAAAAAAAATTGTACAAAACAAAACAGTGACAAAGATGTGGGATATGGAAAGTGCTCCAGGGTCTTAGAAGAATAAAAAACTAGTCAATTAACAAGCAGTAGAGAAGTCCCATTTTTGTTCTTGATATAATAGATAAGATTCCCAATCTCAGAACCCCAAATCCACATGTAAATCATGAAGGAAACGAACAAAAGAATGGACCAATCACCTCCAAAATCGACATCGTCTGCCTGAAAGTCCTCGGCTTTGCTCTTGATATTGAACCACTTCTTGACCAGCATTTTGGGCCATGAAAGCTTCACCAAAGAAAACAATAACTCGCAGGGTCAGCAATTGAAGACAGAAGAAAATAAAAGCCACTAAAATTAGATAAGTTTTGGCTTTTATTAAACCTTGCTTTTCTTGGAGCTCCCATCTATCATTGTTTCACAACTTCATATAGGTATCCTGATTTATAGCAATAATGGCGATTTTGAGTACATCTTCAATTAACTATTAGTTGATCTTATCTGAGTTTTGCTTGGTAACAGAATGCACACAAAGAAAAAAGAACTAGAACAAGAGGCAAACACAAATCTCAGGAATTGAAGAGAACCCTGAAGGAGGCCTTTTTCACTTCAATTCCCGTGTTTGTTTCTTTCACTCTTGAGAGACCCAATAATCAAGAGATTAAGCTCTAGTGTAATGCTAAAATAAAAGGGAGAAAGCTCACTAATCAGAAAGAAGAGAACAAAAGGGTAATCCTCTGTTTATTCAGGTGATAAAGAGGAAAAAATTGAGGGAACAAAGAAAACTCCAGTTTCTCGGCATTGTTTTATTCCCAAGATGAAATACAAAAACACCCAAACCCAAACAGGTTCTCTCTTCCACTTTGCTCTTTATCAGTGTCCAGTCCAAAGAAAACAGAGGAAAAGAAGAGAAAACTAAGGAATTTAAAAAGAAGCGAAACTGAAAGAGACAACGCTGGTGCGTGTAAGACTATTAGATTCTGAGAGTAGAACAAGACAATGTAGGAGAAATAAAACAGAGAGAGAGTTTCTCTATTGAAACCAAAAAACCTCGTTCTGGGTACAGAGCAAAGTATCGAATTTGAAGAGAATAAAGTGCAAGAGAAAGAGCTTGTTGGCCTCTCTCTCGAGGTTTTTAACCCCAAATCCAAGGCCAAAAGACCCAAACTATGCTTAGAGGAGCAATTGGACAAACGGATACAATCTTGCTCACCCACTCACCTCCGGCCCTGAACCCACCCTTTTTTTCTCTCTCTTAAAAATTATATTTATATAGAACTGTTCGTTTCTCTCTCCACAGGGGCCCACGGTAAGCAAATTTATGTTTTTCATCTAATACCAAGCAGTAACCCCATTCTTCCAATTTGGGTCTTCTAATAATGGTAAAAAAAAAAAAGGCCATTAAAAAAGTGGAGATAAAAAAAAAAAGAGTAAAGATAATTGTAGTAATAATCAATATATGCAGTATGGAGAGTTTGGTACCCTTTCTCTACTTCTCTTCAGAAAAAAAAATCAAGAAAATATTTGTACTTGTTTTCTTTTATACAAATATAAGTTGTTTGATAGCAAAAAATTGTGTGAAATGGAGCCTAGGATGTGGGCATGTTTGCACATTTACAGGAGAATGTATATATATATATATATATATATATATATATATATATATATATATATATATATAGAAAATATTTGTACTTGTTTTCTTTTATACAAATATAAGTTGTTTGATAGAAAAAAATTGTGTGAAATGGAGCCTAGATGTGGGCATGTTTGCACATTTACAGGAGAATGTATATATATATATATATATTAAGGTTATAGAGGAATTTGTAAAGGTCAAGACTGTTCCTTCAATGTGGGTTTTTGGGGTTTAAGACATCTTATCTATAGGTTCGTAGGGCTTTTGTATGGAGGGAATTTTTGTATGAAGAAGGTATACCTCTCCAATGAATGTACATAGTTGGGATTTGGGAGAATTGTATAGTTTTTTGTGGGGTTCAACTTTAGAAGCATTGTATCTCCTCAAAACCTTCATTTGTTGCTTTTTAGTAGTCAAATGTGTTTTAAAATTGTCTGCTATTCAATTTTGAGGTTCTTTTGACTCAATCTAGACTTGTGTCCATGAGAAGCAAGGCAGTACGCCAATTTTATGGTTTTCATTTTGAGTGATTTTATGTGCTCTCAAAGTACTAGTATAAACTTTTTTGGGTAAAATCGGTTGCGATTTCTGAAACTTCGCAAATGTTTTAATTTATCTTTAAATTTTTAATTTGTGTTAATTGAATTTTAACTCTATAAATTGTTACAATATTTTTCTTCTTATTAATTTCAATGAAAATGCATCATTAAATCGTATGTGTAAAACACGTCAAAATCTGTAAAAACGACCATGAGATTGTCTGTTATTTTAAAACAATTTTGCCTTGATGATGACACACATGTTTTCTACACATGTAACTTAATGGTGGAATTTTGTTAGAATTGAAAAGAAGATATTGTAACAATTCGTATAGTTGAAAGTTCAACTGACACAAATTAAAACTTCAAGAATAAATTGAAATATTTTATGAAACCTCATGGATTGGAACAAATTTTTTCCAATGTTTTTATTATTTAAAATGATGAAAAAAAATATAATCATTTGATTACAATTTTATAAGCTTTATAGACAGGATATAATAAGAAAAATAACTAATATAAAAAGTGGAGAAAAACCCACACTTAAAGTTAGTGAGAATTGAATATGAGATCTTTTAATCACTGGGCTACAATCTTGATCAGCAATCCAAAAACTCATTGACAATATAAACTTCTTGTTAACACATGAATTAATGTGAATTTTGTGTTTGGAGATGAAAAATTACTTGTTTACATAAATATAGGATCTTGTTAAGCCATTTAGGGTCCCTAAACTTAGTTTCCAACTTGTCTCACAGCCCACGCGATCTCCTAGGGTTTTGAGTAACTATCAAGAAGTCTGCTAATTTAATTAGCAAGAAAACTACAATTAAGGGTAGATTTGTTTAATTGAGTAATCTTAGTACACATGATACATGTTGTAGACTGTGTCAGCCTGCCTAAGTCTTAATTTTTCATATTTCAAGTGTCCTTTGCAATCAATTAGCATGTTAGTTTATCTGTTCAAGGATTAAACTATTAGTGTTGAGGGAAAAACCCTATCAAGGGATCCTAACCCCCAGACAAGCATCCACTCCTCTAGTGAACCTTCCTATGCTATTTTGCACATTTGGTCCCAATCATAGGTTGTAAAAAAACTTTGTCTAATTAAGTCATTGTTGTCTACTCATGAAAAAGCTCAAATCCATTTTTTTCTTATGAAATTTTTTTGATTGGGTCAGGTCTAAAATTTATCTTTTATATCCGTTGAAAATTTTATTGTAATTTTGAGAGATTCATTGGTAATATCAGTATAAGTGTGAGACCTAAAAAATAACATTATCAATATAATTCTTCAAAATTTTTAATAAAATTTTCAGTGAATCTAAAACAAAAAATTTATATCCGAATCAATCAAATATTGCTCGTCTTATAAACTTGGCACATACCCATTATCATAGGAGACTCAAACTCCATTAATAAAGTTTCAATTTTATTCATAATGGCAATCTAATTATAAATCAAGCATAGGATAAGATTGATCTACGTTTAATTTCAAGTTAAATGATTTAGGTGGTTGGTAAGGTGCTTTCTTTTTGTGTGAACACCTCTACAACTAATTGTCTTTTTGTTTGCTTGTCCTATCGAAATGTGTTTGCAACTGCGTTATTAATATATTATAAGAAATCAATCACAATCTAATTAATAAACCTTATAAGACCTGTTTGACTTTGGTTCGTGGATTATCAAAAATTCTAATGGCTGAAGCTGAAACTGTTCATTTTAAAATAACAGAAATAAAAGCAATTATTAGAGTGAGAGATTCAGAATTGAAAAGAGAATTCTTCATTTCTTTCTCTCATTTAAAACTGTGGATGAGATTTTCATCTCACATGGCTCTTAAATGATAAAATAAATAAAAATTCATATTCTTCTCATCGAATCCATTTAATTTTTAAAACTGATTATTAATCTTTGTGTTTTTATTATCTCAAAAAAAATTTATTATATTATTCCAACTCATAATTTTTAAGGTAATCGGTTTTATCACACATCGAGTTTTCATAAACGCCTAAAAAATTGAAGGTTAAAATTTTGAAATTATACAGAAGCAATAATTTTTTTTGGGGATTAAATCTCGAAAACCTTTAAAGGAAAAAAAAAAAAACTCAAATAACACAATATTGATGAATGTAGGAGCACAAGTTTTGACAGGTCCAGGTATCCTTGTCATTTCATCCATAATAGTACTATACTGATGCATACAGTGAAAAAGACGCCTGTATCAAAAATTAAAGAGCAAGGGGCCCTGATTGGTAAATGCATATCTAAAAAGCAAGGGAGGATTTCACCTGGAGCTTTCAAAACTTCTTTCATTTTTTCTTCTAGTGAGAGGCTGCTTTGAATTTTGTTGATACATTATTTTCAAGGGATCAGCATCTATGGGGGACACCATGAAATTTGATTCAATAAAGATATGATGATTTTACTAGTCCCCAGTATTTTCCTACATGACTTTTACCTTATCCTCTACTAAGATACCAAGTGGGATGTTTATTGATTTTAAAAAAATTAGTGGTGCTAAATTAACGATAGATAAGTTTGTTTTTACGGTAAACTTAGCATAAAAAAAAAACATCCGTTATCGAAATTTTATTTGTAAAAGTAATTTGTTGTAGAAACAAACTTATCTCCTATGAATTTAATCTCACCCAAAAAAATACATTTATCGGTACAAGTCTTTTCTTACGTCCCTTTACCTATTAGTGGTTTAAAGAAAAAAGTGAGAGGAAGGGTGATGGAAGGGACATTAGAGTTGGTGCATACTTCATTGGACAAGATCTGTAGAACTTCGGAGAGCGGGCTGGGGTTAGGGAGCAATGCCCTCGAAACTTTCAGGCCCTCTACATGAGTTGGGTCTGATTTTTTGTTTGGTGGTTTGGGCTTGGGCCCATGAATAGCCGTAGTTCTGTAGCATGACGAAAATCCTAATTATACCCTAATTAGGACGTCTTAAGTTGCTTATAAATACTCTTTATGTACTGAGCATACATTGTAACGAGAGATTTGTAAGGTTGATAATAAGAAACTTCTAGCAGGACGTAGTCCTATTATGAGGTGAAGCTAGGTAAATCTTGTCTTATTTTCTTTCTGTTTCGAATTCGCGTGATTGACAGATTTCAAATCGTTCAAAAGAAATGAAAGAAAAAACTTTTTTATAATGTTTGTCCCAAAAGAAAAACGAGAAAAAAAATAGATAATTGATTTTTTTATTAACATATACAAATCACTATCTTTCAAAAGTATAATGATTTGGAAGTGAAAAATTAAAATAAATTTTTTTTTATTACTTTCTTCTCTTTTTTTAATTTTGATTCATTTTTACCAACACAAGACAAAAAAACACTTATTTTCTTATTTTTGTTCATTCTCTTCTTTTTTTTATATTTCTTTTCATTTCGCTCACCTCTTTTCTTTATCAATCAAATTAAGATCGTGTTAAAACTTATGATTTAAAATATCAAAACCATGTCACAAATAGTTGAGAAAATTTATTTTACAAAACTGCCCTCATTCAAATTAAATGAGATATATATATCATAGATAGCCTAACGAGGCAGTCAAAGGATGATCTTTAATTTGTACTTTGGGCAAAGTATCTTGTCTTGGAATTTAATGTTCTTTCTTGTTTCTTTTGCTTTTTCAGCTTTAGTAACCCATCCCTTCCTAAGTCCCAACACTTCTTTTTTATCTTACTAAATAGTTCTCATAACCGTTTTCATGTGTACAAATTTTAGGCTTTACCTTCAATGGCATGGGCTTTCTTCTCATGTCATTTTCTTTACCACCTGGCAAAAGAAAATGAGCATTTCCAACTTACCTCTTTGTTCTTCTTGTGTACTTGATGTGATGGTGATGTAGACTCACTTTCTTTCGTTTTTCCAACCTGTATTCGTATACATATATCTATGTATTTGCAGTACTTTATACGCTCAAGAAAATAATAAAAATGTGAAAAAGATACTTTAGGTTGATCTGGGCTGTATAGTCTTCTAGCCCAACCTACAAGCTTGGTGTGCATATCTTTGGTAATATGGGCTTGAGCATATGAAAAATTTACGTGCTACAAGTGTTTTCGAGTGTAGATGATAGAGAGAGAAATTATACCTCTTGCTCTTTCTATCTATGGTTGAAAATGCTTATAAAAATTATTAAGAATTTGTAGTCCCAATGGGTGTACTTGTTGTTTCTTACTTTATCTTCAATTGTAGAGTACAGGCCCTCTATCAAAACGAGTTGAGTTGAAATGGAGAATATAAAGAAAACGTCTTTAGTTCAAACGAGTTAACAAAGAAGAGGCAACTACCCAGGTGAGTTTCCATTCGAGGTTATATGAATACTGTTCGTTTCCCGTAAACCAACACCCACAAAGGGAAAAGGAAGGAAATTGACTTATTCATGATGATTTGAAACTTTTCACTTAGTGTTAGAAATTTTTGAGTGAGTTTTACCCAAAACTCTTGCCATTCACTTTCCTTCCTTCACCTGGGCAAAGATCTTGTCACTGTCTTTCTTGCTTTCTTTTATAGTATAATTTTCCTAGCCTTCATCATCCATCATGTTGCCCATCAAATCAAGAGGTCCATGTCTCTATTTCATTATCCTTTACCTCCTTCACAACCAACCTAATTCCCTCTGGCTTGCTAATGCTTCTGTAAGCATAAATTCCCACCATGTTTATCACAGTAATCTAAATTATTACTATCAAACATGTCATTTTCTACTCACAAAATAAAATTTGAAAATGCATAGCCGTGTGAGTGTAGGTGCCAGAGGCCAGAGAGAGAGAGAGACTGAGACAGTGGGGGCAAAGGCAAATGGCTCTTGTGGATGAGCTCAAGAAAGGGTCTTCACCTTAGGAAAATGTCAACCCATCGTTGTCTGGTTGAACTGGCTTCACCTACCACGACAGACATTGAATTGTTCATAATATTTTTCCCTCTCATTCCTCTTTAATGGGGGTAACAACATTGCTCTTTGGACGATTAATGTCCATATGCAATCTATCTTTATAGGCTCTATTCTTCTTAAAATAATCCCAAAAGAATCCTCTGTTATGTCTTGACTTAACTAAACATGTCTTTTAACTTGAAAAGAATAGTGATATGTTTGTAAATCAAGTCAAACAAAGAAACTTCAGAATGCTCCCTTCTGTAGGAAATGATTTGGCAAATAACGACCAAATCCAAGTAGAGTAATGGTAGTAAATACCAAGAATCCAGAAAGCAATTCACAAAGTCACTCAAGTCATGGTATGCCCTCTAAAATGCTTTCTTGATGAGCATTAATTTGATGATTTTTTTAACTTCCATCACCAAGAAAGAGTACGGGTAGATAGCTAGCTATCAGAATTCAACCAATTTACTGAAGACGAAAGTACAGTTAAGGGCTAGTTTTTTACTTACTTCTCATTTACTTGATGAAGAGTCTTAATTCTACTATTTCATCTTACTCTAAATTGGCCTGAAATCTGTCTCACCAACCTCCATCATTAACGAGCACCAAGTCGTAAAATGAATTATATCTATTCAAATTTCACCTGCCAATCTGAGCAAAATCAAATTAGTGGTTCCTATGTTAAATTATCCAACAACAAAGTATCTGTCAAACGCTTAGCTATAAATGCTTAGATGTTTGGATGAGTAATGAGAGATGATTTAATTCCAATATCCTGGCTTCCCCACATGACTGAACTCAATTATAGCAGTTAACATCACTTACTGATATGCCTACGACTTCTATTAGTTTTCATGCTTAGTCAGCACCTACATCATACAGATCTAGTTTGGCATGCTACTGATGGAGTACAATAAAAAAAAAAATAGAGATTTTAATTTAAGGATATTTTAATTATAGATATAGTTATGTAATTGAAAAATATTATGGGTATTTAGGTTATTTAAGTTTCTTAATCGATCATCACGGGTTAATCAATATGCAATTAATTAAAGATTAACTGTCAATTAATATACAATTAATTAGAGTTGATCGTAGCCATTAGCTATCAATTATAATGTAATTAATTAAAAATTAGCTAGCAATTAATTGGATAGGTTTTATTCATATTCAATTTTCTCCTTACGGTTCTACATCAAGCGGTATCAAAACCCAAACTATAATACTCCAAATCCACCAAACAATCTCTAAACCCCACATCAGTTTGAAAGAAAAAAATCCCCCAAAAAAGAGGGAAAAAAAAGAAGGAAAGAAATGAACAAAAAAGATGTATTTTATTGCTTTATTTATCTGTTTGAGCTTCCTTAGTTGTTCATCATATTTTATCATATTTGAGCGCGTATTCAAAACCTACGAGCTCAACTACTAATTGATTACTCCAGTTTTTATATATAAAGAGTATGAGAAACTTATATATTGGGTTCGTCGTGATGAAAGATTACTTGAAAAATTGAAACACCAATATGAGTATAAGTGTAGTTATTGTGATGTATGTGCTTTGAGTGGTTATGATGTGTATGGTACATACGATGAGTTTGTGATAAAACAGAAGTCCAACTCAATAGCTTTATCAAAAAATTGAGAGAAGAAAATCAAGTTGCTGAAAGAATGTAAAGATTTGTAGAAACCTTTGGATGTTGTGACATTTAAAGATGATCGAGAAAACGATAGATCGAAAACCTATTGTCATTGAGGCATCAAATATTGATAGGATAGACTCCAAATAGCAACAAGCGAAGATTTTGGAATATGAGCAACTCCCACACAAGGTTGAAGTCAACAATAATGAGGAGATTCAAGTAATTTCATGTAAGATTATAAGTTGAATCAATCTAACAAAATGACGAGTTTGTTGAGTATATTAAGGATGTTGAAAAGATTCGAGACAAACAAAAGGCAAGCTTGAGGGAAAAGATTGATGTTATGAATGACAAAATTGTCTTTGATATTAATTCTATTCTACCTACATGGTTTCAAGCACCTCGTCAATACACATTTCCAGTGCAATTTTTTTCGCCTCCAAGTGACTTTGGCTTCAAGGAGTGTTATTACTATCTTTTGTTTCTCCATGCATCAAAGCTCTTAATCCTTCAACATTTTTTTAACTTGAGGTTGAGTTCTTTCTAAGTGGTGGAGAATGATGAAGTACACATTGAAAATAAGAATTAAGGATTTTAATATAGGAATTGAGAGATATTTTTAATTATGGTGATAATTATGTAATTGAAAAATATTATGATTTTTTAGGTTATTTAAGTTTAGTTAATTTACTTATTTTAGTTTTTCTTATTGGTTGGAGTTGACGGTATTCATTACATGTCAATCAATATGCAATTAATTGGAGATTAACTATCAATTAATATATAATTAATTGGAGTTAACCGTAATCAATACGAGTTAATCAATATGCAATTAATTAAAAATTAGTTGCTAATTAATATACAATTAATTAGAGTTTATCGTAATTATTAATTGTCAATTAATATGCAATTAATTAGATATTAACGGTCAATTAATATGCAATTAATTGAATAGATTTTAATATCTCTATATAAGAGATGTCCTATGTTATTATTTTTCAATGAGCTTATAAATGAATAAAAATCATATTATTGAAATCAAAACAACCATGTGATTGAACTTGTTACTCACGTCATGTGATTTAATTACTATGTTCTTTACATCTATGTGATTTAAATTGAGATTTCCATGTGATTTGACAAAACCCATGTAATTTGGATCAACATATATTTATTATCTGATTCTTGTTTTATTCATGTTCAATTTCCTCCCCATTGTTCTACATCACATTGCCTCGATTTACCATTTCTTCGTCACCATAAAATGCTCGAAGCTATTTCTTGGTTCTATATATGGATGTTAAGCTAACATCACCACCATTCTTTTGAAAACATTGATTCATGCAAACGTGCCTGAATCATAAAAAAATTTAGTTACTTTTTCTCGAGTTGCTCAATAATTACTATAAGTCCACAAAGCACGTGAAAATTTACCGTATAATATTAGTTTTATATATAGCTTCAATAAAACAAATATTTCGACACAAACCAGAACCAGTAATACCTCTAAGACAATATGCTTAAGCTCTTTACAAACACAGATCTGTACTTATAAATAATAATCAAGTAGTTAACATCTCTAGAGCAAAGAGAGTGTGTACAAAATCCGATAATTTTTTATTTAATTATAATTTATAAGTTCCATTATCATGCTCCTTCAGGGAGAGAGAACAAAACAGAGTAAAAAAAAGGGATATGAAGTGAAGAAATAGACAATAGAGAAGTAGGGTTAAGGGAAAGAGACTGAGACCAGAAGGAGCGAGAGTGTAGGGCACCACTGAGCCACAACCCAACTTACTTCATACATGGGATACATTTGATAGGAGGTTGGACCCACGTCCATATTTCTCGTAATTGATTAGAAATTCAGAATAGCCGATTGAGATTTGACAAATGTACCATTACATCAGTAATAGAACCCAATCAAACACTACAGACATTACAGCCAAACATTCTTCCTCTCTTCAAGTGGGGTATCGCGGAGGAAGCCTGCCAGGCTGTGAACTGGAAAAAACTAATACCAATATAACATCATACATCTTTCTTGTTTTGAACTCATTAATCAGTCCGTTTCGAGAAATTTAACTCTTTGTAGCAGCTCTCCAGTATTATTATTCTTCACTCTAGATAGCCTTTAATAAACCACTTAGCATGACCGCTTCTTGTACAGAATTTTTTTTGTCTAACCTTCATCATGAAAAAAACATGATACAAAAATTCATTTGATCATTATATGAAAAGAAAATATCTTTTTTTTTTCATATCACTTAATAGTGAAATGAACCGTTGTGTCATTTATCTTTTTTCTTGTACAAAAAACAAACTTCTACCAGACAAATCAATAAGTCTCTTTAAGAGACATTATCCACTTGCACTTTTGGTTTAAAAAACCGCTACTGGAGATTAAAAAGAAGAAAAGAGAGGTGAACGAGCTCAGGGGGTTGGGAGCAATATCGCAAACTTATTTCATGGCTGTTGACCAACAACCATGCCAAAGGCCACAACTGACCTGAACAGAAGAAATATCAGTAAACATTATACAAAAATGCTTTTCGTTAGATTGGAAAACCTAATATATGAAGATGCCAAAAACATGACCAAAATTCACGTCTCCAGGTGTATGTCAATACAACTCAATTTACTAAGCTTCAATTCCAACAGCCAAAACCTATATTTTCAAAATGGAAGTGTACAATGTACGCTCCATGTAAGCTTGCTCACTAGTAAAACTCTAGTACGAGGTAATTCATGGCACTGCCACCTGATTGCAGCTCAGTGGTTTCAGCACCTAAGTGTAGAGCAGTTGACGTTGTAATTGGATGAAAAAGATTGATTCCAAACTGATTTTGTCAAAGAATTTGGCCATCTTTGAGCTCTAACTTCCCCACCCTATTCTGTGTCAGAAATCAGAATGCTTGAACCAAATCAAAGATGAGCCTTGTACAGCAGAAAGGTACCACAATCCAAGTGCCTGAGCCATTCACTAATTTAAACATATTAAGAATTCTGAGCCCTCTATTGTTCAAGGGCCTAGTTCACTTATACCGCATACCAGAAGTGCCTCAAAGAATTTGAGTGTCATGAAAAGCAATTGAAGCTAATTTGATTTTCAAAATTGAATGTATTATTTGGAATACATATAAACAAGTCCCAACCTATTTCATCCAGGCTGAGAATATAACTTGTATTGCTACATCACAACTTCCACACCAAGATTAAAAGCGTGTGCACAAGAATTTTTTTGATAAGTAAAAGCATGTGCACAAGAATAAAACTATACAATGTTGATAAGGATCACATCAGGATTTATATCTATAACATGGCTAGTGCAACATACATTTCCTTCACTTACCCTAATGAAAAAAATACTTGAAAAAGGCTCATCCAACCATAGTGCGCTTACGACCCCTTTGACGCACTGTAAATAGTTGTGAAGCAATTAGGAAACAAGACATAAGGTGAATATAACACACAAAACAAAAACCCTAATGATTTGGTTTTGCACCTTGAGCCAGCTTGTTCAATGTGGATGACCATTGCTTTGAGGACTTCCTGTATGCGGCAAGTATACGATCCATCTATACATGAATGCAAAAAAGTCAGAAGACAAGTTTCTACTTTGTAAAGTTCTGTTCGGTTCAAATTCCAAAACCCACTTTTCATAAGCCTTTCACTTTCACTCACACTCAAAAACTATCCCAATTTGGGTATATCTTTTCAGCAATGAAGACTTTAGAATGAGCTGAAGTCAATGTGCCAATCTTACCACATTCCCACATGATGAATGCATTGACAGCAAGGCTCGTTCAAGCACATATAAATCAACAGCTTTGTCTTCTGGAAGGGTTGATGTGAAGCTCAGACCGAAATCAATCAGTACCTAAGATAACGTATCTGTAGTTGTGAAACGGCTTATAATAACAAATTTAGCAAAACACTAGAGAGAGGATAAAGATGCATACCACCCTCCCCCTCTTTTCTTATAAAAATAGATAAATATAACAACTCACCAACTGATTGGTACCACTCCTGATTAACATGTTTGATGTGGTCAAGTCACCATGAACTAAACCACCATCATGTAACTTGGCAATCGCATCACCAATCTGTGTTGCTATATGTTCTAACTGTTCTTCAACAATACCATTAACTCCAAATTCAAGGAATACATCTTTAACCGAAGGACCCTCAACATACTCAACTGTTAAGGTATGCAGCACAGGATCCACAGCATAAAGCACTGGAGTACAAATGCCAAGCCGTCTCGCCTTTGTCATGCACCTAGCCTCCTACTCCAGAACGTAATTATAGAATAAGCCACACAAGCAAGAAAGCATTTGTTCATTACTGAACATAAAACGAGTCAAAAAGCAGCTGGTGTTCAAAAGACCAACCGCATTCAAGCGCTTGAGGGTAAGTTTCAAATCCAAAGATGGATGCCTGTATTTTTTTGAGAACCGTTCCTTGACAATAGACTTCCTTCCCACAAAATTCGACTCAAAAACCCTCTGTTAGAAAATTAAAATATCATAGAAGTTACAAAAAAAAAAAAAAAAAAAAAAAAAAACACAAGACACTGAAAATTAAAACTTCAGTTTATATGAACACACTGGAAACTGCAAAAATAAGGCCCAGCTATTATAACTAGCATGTGAACCCAATTCCTTGCAGTTTCCTAAACAGGGTCTTAATCCTTAAATGTATAACAGAGTAGGTCAACTCACAGCTTCAGCTCCTTGTTTGAGCAGAATGAGGGAGCTATTTTCACCATCAGCCTTAATCTCCATGATGGAAGAACTTGATAAGATATCCAAACTGCTGTAAGTTTATATTCAACTTGAATTGCCAGTATAGATTTTTTTTTTTTAAAACCAAAAAGGCATAAGCAAAGTCTAACTGATCACACCAGTTGTCAGCTAACATTTTTGCACTGATAAATAAACATACAATATAAAAGATTAAAAGCAGCACTCGATCATTGCCAACCATAAAATATGATTTCCGAGGGGGGATAAAAGAGTGAGCAAGTCACAAAAGGGTATGAAACGAAGAATTCACAGGTTTTAGAATTATGAAAATAAAACTAAAAAAGCGTACCCGCGAAATGTTCAAGCTAAGAATCCAGCAAAACAGGAGCAACATAATGAAGTTGAGAAGCACAAGAGTTTACGTTGGAGGCATACCTAACTCAAAGTAGTCAGTATAAGGGTATATTTGGGTTCAATGCAACTAAGAGATTAGGAAACTTGGGCTTTTTTAGGGTTCTAAGGAGGAGCCCCGATAAACCTAATGCATTTAGAAGTTCGTTACTTCTTTTCCTTTTTTTTCTTTTTGGTGAGAGGTTAAGGAGAATGGGCATAGGCTTCTCTTCCTGGGATGCATTTTTTTTCATGGAAAATGAATATAATTGGGAGATTTTTATTTTATCTCTTATGTTATTAGCTTTTTTTAAAAATGAATAAAAATTTTAGGTAAATTATTTGTCTCGATTTCACTTATATTTTGATACAAGACCTCATTGTGATTACAACTGATGTGGCATCACTGATTTAATTAACGAAAAATGTCAAAAAAATATATAACTTCATTAAGTGGCATGAAATTTTTCAAATTAGGTATTCTTTCATATTTTGTTTTTGGGATACCCAGACAAATTAAAAAAATAAAAGAAAAAAATGTACTCTTACATTTTTATTAAAAAATATAAAAGATAAAAGAAATAGTATTTTCAGAAATTCAATAAATAAAATGAGAGAACAGAGTTTTCTGTTAATGGCCGAACCGCTGGTTCATAAAAAAATAATTAAAAATATTTAATAATATTAATTATAATATATAAACACATGTAAAAGTATAACATCTATAAAATCGCGATTTACTAGTAACTCAAGCTTAATAAAAGCAACTACAAATCGACCCTTAAACATGACTAATATAAGTAACTACAAATCAAATCCATTAAACAAACTTTAAAAGAGGATTCCCCTGTAGACCAATCAAGAAATTAAAATTTCTTGGTTGAGAATCAAACCTAATTTCATAACTTTTTGATCAAATAGAAGGGTAATCAACTATGAACTTATAACTTTCCTAAGCTTAGGCTAATTACAGGGACAACTACTTGCTTCCAGAACTGCAAAATTCGTCCTTAAGAGTCACCTAACATTGACAGAAGAGGTCCTTCACATACATAGGATGAACTACAATTGGAGTATGAATCAATCTCTGATTAAGCCAAATTACTCAATGCTCACCATATGTAAAGACTAAACTGCATAGGTAAACCGTCAATGTGCAAAATGAACCAAGTTTTAAATGAAAGGGAAGGTATTAACAGTAAAACAAAATGAGACCGAATATATCTTAGATCACCAGTTAAAAAACAGACACAAAAAGAAACAAACTCAAAAATGAGCACAGATTAATCAAAAAGATGATATCAATTTTAGAAAGTACAAGAAAAATCCACAAATGAAGAGCAAACCCACAAACAAATACGCATAAAAACACAAAATGTAAGAAACAATAGGCACAGAGAAACGACAAACACCACCAAAAGAAAGAGAATAAGAATAATAAGCATTGAATCTTCACTATAAAGCAAGGCGAAACCAGGAATTTTGTTTAGGTAGGGTCAAAACACTACTTATACTATTCATTCAAAATTGCAAGTCAATTTTAGAATTTATTAAATATCAAATATACAATGCAAGCTTTCATCACCCCTGAAGGACGGTAGCAACAAATTAATCAATGATATTTACACCTTCATCACCCATGAAGGTGGGGATCTAAACTTATCCTATGTACACTCTCTAAATTCTCCACAAATTTCTTATTGAAAAATGATGAACCAATAGTTTTTTATTTCATGATTTAATCTATATATTACAAGCCCAAAAAAACAAAAATAGCCTACCATCAGCACTTAGCCAATTTATCCAGATAGGAAAACAAATCAGCAAATATTATGTAATCACCCATATGAGCATCTCTATCAAGTCACATCCCTAATAGGATTTTCTAAACATTAGTTTGATTGCTTGAGCATTTCCTTATTCTTTCCGGTTTATGATACATTGATTCTGTTCTCCTAACAATATCAGTATAGATCAGTTACACATGACCTCTATTGAAGTCCACGACTTGTTTTGTTATAGTTTAAGAAACCAACCTACCTTGGATAGGATATCAAAACAATAACAATAAAACGTCTTCAATGGATCAATTTTGAAGTATCACCCTGCAAAACTGTTCTCATTCTTCAAAGATTTTACCAAATAACTAGAAGAAAGTAAAGGCCCTGTTAATTGAGTGCAAAGAAGGACGGGGTCTCTACTTCCTTCAATATACAAATTTTTTTTTTTTGTTTTATTTTATTACTTCAAACCCTAAACCCCAATTAATTAGACACAGTACAAGCAATAAGCTTAACTTAGATTATTTCCCCTTTTTTCCCGTAATTCTTAGCACCATAGAGCATGTTATAATTTCTAAATCTTTCCTAAGATATCACCCAGGACTTGAACATGCTTGAAAAATCTTAAGAAAAAAATGAATATTCTACCAGACAAAGCAAAAGCAGGGAGTAGAAAGTACTAGAGAAAATAGAAGTGCCCATTCCATAAATCATTCAACTAAATTAAAGACAGATTCTCTTACAAAGCTATAAGCCTTTTGTTTCTCTTCGAAATTTATTAATCGTACCTGAATTGGGTTTTTGACAAGTGAAGCCTGAATTGTTGTTTGAGTAAAACTATAGGATTTCTCGCCCTTCTGATTCCCAAGTAGAAAGAAATTGGGTAAAAGTGGAATTTAACAAGATTTGCAAGAAAAAAAAAAAAAACCGTACGACAGTTTAAAAGGAACCGGCCAGTGTTCAATTACTTTCTCGGTTTCTAGAGAGAATCAAACCGGTCCTTGGTTCGTGATCGGATCAGTTAGATCAGTTCAGTCCGATCGTGAAATTATAATTTAATAAATACGTAAGTTCTTGTACTTGCATAAAAAATATACAATGATAAAAAATGTGTAAAATATATCTCAAGTAAATATATATAAATATTTAAAACTTACTTGTAATTGTTAATATTACTTGCTAAAATATTGTAGTGTGAAAATTTAATCTATTACGTAGACAAATAAAAAACATTGTGACATAAGCTCGTATTTTTTTTCTTTGCATATATTTTAGAATACAATATCAGTAATTCAATTTGATAAAAAATTTAAAAAATACTAATAGCTATTTGTTATTGACAAATTTCTATTAATTAACATAACATGTGAATACCAATAAAAATACGTTGGCACAAAAGAGTAAAATAATTACAAAAAATTTGATAAGTAATTTTTTTATTAAAAGCACTTAGAGGGTACGGCTCAAAATCAAATGTTAATTACAATAAAGAAAATCCATAAAATCTAAAAGGTCATCATAATTTACAAAGAAATTCTATCTAAAAAAAATTGAGGATGGTGAACCACTTATCTCTAATAAATTTAGTGGAAATCTCGATTCCATCAAAAACCTTTCGGTTTCTGTCCCTCAATACAATTCAAAAAATATGGTGTGAAATCAACAAATATGTTTTCTTAACTTCTTTGATAGCCTTCAAACCACTCTAAGCCCAAATTTCATCTTTTATTGATCCTGTAACCACGAAAATAAGTCTTTTTAAAAAATATCTTGATAGAGTTTACAAATTAAACTTTATGCAGGCCAAATAATTAAAATTTTCAAAAATAATTCATGTATGGGAAGAAAAAAAAACTTTGTAATTGATTTTTTTTTTTAAATATTGTTTCTTATGTAATTTGATTTGTTTTATTAATCAAGATTATATGGTTTAAAGCTAAAGGTACTATAATCAACAACATAATATTCTTTTAGAAGAACCACATATAATATCGTGCATGAGTTGTTGTATCAAATAAAATGAAAAAAGAAAAAAAAATTATTTTAATAAGAATTATATGAATACTCACATCACGTTGAAAAGAGCAGTCTAAAATTTTTATTATAATTACCTGATATATTTAATTAGGTTTCAATCAATGAAAATATTATTTTATACCTTTATCTGAGTTTCCATATTGGGTTTTATATAACTTGCATAACTACAAATATCAAAATTATTTTGTGTTGAAAAAAAATGTCATGTAAATTCAATTTCTTTTACTTTTTTATAATGTAATTTTATATTTTATTTTATTGAATATATAATTTAAGTTAGTTTACAATTGAACTATTAAGTTGTCTAGATTTTTTTACAATTTAACTTTTTAGGCTTTTATAGAGTTGGTCAATGATTAAACCCTCTATGGTAAAATATTGTTTGATAAATTTATTATTTTGGATATCTAATAGTTTACTAGTTAATATGAGTGTATTCTTTATGTTAAGTGTTTTATAAACTTTATTTTATTATTTTAGATCTTTATAGGTTTCTAAATTGAGTTTTATATAGCTCGCAAAGCTACAAATACCAAAATCATGATTTGTTGAAAAAATGTTTAGAAAATAAGTTTCATATAAATTCAATTTATTCTCATTTTTTAAGACGTTATCTTGTAATTTAATTTTATGAACATCTACTTTAAATTAGTTTACAGATTAAATATTAAGTTGGTTGAATTTTTTATATTGAATTCTTATTGATTTTTTATATTCAATGTTAATTTATTAGATTTTATAGAATTTATGAATTGAGTTTTATATCTCAATTAATTCAATATTATATTTATTGAGTTTTATTAGTTTAGCCGTTAAAGAGTTTATGGATTGAGGCTTTTTTACATCAATTAATTATAAAATCAAAATGACGTTTTCTTTCTTGAGTTAAAAAAAATTTGAACATGTGACATCACCTGAAAACTTCTCAACAAAAATCTTCTTAAATAGTCGTATTTATAGAGGAGTAATCGAATCAACCAACAACAGGCTCCTGCCCTTCCTTTAAGGCTTTAAGGCTTTAAGGCATTGTATTACTGCGAGTGCACCCTGAATGTGTAAAAGATAATTTAAAGGGCCCATATGCAGTTACTAGCCAACATAAAAAAATTAAAAGAACTGCTAATATTTAAATTAGAACATAATCTCGTAGGAAAACAAGTCTCACCAAAACAGAAAATCAACTGGATGTCGACAGATTGGATCAGGAAGCTTATCCTCTTTTACAACCAGGAAACAAAATCCAAATCTTACAAGCTCTCTCTGCAGCTTTGGTTGGATTTATAGCTATTATAGCTAAGTTGTTCTCTCAATGTGAAGTTAGTGAGGTTACAGCTGAGGCTGAGCAAGAGATCTACGGGAAAGGGTCCTGTATATGGCTCTGATAGTATTTGGAGTTGTTCGGCAACAACCTCCCACAAGAGAAGCCCCAACCTCACACCAGTTATTTACATATGAGACAAAATCTTCATCGGGAACTCCCGTTTTTTCCTGCCAAAGAAACAAGGAAGCAAAATGAGTTTGACATTTTACAAAAGTAGTACCAAGAGTTAAGCTTCAAAGACTCCATTTAGATCTTGGAAAAATAACATGGGAAAGGAAAGTAAATGAAAAACTAGGTTCTCTTTTTATTTTTATTTTTCTAAGAATAATTCTGCTAATAATTACTCTACTATCCCCCCTTCAAATAGAAAATAGAATGTTGTTATTTATGGTCTGAAGGTCGTAGAAAAACATTCCTATTAGAAAGAAGTTTTAGAAAAGAATTAGAAATCAAGTAAATGTAGTACCAGAAAGGGAGCACGTGCATGCACATGTACGTGTCCCATTTGTAAATTTACTTCAAATAAACTCAGATATTTCCAGCCTTTTAGATATTAAGTAAGAAAATTTAATAATCATGGGCTAGCACATGTTTCGAAGAAACAGTGAAAGGAAACCCTCAGCTCTGCAGAGTTCCTGTCCTAGAAGAAACATTATTATTTTCCATATAATTGTATGAATAAATAGCTCCACATTCATAAATATGATAAATGGCATTGGCTCTAGACAATGAAGCATGCATTGCAAGAACAACATCATTGTTCTGAAGCAACGACCTGGTTTCAGTCTGATATTATGATTTTGAAAGCAAAAATCCCAACTGAAACCAAATTCCCAAACAGTATCTTGAAATCTAAAAGATATTAATATTGCCCCCATAAGAAAACCAAGTATCTTAAGTAATCCTTTTCACTGCAATCACTTCCGTGATGTTGTTCAAATTTTAAGTTTTAATGAGTTGAAAAAGTAATACTTGGTTAACAGTCAAATAGCTTTGTTTCTGCAAACTCTCATAAGCTCAAAACAACTACAGCTTACTATTTTTCTTTCTTTGGCAATAATTTTTAGATATTTTACAGGCTATCCTGTTTTACTTTATAATGTAAGGATTGATTTGTGCCTTCAATTTTTTTAATCAGTTATGCCTTCAATTGTTCTTTTTAATCAGTGCCATCAATTGTTATTAAAAGCAAATGGACATATAGTTCACAAAAAAAAGCATTTAAAGGAACTTACCACCCACTCCTTCCGGTCAGCATCATAACTCTCACCACTGTTTGGATATATAAGTATTGGTTTGGTAGTCACCTGAAGAAATCACCAATGGAAATAAGTCTCCCAAGGCAGAGTGCCACACAGATATATACTAACTAAAATCTTGGAGTAAATTTGAAGCAGGTTCCTGAAGGACTTATAAAATAGACGGAAAGAGAAAACGAAAACCCATTTCTTCTATTCCTTTTAACCAATAAGAAAATGGAAACACAATTCTTCTATTTCTGTTTAACAATAAGTATTTATTTCACTTGTCAGTAATAAGTATTTATTTCACTTGTCAGTACTAAGTAAAGTAAATATTATTGTAATTGCATCAGAAGAACCCCAAATCATTCAGTATTTGATGCCTGCCATAGAAGGAATTTGATTTCACTAAACCAAGATGTATTTTAAACAGTATAACCAGGAAAATTTTCTGCACATGTGCATTGACACTGAAATTTCCACCAGATCTTTTGTATTATTAAGAACCGACTGATAAACATTGTAGAACAAGATAGTACAACTGAAATTTCCAAGTGTATCTGGTTTTTAGCAAGGGTTTATGTCACTAGCATGGGATCACATAGTTGCATTAAGAGTAGACAAAGAGCAAATAGATTACTAAAAATCATCTCATCAGATAGCTTGACTTGTCAGCTGCTTGAAACAAATTAGTGCAATGAATTAGCAACAGATGCTCCTATGCTCAACTAAAAAGCATGGAAAATATATATAAAAAACAACTCAATTAGAATAGTTAGCAACAAGAGATCAGAAACAAAAGTTCATACCTTCTTTGTAGCTAAAATCAGTCCATGAATAAATCTAGGAGGTGTGCAGTTGATTCCAACAGCAACTACTTTCTTGCATGATTCAGCAATTGAGGCACATTCCAGCAAGGTATCGCCACTAACCACATTGACACCATCCTTAGAGTTAAAAGCAAACCATGCTGGAATATTTATTTCTTCTTCCTCTAAGAGCTCGGCATAAGCCTTAAATAATACAGAGGAAAAATCAGTAAGAAATTTAGTACAAAATTAGAACATGTATAACCAAGCATACACCAAAAGTAACACCTATGAGCATAGAAATGTGCAAACACATACTACCTCTGTCCCAATTTATATGTCACAGTTGACTTTTTAAGCAATTTTGACTCCAAATTCTTTTAAATATGTTATTGATTTAAAATTATATAAAAAAAAATTTGAATACTTGTGAATTTTATGAAACTATATTTGTAAAATTTTAATTGTTTTTTTAGTTAAAAGTTAAAGAAAAAAATTAATCATTTAATTAGATGAATAGTGCACTGTGACATATAAATTGGGATGGAAGGAGTACAACATTCTCATGACAACTACTAAGTCCATTTCTAGTGGTCCACATTTGAATATGAATCAGAAACTTGGGAGTTTTTGCCTTTCAAAACGGATAAATTGGCATTTACTGAAAAGTTCAAGATATCCGTGGGCAATGAATAGGATGAAGCTATTTATCTACAATGATACTTAGGCCAAAAATTTATGAACTTTACTTCTAACAAGAGTGTTAACGCAAACCAATAATCAGGTACCTTACCGAGCAGTTCAAAACAATTGTAAGCAATGCATAGAGTTAAGCTATACACCAACAATGAATGTCGTAGGCCTATCCCAAGTCTCCTCTACTTTTAACTTAAAAAGGTTTTAGGAAAAAATCATTTACTATCAACAAGCATCTGGAGAATACCTGAGCTTCTAGCTTATTTGGGATGGTCTCAAATGCTAGCAAGTCAGCACCAGATTCTGCTAGTATCTGAACCCTTCTGCGATGGAAATCCTTCAAAATTTCTAGTGTGATTGCATCACCATAGATCCCACTGCAAAAAGGACAAGAAATAAAAAAAATGTAAAAATTAAGTAGACATGTTACTACGAAGCTGCTAATTTAGATTATGATTTCCATTTCACAGAAAGGTCAGTGAAATCTAGTAGAGACTATCAAACTTTATTTGAGTTCACAGATATCAAAAACTCAGTACTTGCTGGTTCGTAGTACGGGAACGTGGTACGTCACCCACTCAATACGCGGTATGCAGGGTGTAGACTTAGATAATTTATTATGTATAAGCACATGCATTCTAAGTATTTGATGTAACTATGACTTATTTAAAAAAGTACTCCGTTAGTCCCACTTTAGAAGGCTCATTTCCATTTTGGGATGTCCCAAAATAGTTGTCCCCAATCAAAAGTCAAAGACTTTTATCATCAATGTTCAATAATACCCTTCATAATTAGAAACTCATTACTTCCTAGTTCATAGTACGGGAACGTGGCACGTCACCCACTCAGTACGCGGTAAGCAGGGTGTAGACTTAGATAATTTATTATGTATAAGCATATGCATTCTAAGTATTTGATGCAACTATAACTTATTTAAAAAAAAAGTACTCCTTATGTCCCACTTTAGAACGCTTCATTTCCATTTTGGGATGTCCCAAAATAGTTGCCTCCAATCAAAAATCAAAGACTTTTATCATCAATATTCCAATAATAACCTTGATTATTACTCCAACTACAAGTGATTTGCATGCAATTAATGCACTCTTTGTATGGTAAAATGAGTATTTTAATATTAATATTAAGTGGTTTGCATGTAATTAATGCACTTTCTTAATCTTTGAGCTTTTTCAAAAGGGACATCTAAAATGGGACCGAGGGAGTATTTGATGTATCAATGAGTATAATTTAAATAAAAAGTTGTATGCATGATAATAGTTAAGAAGGTAACATGAGTTGTAACTAGTAAGGTCAATAAAGATAATTTTAGACTGCATAAATTTAAAATAAATTATGAGTATTCTCTTTTTCTTTTCTTGTGTCTAGAAATAATTTTTTTCTTCAATTTTTTTTGCTAAAAATCCCTTATTTTCTTAAAATTTGGATTGCTGATTTTGGGATCCGGTATGTGATCATACCATATCAAAACATAGGATCTAGATCGTAGTTCCAAAGGGGGTATAGGAATAATGGTAACTATGGAGCTAGCGCTATAACAAACGGCTGAATAACACATGCATGGTGGATAGAACAATGACATAGATTCTTCTGTCATGCCAGACAATGCACATATAGAGTACTGTAATCAATCATAACATGAATTCCAAAAATTCTTCCAGGGCAGAATATGACCATGCTTGAAAGAACATTAACCATAAAAAGCTCCAGTGATAAATCTATGCAACATACAAGCTTTATCGAGGCCAATAAAATTGCATTTCATGCAACTTGAAAAGGCAGACTTGGCTTACCTGTACTCAGACCCATCAGCCAAATAAGCCCCATAGCTGCCCACAGATGCTGCAACTAAAATGGGAGGACGTTTAAGAACCCTACCATGTTCCATGCCATCACAAGAACTCTTACTACATCTATTGTAATATATATCCCGTGCCTCACAGGCAATTTGTACACTTTTTTTAAGCAAGGCTTCACTTTCTACTCTAGATAAGCCTTTTGCCTCAAACCCCTGAATGGTGGCCTGTCAACGGGTGAGTAAACCTAAGTGTCACTTTGAGAGAGAGATAGATAAAGAGATATAAAGAGAGAGAAAGGGAGAGAGATATCATTTTTAATACCTGATAAGATGCTGTGATAATAATATTTGCACCAGCTTCAAGGTAATCAAGGTGTACCTGCTCAATCAAGCAACCCAGTGAACTATGCAAAAGATTCATTCTGTATATTTTACTACGTAACCATATTCAAGAGTAATTGCAAATTAAGAAATTTTTATGATCATAGCAATTACTACAAAGAGAGCCATTCACCAATTTGCAAACTTGATGGATACATGAAGACACCTTAACTGCATAAGGTTTTGCATACAAACCCCTTCACTAGTAAAATAAAATCATCCATAAAAAATATGACTCCCCTAGTAGCATTCGCATAATACCAGGTGGGTCTCAGTTGATAATGTACCCAATTGAAGAAGTAAGAAATAGCAGTTCAACCTTCAATCATCCAATAGATTGCACTTTATTTTAATGAAGAATTTGTGTACTCCATCCACAACATCCATGACATATATTCCCTTCCCCATCCTCCAAGGACTATGACTGGAATTGTATGTTCTTACACCCCCAACCTTTCAAAACTTAGTTGTCAAAATCATATGATTCACGATTCGAATCAATCACAGCCCTAAACGATTCAAATTGGCATGTAAATCGAAGTTCATTGTGAATCGGTAACAAATCGACCGAATCAGTAGTGAGGCGATTGACACATAGCAAATTGTATGAATACGATTAGCCCGATTCAGTAAAGCCCAAAGTTTCTTCATTTTATTTAAAAGATCTTTATAGAAAAAGGGTTTAAGACCCAAGGTTTCTAGGGTTAAAATAAACACAATCAGTTAATTTTCCTCTTTTATTTAAGTTGTTCTAGAAATTTAAGGTTCTTGAAAATTTTGTAAAAGTTTTCATATGTTTGATTTCAATCAATAATAATAGTTTTTTTTGGAAGCATGAAGTGTTATGTATGAATATTTTCTTAATTTTTTGTCTTCCAAGTTGAGCCTTTTTACATTCTAAGACAAATTATACATACCTTTCATATATATATGAACAAATTTATTTTGTTTGTTTATAACAATATATATATAAAATGAATATATTTTTAAATTAGTTCATTCGTTACATTCTAAGTACTTCGGATTAGGTTACATGGCCATTCATGGATTAGTAACATTAGTTTATAACAAATTGTATTTAATTTTCAATATATTTAATTTGTTTTAAATGTATTATGAATCATTTACAATTGATTTGAGAATTCATACCAAATGTTGCGATTCTCGATTCATAATTTGAATCTTCATTTCTGAACCATATTCAAAAGAAAGATCCCACAGAGAGAGAGAGAGAGAGATCCAGTAAGACAAACTATTAATAAATAAAGCCAAGTGTTTGATGAGAAACCATGCCTAAATGATGGTCCAAACTGAAATGTTTCCATAACTTTAATCTCTTACTGCAAAGTTCTGATCTTTTATGCCCATTGGCCATACTATGGTCCAAACGAATATCTTTTATCACACAACAACCTGAGTAACATCATTTGTATGTTGTGATAAAAAGACACAAACAAAGTTTGTCCTAGAGAACTAAGCTTTAATGAGTGAGAGATCTGCCCCACTTAGTGGTCCAAAGTTCATACAGTAGTGTTATTTCTTTTCTTTTCTTTTTTGTCTGTGTGTATAATATGCTCTAATTAATCAATATTTTCCTATTCTGTTCCACGCAGAGTAAGCTCCCAGAATCGATCAGACAGTTAAAATTCCCCAATATGAACTCACAAAGCAGCACAATTTTCAACACCATAACATTCTCAATTCAATTGCTTTTCATTATCACTTCCACCAAACCAGTATTAACTAATATCTAATGCTTTCAACATAGTAAAACATCTGCTCGATTACCACACACAAAAAAATTAAAATAAAACAAAAATAAACTGAACGAAAAACAACTTCACGTATACATACATGTGTACATATATAGACGGAAATGTAAGTCTTATACGTAAAGAGAGTGAGAGAGAGATTACGTTGCGAATGAGGTGAGGGGAAGTGAGGAGGCATTTGGCGCTCCAGAGAGGATCGTTGAGATCAGCGCCATGCCGTTCGAGCTCCGTCGCGAGCCCGCCGTCGATAACGGCGACACCCCCTACCTGACGGAGGAAATCCGTCATCAACGACGACGAAGGCGGCGTCGGAGACGCTGTTTCAACGCTGCCGAGACCCATCTGTGTCAAACTGAGTGAGTTGTTCATCACCTAGTGTTCAAGTTAGGTGAGTTGCGTTGTGTGCTGTAACGACCGGAGAACTTGTAGCAACGGTGGGTAACAAATTTATAGACAAAAGGTTTTGTTTTTATATTCCGCCCAGGCATTTCTATTAAATAGCAGGAATGCCCCTCCTGTTGAAGTGGTTGGTGAGGGAATTGCACTTTATTCCTTCTATGTTTTTCCTCAACATGCTCCTCAGTTTTCATAAGAATGGACCTTCAAGTGAAAAATATTCTGTTTGCTCTGGCCTAAATTTTATATTTTAGGTTTGTTTATTGATAATTTTAAATTTTTTTTATTAAAAATATCAATATAAATATAAAATTTTAAAAATATTAATAATTTTTCAAGAAATCTAAGACATAAATCTCATATCGAATCTAAACAAATATTTTTTTCGACTAACAAAATCAAAACTGCAGTGTACTTTGTAAATCTAATTAATGATTTCAAATCACCCATTAGCTTTTCACCATATCAATGACATGTTTATTGCATTGGAATTGTCAAATCTTTAATATTTTTTTTGGATTGTTAGTTCAAAATTAGTATTTTGTTTAAGAAACCCAATAAAATTCATGGTTTGACCAAAGTGAGTGAAACAATTGTTTTAAATGCTTATGGATAACTTGCCTCATTGACTTACATGTGCTATTGAATTATTGATATTTTTATAATGTTTTATTAGGCTAAATGTAATACATTGGTTCCCATAATTTATATTTTTATTTAAATCGATCTACAAAATTTTAATTTAATCAAATAATCACCCAGAATTTCTATTTGATTCAATTAAGTTCATTTGTTAACACCTCCTCGTAAGTTTCTACCAATTAAGATTATTATTTGGATTGAATTGCTTAACTATATGACTAAAATGCAATGAAATTTCTCTTCTCCAAGCTTCAAGTGACTAACAAAAAATCAATGTTATTTGGTTTAGTGTTGTGTTGAAAATCACATGAAGTTTAAGTGAGAGAATTGTCGTTTTATTTTAATCAGGTGACTAAGTAATTCAATCTAGATAACCATCTTATGTGACAGGAACTAATTGACCTAAAGAGAGTTAAAGATAAATACTGAATTAGACAAAATTAACTACGAAAACTTATTTAATCAAATTGACTCTTGATCAATTTGATCAAAATGTCAAACTATGAGGACCAATGATATAATTTAACTTGCTTTATTAATGTGTGTTGTGATAGACTGTAAATAAACATATTTATGTAAACATAAACTTAAAATTACATGTTAACAATTTAAACATGTATTTTCAAATGCATCGTTGTGCATGACAGTATTAATTTTGTCGAAATTATTATCATAAGAGTATTGGATACATACCTAAAATATAAGGGGTAAACTGGTTATTTTTAAAATGCAATAGGTAAATTGATTGTTTTTAAAATATAAAAAAATAAATCGAAACACAAGAAAAAATGTAAGGGATTTTTATGATAATAATTCAAACCCAAACATAAAAAACAAAATTATCATTTAATTGCAACTAAAAAGATGTTCTTTTTCAATTCTTTAGGATTAAACCAAACGGGTCTTAAGCGTACAAAAGCTATACAAGTTAAAATCTAATCTAATCTATTAAATATAAAGTTGTCTCCAACATACGCTCCTGGATTTAAATATTTTTCATTTGATAATTAAAATGTATGTCAAGTTTATTGTGAGAATGAATGTCACCATGTCAAGTTTCTTCATTTGATGATGTGACATTCAATCTTATCATGAATTTAAACTTTATTTCAATTTTCAAATGGAAATTATCCCAATCGGGGCGCTCCTTTGTTACAGTATACGAAATTGTATTTTGACCCCAATTTTTAAAACATTGATCAATTACACTCAGATTTTGAAAGATACCCCTGATTATTTCTTTTGATGTTTGAGATCCTAGTTTAAGCAAAGGTGCTACTTGCCGATTACATATTCTTAATCATGGATTTTTTAAATAGAATTGTGTTAATGACATGAGTATAATTTCCTTCATATAATAAGTTATAATAAAAATTTATTTAATATATTTAATTGTGAAAATTTGATCAAATATCATAATTATGTAATTTAGAAATTCATAATAAATTCATTATAATTCCAATTTTAGTTTCGATTGAATAGAAAATTTGTATCAATTTTCAATAATATGTTTTTTTTTGCTTCGTCTACTCCTTTTTTATTTTCGTTCTGAGACTTCATTCGCTGGCTTAGAATCTTCATATCCCCACACATTCACATTTTATTTTTTATTTTCACATTAAGTGCTTTTGTTCGATAAAATTGTTGAATATTTTAAAATAAAAATAATAATCACTCCACATAATGATAAATATCATATGAGTGAGTGAGTGGAGAAAGAAGTTTTAAGTGTTTAATTATGCAGATATTATTATCATGGTTATTAGCAAACAATGTAATAATTCATTGAATGAGACATCTTTGTTGACACCTATAAATAGCTATCACATTAGTCTTCGAGAAAGAAAGCAAACATGGCCATTATTAGTGAAAGTACCAAGATGCGCAATAAGGAGAAGAAAAAAAAGCTCCAATGATGAGAGAGAGAAGAATAAGAAATAACCAATGAGTGCAGCACAAGAAGAGCACACGAAGAGTCCCACTCAAAGAACATAACACATTATGTTCCTCACCAAATGGGCAACAGGCAAGAATCATCTCCAATGCTTCATGCATTCCTCCAATGTTTATCCAACAACACCATCAAATTGCAAAAGAATTATCCTTCTTCTAGAAAGAAAGGTGAAAGGTTACTTGGGATTCCTAGTGGAAAACATAGGATCCATTTCAATGTTCTGGCTTAAGTATAGCCTATCATAATGTTTTGAAAGTGACAGTACTGCATGTTTCAGTTTTATTTGTTTAGAATGCATTTAAGAGGCAATAGCTCCCTAGTGGCTGAAGCATAACCCAATTGTAGCCACCACTTTTCTCTAAAGTGGAGATTCCTGCAGTTCAAATTCCCCACTCCTTATCATGTTACAAATGAAGCTCCAATATCTCAGATTTTACTTCAGTAAGCTTGGACAAATTAGGGTCTCCACTCTGGTTTCCAAATCTTTACAAAGCTAGCAAAAGAGAGATACTAAATCTTGTTGGTGGCAAAAGTCATTGATGCTGTGGAAATAAACTTACCCTCGCAAGAAAAATTTATCTTCATTCTTCATCCATGCAAGTTCTTGATTAAAAACAGTCTATCTACTACCATAACACTTAGCAGTTATTGATGCTATTCTCACTGTTATAACTGTCTTAAGAAATGCAATATAAAAACAAACTTGAGGCTACAAATTTCATATTTCAAGCGACCAAAATAATTACAGTAGTGAAATGCTACTAATCCATGCATAGAAACAAGCAGCTTTGTCAAGGGAACCAGAGAAACAGGGAACATTATGAATAGAAAAATGATTCTCTACGGCTCTCAAAATAATTTGCTAATGTTCAACAGAAAAACCGGTCATCTAGTTATTCAAAGACCAACTGCAGTCTAGCAATGAACTATTTCATCTCATCTTTTGGCTGCATAAAACATGTTTGACACGATGGAAAAAATCAAGAGAGTCACGGGCCACGAGCTGGGTGAAAACAGAAACACCCACCAGCTTGGTCATCAGGTATCATGCCACCACCCTTGCTCGTATCTACTGCTTCTAGCAACCTCACTACCTCATCCATGTCAGGCCGTTTTTCTGGGGTCGGATACCAACATTTTCGCATGATGCTTGCCAATGAGCTTGGGCAGCATCTTGGAATTTCTGGTCGCATATTCTGTAAAAACATATTTGAAATATTATAAATTTTATCATCATAAAACCATGTCTTCTAATCGGATAAAAACATTTTCCAAATATTATACATTTCATCATCATAAATCCATGTCCTCTAATCAGGAAAAAGTTCAATGGGACTGGTCCTGCATGCCCGTAATAAATCCATAAAGATATAACTGAATCGGTCTAGTAAAAATTCTTTTGAAGACATTGGTGCAAAAAGACAAACATATTCATGTCATAAATTAAGGAAATATATATGCATATAGTGTTGTAATTATAAATCAAGTGTTGGTGCAACTAGGACAGAAATGAATCATGAGTTGGAAAGAAATAACTGAATAAGTCAATTACCTATAACCGGGGGCCCTTTCTAATAATAAGACAAAATAAGCTTAATTAATATTTGAAAACAATTGGTGATCATATATGAAATCTGACAACAAGTAACTTAAGCCAAATTACCGATATATCTCAAACTTAGTGAGGTTTGCTGAAGTTGAAATTGTCAGATATTTTAATATCAGAAAACCAATTATGTACACAGGCAATGCAGAAGCATATATCTTTCCACGTACACATGGCAATGCAGAAGTATATATATTTCCACGTACGGTAGTTTTTAATCAAGATGAAGTTCAGAAAACTTCCACAGGTGCACATATAAGAACCGCTTAAGAATCTAAAGTTTCTAGTTGTAACAAGACACTGACCTGTCGCACAACTGCAGATGAAACTTCAGCAAAACTAAGGTCAGGATAAGGCATGTCACAGCAGTAGATTTCCCACAAGCATATACCAAAGCTGTAGACATCGCATTTCCTATTGTAAGGCTTACCATCCAGGACCTACAAAAGGTTTTCTGTTAGAATTCCTTTCCACTTTTTAAGGAAAAGGGGAACTTAAAGCCAGAAAGAAAAGAAAGGAATAACAAATTGCATCAAACACTGAACTTCAATTACTCAACTGCAGTTCCAAGTGTCCACATAAAATACTTCTTCAAAGTTCAAACAATATTTCAAGTTAAGATTTTATTAAACCAGGTAGCTCCAGAGATTAACAAGAGTCATACCTCTGGGGCCATGTATCCAAGAGTGCCAGTTTCCCCAGTCATGTCCCTTGGATTCTGAGCTTCAACTCGAGCAACACCAAAATCAGCAATTTTCAAAGTTCTATGTGCATCAAACAACATATTTTCTGTTTTCACATCACGATGTACAATCTTTTTGGAGTGAAGATAACTCAGACTGCAAAGAAGTATAGAACAAATAAACCAAAATTTGATAATTTTGATCCCAACAGAAAACTTCACAGACTCTAATGTATTAAATCTCCACTCACCCTCTAGAGAGGTTCAAAGCAAGTTGAATCACGACTTTAATGGCAAGTTTCTTCTTCCTATTCCTGAACAAATATTTCTTTAATGTTCCACCTGGAAGGTATTCAACAACAACACAACACGCCCTGGAAGGAAGGGAGTTATGCCTATCATCTTTTGGAGGGATGTTAAGATTGGAAGTTCCCATTGAAGCTCCAACAAACTGTAACAGGCAATGAATTTTTTTGACAATGATGGACATAAATAAGTACTTAGATTGTGTTATGCAGCAATCTCCACATTGTAAAATGTAGCAAGAGAGAAAATAATTGAACTTTCCACCTTTGTAACATTTGGATGGTCAAGCTTATGCCATACAGCAACCTCTTGGCGGAATGATGCACGGAGAGCAGTAGCTTCAGCAGCTGTGGCAATGCCATCCTCCCCCCAATCTAATGTCTTCACTATAGTATCAAAAGTAACAGCATGTTGTGAGGATATCAGCAAGAAAGATGATTACTTAACTTCTGATGCTATGTAAAGTAACCATCTGATACTTAAGTGGGTTACCACAAAAAGAAAATGGAATTTAATTTCTTTGTTGTCTTATTTTATGAATTCAAAAATATGATAATACAGTTGAAATAATACTATTGATTTTTTTATGTTTTCCAGGGAAATGAAGATTTTCAAGGACTGCAGATGTAGTGATATGTAGGCATCAAATCATACACAACTGTTCTTAACAAAGAACATTTAGGATTTAGCATCTAAAACAGTATGATTTTACACACCAAACAACCGTGATAAACTAAGGAGACTTGTGAAGAACTCATGAAAAGATAGGAAGTCATTCTAGAATATTTGAGAAGTTAGATACTCATTAAAATGGATGTTACTGGATTTGCCAAAGTAATTTCTGCCAGTTTAGGAAACAAACAAGGGGTTACTCCACTTGAGCATCGAGAATAATTAAAGTCAGGTACAAGAAGAATAATAATAAATGGTTTTGACCAAAAAGTAAAACAAGCATTTCTGCATTTGCCAAGAGAACAGAATATTTGGGAACAAAAGATCCCAAGTTAAAATAGAAGTAGCAGTTTTGGAGAACTCATAAAAAAAGAGCGAAAATGCCTTCATTTATGTTCTTCAGTCACTGATGTGATAAGAAGTTATGTCAAAATCATTTATAATACAAAAAAATTTAAATGATAACTATCAAAAGTATTGCTTAGAAGTAACAAAGTCTTTCATCTCCACACCTTGGATTTGTCTAGAATTTAGTAAAATCCAACTTTTTGGCACTTACATATCCAAATTTGCCGTTTTCTAAGAGAATTTAGAAACAGTCATTTTAGACGAGTAGTAATTGAACAGAAGTGCTTAAAACAACAAAACTTCATAAGTTTTCATTTGATCATATAACGTATGGTGCTTTTGCAGATTGCACACACATTGCCAATACACAAGGCATTAAACTGAGTTTAAAAACCTTTAGAAGCCACAAATTAGAACGAAAGAGGTCCCGAAACTTATACAGAGAGTATGACCCTGTGTCAGAGCTTTTTTTTTTCTTTGCTAGGAGTAAAGATGATACGCAACCAATCGCAGCCTATTATTGAAGATAGAATCCTTAACTGGAAAGAGAAAGCACACAATAACTGAATAGTGAGAAAGACACAAGTGATAGTCAAGACATTTTTTCTTTATAAATGAAATGTATTAAAGAAAAAATGCACCAAGGGGGTGCAACCCATGTACAAAGATTATCCATTAGAGAGAAACTCCATGAAATCAACTATATCTATATCATTTACAAAAGAATTCTCTTTGACCCAAAAATTAAGGCTATTGAACCACTTTTCCCTAATTACATCAATTGGACTTTCAATGCTTTCAAAAGCTCTACGATTCCCTTAGTTCCAAACTATCCAAAAGATAGAAAGGGGATCATAGAGTAAGCTTAACACCATTCGAAGAAAAACCCTTTAGAACATAAGACATTGAGAAGAGCCAAGTGAGAGTCGAGACTCGATTTTTATTATGTTTAAGGAGTGCAGCCCTTAGTCTGAACTTCCTAGAAATCATGCATCAAAGAGAGACATACTTACATCTATGAAGTACATGTGGCAAAACCATGCCTTGAAATCTGCCTCATGTTTAAAACATGGAATTATTTCCAATAGTATGGTTTTTCAGCACGTTATAGAGACTGAAGTTATCAACTTAAGAATTACATTATCATCTGCTACATCAACCATACAAAGTAAAACGCTATAGTACTTTTTCTTTTTGCTAGTTCAAACACTATAGCACTTTTCTTTTTGCTTGTTTAAACATTAATAATGCTTACAGTGCTGAAAACATTTTTAACAATATATGAAGATATTTCAAGCTACAATTATTTTCCTAGAAATATCAGGAGTCACTTGCTCAAAAAGTAAAATTTTTTATGGTTCCATCAGTTAGAGTTTTTCTATTTTTGTAGAATGGCGATTGTTCTTTTGAGACTGAGTTAGAGTTAATCAACAACTCTACAATTGAAATTTTTAAATACCAATTAGCCAAATAACAAGTCAATTAGCTCTTCGATACACACACAATACACAGACACACGCACCATACACATTGTACTTGAGTGGACACTCCAGTGGTGGAACTTTTCTTCAACCAGTACTCAGCTAGAATGTAATCAAACTGCAACATTTCTTACCCTGTTGTTTAGCAACACATTCCTTGCTCAAGGAAGCTCAAAAGAAGAAAACACATAAACTTGGAGCTTATGTTATCTGGAATCGGGTATGAGTGTCGTATATGGGTACTTGTTCAAGTGTCAGACTCCTCTATTTTATGTAATTTTTCGATTAATTTGGACTGTCCAAATGTCATTCCCTTATAAAATCAACAAAAATAAACTCAAATTTAAGATTCACTACTTACAGTGAAAGCAGAATGAATGAAATACCTGCAACATCTTGGCCATCATACACGCCTCGGTACACGGTCCCGTAAGTTCCATGAGCTACAACATACCTCATATCCATCTTAGCTAAATCAATTTCCCATTGTTCGTTTCGCATAGGAGTTTCACTGTCTTTAGACCAAACCCGGCTCAAGTGCTTCTCCAATTGCATATCCCAGCGCTTGAAATCGATCATATCTGCTCTAAAGAACATCTCCTTGTTGCTTACATCTCCTTGGGGCTTAGATTTGTTCAAGGCAATATCTCTTTCAGTATTCTCTGTTTTTGCTGCACTTTCTACTCCCTCAACTTTGTTTGATTCCATTTTTATGAACTTGTAACTAAAAGAATTCTTCGAAAGAGTAAACAAATATAAACCCACAAATTTAAGACAATTTTTATCTTCGATTCAAGAAAAAAAAATTCAAATGAAGAATTAATTTATCGTTGTCAAAAGTCCAAAACAGAGCACCAAAAATCATTACACCATAAGAGGGAATAACAAAAAAGTTTTTCCTTTCCCAGTCTACAAATACAAGCTTAAAATTTTTAAGGAAATGCTGATTTCTGCAATCCCCCTTAAAAATCTGGAACGATACAAAAAGAATATAAACCACCCAAACATAAGTAGGGGCTCAAAACCCCGCCATCATTAATATCATTGCTGCAAAACAACAAATAAAAAGAGAACTGATTTTATTTAAGACCAAGAAAAAAACCCCAAAAAAGAATTTAATCGCAAGGGAAAAAAACAACCAAACACCGACCCAGAAAGACAAAAAAGAAAATTGAAACAGCAAACCAAACGGGACAAAGTACAGAGAATTTATATGGAAAAAGGCTAAAAAGAAAAAAGAACATGAAGAGACAGAAAAGTGAAGGCGCGAGGGATTGTCGTCTAAATTAGCTGCGTGACAGCTTCAAATCAAAGTATCAAACCTTTCCCAACTTTGATTCGTTGTTATTTTACTTGACCTCATAACGGATTTACCTGTCACTTAAGATCTCTTGACACTAGACCAAAATACCCTTATCTTTCTTTTTCTTATTTTTTTTTTGAAATACAAAGGGATGCTTCATATTCCATTTGGTAACAGAGACAATTTATAATTTAGCTTATGGTTTCTTAAAATTTTAGTGGAAATGTAGAATTATAAATTAGTGTTTGATAAATTATAAGGAAAAATATTTTTTGTGAGATAAATTTAATTTTTTTTTATAAACAAAAACTATTTGATAAACTGCTTTTAAAGTGTTTGCATTAATTTTTGTTTATAATAGACAAAAACAAAAAAAAAGTTATCAAATTGAAGATCGAAAGATGTTTATGTTCTACGTCTCTCTCTTCTTAAGATAAGATGTGTTTCAAAGTATTTAGCATTTAAGTTTTGATTAAAAATATAAAACGTTATAGTTTAGTTTTTCCCTTATTCAAATGTAAGTTCAACTCTTAGCAAAAAAAATGTAAAAATTATATGAATTTTTTTAAATGATGTTCATATAGTTCTCTTTAAAAATTTTATATTTACAACAATAAAATTAATGGTCGTACCCTATCATAAAAAATATATTCATGATAATTTTACTTTTACAAAAAAAAAAAAAATAGCTCATGAGCTAAGCTTTTTTTTTATAAAAAAAAGATAAAGATTAATCAAGTTGATTCTAACTATGATCTCTACCCATCAGTAGACAATTTACTTTGAAAACTATTGTGCATGACTTCTCTATTTATCAAAAACCGTGTATGACCGATCATATGAAAAGAAAAAAAAAATATGCTATATGACTAAGAACATAGTTTCGTATGACAAATATATGAAATATTTGATCACATTGTTCTCATAATTTCACAATTTCTTATTGGAGAGATTGAAAATTAAAATTCGATCACCAAATCTGAAATATTCTAGCATAAATCTAACGTAGCTAGACATGGTGAATCACGTCAAGAGAAAGAAGCTTATGTATTTTGATAGTTAGCCTAGGCCCGACTGATATATAATTACCTAATTTATCCTTTTGAATAATTGTAGATGTTCAATAAATAATTATAAATATTTGAGTGATAATTAATAGATTTGAACAACGATAAAAACGGTCGGTCTTCTTATTTATTGGATACGTGGATGAACAAAAACTATGCACAAAACGGAGAGCAATAACAAGTTGTAAAAGGTCATGTCTGCTTGTGCATATACAATCAACAGCTCGGATGGAGAAATTATTACACATTCCTGACCCATAGAACAGCAATAATACATCTTAGTAATTTTTGAAAATCTGAATGGTAATTTGTGAAAACTCCAATTGTAACATGAATGGACTAACTTTATTTTTTTTTAAAAAAAAAATTACAACTCGAGTTTCCAAGAATTACTAAAATGCATATTTACTGTTTCACAAGTTCAAGATCATGTAATAATCTCTAGCTCAGATGCGACTTCGATTAGCCAATTGTTAATCGAATCAAGAAGTATAGAATTTGAAAACAGACTAAGAAAACGTCTTTGACGCTTCAATATCTTGATTCCACACGGCTTCTAGTAATTATCTTAATTTGAAAAAGTTTGCCAAATTGAAAAGTTATTCAATGATCTCAAATCAGCGTGCTCTTTACAGCTATCAATCCTATCCTGCATCTTCTATTAAAGTACCACGGATTGACCAAGTTTTTGATGGACGGCTTAAATGGAAAAACCTGGCAATAATAATAATGATTATGACTAACTTGACTGAGAAAATAGTTCCGGACAAGACCAGAATATATAGGTGATTACCAAAAACAGAACAAGTCAACTAGCTTACTTATGGACGGAAAATACAGCCTGGTTATCTTTGCGTGTGGTGCCCGCAACAACTAGGGGGAACAAGATCTAATGAGACGTACAACTACCCATATTTTGCCTCCATACACCATACGGACGTCTCCCTTTCTCATGGCCCATGGGCTTGATGTGGAAAATATAACAGAAATGCACTCTTTAGTCTTTTCTAATCAATGCAATGTTATAACAAGGTTTACCTCGCAGGGAAAAAGAAAGAGGAAACACCCTAAACTACGGGTTTCTCATTAGGCAACGCCTAACTGGTAATTTCTTCTTCATTATCAGCTTTTTACCAACTTCCTTTATACTGGATGGGCCTGATGGTGAAGCAAAGCAGAGACTCTTAGGGTAGAGGCATCAACTTAAAATAAACAGAAACATCATATTATTTGCATGAAAGAAAAGTAGAATCATATTATTGCCACATATTAATAAGTTTACAAGAGATTTCTGATTTTTACATCCAGATAATGGTGAGATCTCCCTTTTTATGATGAGACTACTAAAAACGTAAAGATCAAAAACTTATTATTGCCACAGATTAATAAGTTTACAAGAGATTTCTGATTTTTACATCCGGAGAATGGTGAGATCTCCTTTTTTATGATGAGACTACTAAAAACGTAGAGATCAAAAACTTATTAAAATTTTCTTACCACAAATGTGTATTTGCAGGTCAGGCAACTCCCTTAATGTCTCAAGGGCACAATCAGTTCTATTTGATCAAGATCTTGTCATGAAAACAGAAACTCCAATGAATTCTACTTATCCTGCCCAAGGAAAGAGCCATTTTGAAGCTTAGCTTTATGGCAGTCCAATAGAAATTCTCCAAATGAAATACAGTATCACTAAATATTTGCAACGAAAAAGTACTGTAATATTCTCAAGGCTGGCTCCCAACATTAGTATTTTCACAGCTCAGAGTGATGCTGAACCCAACAGAGAGCAACCATGACCTAGTAGTGCGTTAAATATTTCACAGATCAACAAATAAGAAGCAAGTTCTTGAGCAGTGTGAGTTTGTTCGATTACAACCATATTTGTAAGTAAAAATTAAAATGACTCTTTTCAACTTGCTGGTTTATCTTCTCTCTCATATTGGTGTTGTTTGACAATTACTTCCGTGGATGAACAAGATACCAAAGAAGTCCAAGCACAATAACCTTGTCAATGATGACATAAGTAAAAAAGTTATCACATAACAAGAGGTGGCAATTAGGCAGGTCAAGTCAGGTCATTTCGGGTTTTGAGTAATTTCAAATCAGGTCAACTTGGCATTGATCCATTTTGGGATGGTCGTTTCATTCGGGCCACTTCAGGATTCATCTTGGGTCGAATCATTTCCAGTTTCGGTCTGATTCACGTTGACCCATCAGGTTGGCCCAGTTTTTCTTATTTCTTATTTCCTTTTCTAATTTCAAGTTAAGTCCTATTAGCACCAATAAGTTAGCTATTTTTCATTTAATTTCAACGTAACTAAGTTTGCGAAACAAGTTAATATTTTTTGAGTACATAAACAAGTTGGCATTTAACATAGAGAAATTATGTTCTTTGATTTTTTTTTTTTCCCATGAGAATGTATTAACTTCAAGTTGTGATAAAAAAAAAAACAATTTATACAAGTCATACAATCACATAAAAAAAAACAGTTTAAAATAGAAAACAAAAAAAAAAGGAATATAAATAGAACTTTACTATGAATTCCTCTTAAAAATAAAATTTTGACATAAATAAGTCGTTTTAAAAATTAATTATGGCATTTTAGGAACCAAAAAAATTAATTATGGCATAGCTACGTAAACAAGTATATGAAAAGTTATTGTTCAATTGTCTCTAATCTTATTTGATCTATTTAAGTTCTTATAAATTATTAATGCTTGCTTTGTTTTGATTTGAAAAAGTGTGATTATTCTTCAAATTTCATGAAAATGTAAGGTCAGACGTTCAACCCCATATAATAAATATTAAATATTATATAACTCAATATTAGAGGCAAAAGGTCTTAGGTTTAAATCACTTGTATAGGAAAACCCAAAAGAATAAAAGAAAAAGGGTGTTCCATTGAATGCATCAAAATTGACCACTGCTTTTACTATGATGAGGTATGCAGCCAAGAGTTCATCGTATGTTATGAAACTGATTGACAGTAAAAGGAATAACTTGCAATATGATGTTTATCATAAGCAAATTTATATATTTGTTCTACCATCATTTTTTCTATAATTATGGGACAATATGTTCTACTTCACCACCATAAGTTTAACTATGTAATTTTTTTGCTAAGAAAAGAGTTTGGGTTCACGTTATTTAGGGTGTTAGGTCACTCGGGTTCAGGTCATTGTGGGCAACTTCGAATTTGGATGGTCATACTATTTTAGTATATTTTAGGTTTGGTCAGGTCCGAGGGTTTTCGGGTTGGGTAAGATTTTGCCACCCTTATACATAACTTTTCTTTTTCTCTTACGAACAAAAACTATAGTATTAACTTCTCATATATCTTCAAGATCCAAGGTGCTAGGGTTCTGTCTTATTATATATAAAACCATAATTACCAGCATGTTGTGCTTTTTTTTACTTCTTTTCCTTCTATAATTACTTAATTTTCCCTTGAACAATGAACAAGCAACAGTAATGGACGGCTTCAACAGAACTTCAATAATGAAGGCAAAAGAACAAAATTACCATGTAGTATGAGGTATTAATTTCTATACTGTGAAGCTAATTCTTTATACTATGACGGCTATACTAAAATGAAAGTGACTAACCTTGATGCTGAAGAGAATACCACTGTCAGAAACCTGTTGACCAGCTGTGACTTCAAGGCCATGGATATACCCAGCAGATGGAGCCTTCACTACATGCTATTGAATTAGAAAAAAGAGAAAAGATTAACATTTAGCCGTGAAAAAAAAATAACGTGCAAAATTTTAGCTGCTACCAGTACAAACCTCCATCTTCATTGCTTCTAAGACTAATATAGGTTGACCTTCTTCCACCTTTGATCCATCCTTCACCAGAACCTTGACCACTAAACCAGCCATGGGTGCCACCACAGTTCCTGGAGGATGTGATGTGGTCTCGAAACTAGTCTTATGTTGGGTTTCTTCATTGTCAGACAACTCAAGGCCCAACTGTTGCCTGAATTCATGATGTTGCGAGCCATTCCATATATGAATGTGCCTAGTTCGGTCCTGCCAAGCAAAATCAGATGTTAAATCAGTACCAATAGAGAGCAAGAGAAAGAGAGAGAGCATATTATTTGCATAGATGTGCAAATCCACCTAAAATAATCTCAAACCTATTGGGTAATGGCAGGTTATTACTGCAAATGTTTATCATACCAAAGGCATGCATCTAATCGATATCAGTAAGAATTATAAAGCATTTAGTAGCAACATGACATCCATGCTTATGAAGTGCACTAAAGTAAGAATCATAAAGCATTTAGTAGCAACATGACATCCATGCTTCTGAAGTGCACTAAATTTCTAGATGAACAAGCAATACAGAAATAATTACTCTCAAGAATGCTTATAAATTAATCCATGCACATCTTTAAACATCCTCTCAGAGAAACCCATCTACCTTGGAATAATCAGCTAAAGTAACATCCATGCTTACACCATCAGCTTCAACTCTAAAATTATGATTGCCTAGGTATGTTACTTTGACTTCGAAACCAGGAGACCTGTTTTCTCCCATCTGCATATGCACATACAAATTCTTGAGGGAAAAAAAAGAGAGAAGAAACTCAAAAATATGTAACTAGTGGGACAAAATGTGGGGAAGAAAAATACGAGATATAGAAAGATAGAGAGATGAGGAAGACACCCAAAATTAGAAATCACTTTAGAAGATGAAAAGTTCAAGTACAATAACTGGCAATTGAAACTATCATTTACATGAACCGTAAGTAGATTTATACCTTGATCAGATAATTTGCATCTGGCTGGTAAGTGATAGAAAGTGACAAAACCTTTGAGCCACTGCTATCATAATCATTTTCCCACTCAAGTTCCATAGTACGCCTAACGGGATGATGTACTCTAAAAGGAGGATGAGCATACCATATGGAAGATGAGTTGTGGCCCCCTGGGTAAGTTTCCACGCCAACATATTAAGAGGAGTTCATGGAACAACTATAAAATATACTCAGACAAGACAATGACGTTCAACTTACCTGGGGGAATTTTCTTCAACTTATAACATTCCTGTTCACAAACACAAGCAGCCACCAGGACCGCACTATGTTTCGCAGAATCATATGCCTTTTTTACTGCAACTGAATTATTAGGGTCAACAAAGAGGTCATTTCTATGATGCTCAATAAAATGGGTTTCCACATTGCCATCTTTAAATGCCCTATGGTTAGAAAGTTTTTGAAGGAAATTTATATTGGTTGGTACACCTGCAACCTGCCAAAGAACAAAAGTATGAATAACTGAATCAGGATTTATCTTTTTTTTATAAGCAAAAGTGATGGAGAACCATAGTTGAGATCTTATCTATGTTAGTTAGGAAACTAGTTATGTTATTTTGGAAACTCTTTATTTTGGGATTTTATTTACTTTCTATTATTTGGAAATTTGTTTCCTAATGTATGTAGGGTTGGTGCCTATATAAGCGCCAGCTTAAGTTGGCTTTATTCAGACTGGAATTATAAATTAAGAATTGATTATCTTTGTTGGTTATTTCCCCTTGCCTATTTCTGTCTGCTATCTCTACTGCTTCTCTGTTGTTTCTCCCGTTTCTCTATTCTATTTCTGCTTCTACCTATCTGTCCGGCATCAAGTGGTATCAGAGCCGAATCCCTCCCCTCTTTCAGTCCAAATTCACTCCCCAACTTTATCAGGTACAAAAAAAAAAAAAAAAAAAAAATCATTCCTGAACAGTACCAAAAACTAATAAAAGGTAAGATCCAACCACATCCGCCGCCCCCCTTATTAAACCACCACCACCACCGCCAAAGAGAGTCGCGACACTGTCGACTTTGCACGGCCGATCTGCAGTTTCCGGTCATCTCTCGTCGAGTCCGACTCCACCACTGCGATCGGAATCCAGTTTCCGACCTACCCGTTGCAACCCGAATCCAATCCGACCAGGTTTGTCTCGAGTTAGACTCGACCCGGCTGCTCAACCCATCCCAACCCGCACTGGTATCAAACAGAAGCCAGACCACCCGAGCCGAGCCAAGTCGCTGAGCCATCCAAGCCAAGCCTGGAACTGCTCCCATCACTGTTTCAGGCAAAATTTTGCCTAATAAACTGTGGTTTTTTTCCATTTTAAAAGCTTTACTAATATTTTATTCAAACAAATTTAGTAAATTGTGTTTGGTTCATTATTTCATCATTAAAAAAAAATTATTAATGATACCAATTTATTGTTGTCCCATGTCTGCCTTTTGAATTTGTTTAACCCTCATTTTAGTTACATTTCACTAAAACACCATTGCATTCACACCCATCAAATTAGTAACCGTCCAAATTAATTTGGAAGTTTTGCTTGTGTGCATCTTGGTAATTCCCCATTCTAGTTAGTTGGTGCAATTAGTGTTATTTCGGCATTTCCTAATTTCTTATACAATGGTTAATAACAGCATCTCAGAAAATTCACCAGACATTCACGCTATAAACAATATCAAAAGTGAGCTTGAGTCTCTTAAAGGTGTCCTTAATGCCATACAACAACTTCATGAGGGCATGACTAGACTACTGAGAGATACTGGTAAACAATCCATAAGAGAATTGCCTGAGTCGTCCGTTAGACATCTATATCAGCCGCCTTATTCTGTAGGGTCTGCACCAGGCTTTTTTCCCACCCCAAGCCTCCCAGGAGCTTCACATAGAGCGAGTCATATTCACCTCCCAACCAATCGACCTCCCCCTTTGAGAGACACCAACCCTTATGAATCCTTCCTTGAAGATGATCAATCAAACCCTAGGTACCTGCCTCAACACGCACCTAGGCAAGTGATGTATGATCAATACGAACGAGAGGATCCTAGGCAAGTAGTTCGCCCTGGTAGAGTTCGCGATCAAAATGCTAGGCGTTCACCTCCTCCCCGTGGACAAGGTTATGGTTATGAGGATTTTATTGATAACACTAAACGGATTAAGGTTGATGCCCCTATGTATGATGGGAAATTAGATCCCGCCATATTCTTAGATTTGATAGTTGGTATGGAGGATTATTTTGAGTGGTATGGCATGTCTGATATAGAGCGAGTCTGTTTTGCCAAAATGAGACTAATAGGAACCATTAGGACATATTGGCAAGCTGTCCAACATAACCTAGAGCGCTTAAATGAGCCATCAATCACTCAATGGGAGATCATGAAACAGACTTTGATGGAGAAGTATCTTCTTACCTATTATCAATGCCAATTGGTTGATCAGCTTCTCAATCACAAACAAACTTCTGATGTCACCGACTATATGACTAGGTTTGATGAACTTATGCTTAGTTGTGGGCTAGAGGAAGAGTCTTTCATTACTATTAGTAGATTCCTGAATGGCCTGAGGGCCGATATTAAAAGACAAGGTGTTCTGTATTCTCCTATGTCGGTTGAAGATGCCTATCACAAAGCCCTAGAAATAGAAAAGTACCTCAAGTTGTCAACTTTTTGTCATATGCCTTTTCAGGGGTAGCGAGTCTCAATCAACCTCTGGGGATAGCACTAAGCGAAGTAGTGAGTCCAGTTCCTCTCTTTCCTACACTCCTCATCCTAGTACGTCCTTGCGTGCATCTCATTCTAGTATGTCCTCCATTCAGTGTCATCATTGTCATGAAAAGGGACGCATTGCAGCTAGATGTCCTCAACATGCTTTAGTTTTAGATTCTGAATCTAATGACCCCACTAAGAGCCAAATCGTCGTTGTCAATCCCATAGAATATTTTAGGGATGAAGAGGATTTGAATGAAGAGGGTAGGACTCATCGTGTTAACGTTGTGGAGTGTCTTTTACCAACTAGTCAACTTGAAGATTTAGGACCTACTGGGACACTCTTAGACTCAACTCCCTGTGGTATTGTTCAAGACTTGTTGAGCCCTCCACCTATTGACTTCATTTTGCCCTTTGATCCTATTGCTCCTTCTCCATTGCCCTTTTTGCATTTGCATGTCGAGCCTTCACATGAAATTGCGTTACCTAATGTGAATGGGAAATTTTCTATTGAAATACCTCGTACAGCTACAGATTATAATAAAAGTGATCTTGTCATGATCTTTATTCCTTCTGCACATTATTTTGACCAAGCTCTAAAAGAACCACCTGATTAGCTTACTGGACCTTTTTCTATTATCTGTAAAGTCGGACCTTACACTTTGCTTGATTTACTTGAAAATTTCAATATTAGCCCTGTTTTCACTGTGAAAAATTTAACACCTTACCAAGATACCTTGGAGCCTCCTGTTGTGTCTTCTCATGTTCATGCAGGTCCGACTCATGTGCTTGGAACCATATGGAATGTTGACGCCTTTCCTTTGTCTTATGGGACCTTACATTGCTACCTTGTCCAGTGGAAGGGTCGTCCAAAAGCAGAGAGTACTTGGCTTTCCGAATAAGTGTTCTGTGAACTTGATCCTGAGTTGGTATATTGATATCTTCATTCTAGCTCGCCTACGTCGAGTTCTTTTCAACCCAAGGAGAATGATGGAGAACCATAGTTGGGATCTTATCTACGTTAGTTAGGAAACTGGTTATGTTATTTTGGAAACTCTTATGTTATTTTGGGATTTTATTTACTTTCTATTATGTGGATATTCGTTTCGTAATGTGTGTAAGGTTGGTGCCTATATAAGCATCTGCTTAAGTTGATTTTATTCAGACTAGAATTATAAATTAAAAATTGATTATCTTTGTTGGTTATTTCCCCTTACCCTAATTTCTTTTCTACCTAGTCTATTTATGTCTGCTATCTCTACTGCTTCTCTGTTGTTTCTCCCCTTTCTCTATTATGTTTCTGCTTCTACCTATCTGTCCGGCTAGGAAACTAGTTATGTTATTTTGGAAACTCTTTCTGTCTGCTATCTCTACTGCTTCTCTGTTGTTTCTCCTTTCTCTATTTTGTTTTCGCTTCTACCTATCTGTCCAGCATAAAAAAGTATGGCATAAAAAGGCATCAAGGGGTTACAACCCATTTACAAGGACCCTAGGTGCAAGAAAGAGACTCAATGAACTCTACAAAATGAAGATCATGTACAAAAAAAACCCCCTCAACCCAAAAGATAAGAAGGTTAAGCCAACCCTCTTTAAAGAAGTGCCATCTTTTTTCCACATTCTTAAAGGCTCTCCTATATCTCTCCAACCAAGCCATCCACATAATTGAAGGAGGAATCAAAGCAAGCACTTATCCGCTTTACTTTGGAAGCATGAATACCACTTCAAGCCCAAAGTTCATTGAAGATGGACCAGCCACAGACCCCAGAAAGACCCATAACCCAAATAGCCAATTTCCAAAGAAGACAGGTCCAAGAGCAATTAAGCAAAATGTGATGAACGGATTCGGCTTTCTCCTTACAAATTTAACACCGATTCACCATATATTTTCCTCTCTATTGAAGATTGTCAATGGTCAAAATTCTTTCCCAAGATACTTCCCAAGCAAAGAAAGCCATCTTAGAAGGAGCACAATTCTTCCATATATAACTTTCCAAGGGAAATTTGGATTTCCTTCACTTTAAAGAAGAAGGGAATTGTAAAAAGAGCTAACCCCAAACTTCCCATTTGCCAAAAGACTCCACTTCACTCTATTCGCCCTTTGTGTGTTAATTTTTGCTCACTAAATCTTCTCTAAAAACTCTTCAACTTCTTGGAGCTCCCAATCTTGCACATGGCGGAGAAACGAAATATTCCAAACAACCACCCCATTACTCAAAGACACACAATCACAAATCAAAGCTTCTTTGTGTCTTGCAAGAGCATACACCCTAGGGAAAGAATCCTCCAAGGTGGTGTGTCCACACCACACATCGTGCCAAAAACTAATTGAGTCACCAATTCCCACCTCGATATACAATTTAGGAAGAAAAACATCTCACTCCTTTCTAATCCACTTCCACACCCCCAACTCCATATGGTCCTTTCACCTCTTTCAACACCCACCCACTATGGTCCTCCCCATATTTGGCACAAATATCTCTCCTCCAAAGGAGCTCCTTTTAAATAGAGAATCTCCATAACCATTTCCCAAGTAAACCTTTGTTGAACCAAGTGAAGCCTTATTGACCCAAGTGAGTGATCTGAGCCCCAACCCTCCTCTCATAATTGTTTGCTTCCCAATGTCCCATCTAACCAAATGAAACTTATGATCCCCTACTGTGTCACCCCAAAGAAATCTGCTTTGGATGCTTTCAAGCTGTTTTGCAACCCACAAGGAGTTGGGAAAAGAGACATAAAGTAGATAAGGAGGCTAGACAACGTGCTCTTTATGAGGGTCAATCTGCCCCACCCCCCACCCAACCTCACCCAGAAAGATAACTTTTCTTCCACCCAGCAAGCTTTCTTTCAAACCTCTCAACGATAGGATCCCACACACTCTCTCTTTAAATTTATCTACTTCATCTAAACGATGAAATATGGCTTGTGAAGAAATTGACTGCTCATATTGATTACAGGCTTTACCAAGGTGTAGAACCCATTAGGTATGGGGCAATACACATCCACAAGGAAACTAGCAATATCGTTCAAGACCACAAGTTGTTAGCATTAGTTAAAACAGCATTATATCAACTTGCTTATCTGATAAGTTTCTAAATACAAAATCAATATGCAGGATTGCCTTGGCATGGGAACCATCAATTACCTTCCAAACCGTCAGCTGCAAATTATTCAGTATGATTAAATTATTGTGGAAGAAATTATCCTTGGAATCATTCTGCCAAGTTGACTATGAGAGTAAAGATAATCGGTGATAAATCCACCATATGGGGTATTGGAGTCAAGTGCAAAATTGGAAAATCTCACAACAAAAACTACAAGCTCTTTTGCATTGGAGCTGAAGATATACCTGAAAGTTAGAAAGGCTATCCTTCAGTTTGACTAATGCTGCAGCACGGTTTTCTCCCCAGACTACAAGCTTTGCAATCATAGGATCGTAGTGCATGCTAACAGTGTCTCCTTGTTCAACCCCAGTTTCAACTCGAACTGCTAGATGGCACAAAATTCAACATAAGAAGGTTGACATAATTACATAAATACATCAAGGGGACAAGACTACATTAAGAAGTGGTGGTAGGCACAATTCAGGACAACTAAGAAAAAATCCTACTCATTTTATATCACACATCCAATAGAACCAAGGGCTGGAAGTATTAGATTAAAGGTATATCTAATTTGAGGGATGTTAATGGCGGTCTGCTGGAGACAACTATTCATGTAGTGATACCCAAAAGATGAATCAGCAAATAGAGATGTGGCAGAAATCAACACTCAATAGTGTAGTTTGTAGTAATTGTTTTCATTATATATAAGTTACTTGGCTACTGTATTGCAACTACACCTGCTGATGAGATTGAAACAGGACAATAATGATGAAGGACTCCAGTTGCAGGAAGAAATCCTTTCTGAACGTTTTCAGCATATATTCTGGCTTCAAAAGAGTGGCCTGTCAAGATAATGAGTAATCATCCACCAGTCGAGAATGCATAACCATAAACATCCAGGAATTATAATATTTTGTCTATTAGACTCAAGTATGCAAGAGAACATAAAAATTCTAGCACAGCAATCACAAGTCAGTAAGAAAAAAGAAATATGATCACTGTTTTAACCAAAAAAAAACTTCCTGGACCAGTTGGAATATTGGGCCGCCAGGCATTTATACTATAATTATCAAACCTAAGATTTAACCCATCAATAGGGATGTTTTAACTGTTTAGCCATCTAATCACACAATTTAAAACAAAAATACAACGAAATGTTTTAAAAAAAGAATTAAAAGATAAAAAACTAGAGATACCATTGAAAATTGATATCTTACTCATCTTGACACTTGTAAATAACTAGATATCATAAGTCTCAAGAGAAATAATAAATCAAACTAAGGTTTCATGTAAGAAATCTAATGATCTAATGCATTTTGTATAGACATACATAAAACAGTTGCGAGATCACGTAACCAAAGCAGGTCATGGTGAATTTGGTTTCAATTAGTAAAAAGTTGAGAAGACACATATATGAGTAATAATTCACAGAAATGGAGGCTTCTTGATAAACATAGAATATAGAAAAAAAGATGCCCTAAATTCGGTTGCACCAAAAAGGGAGCACTCTTCTACATTCAGCCTCATATAGGTTTATTACAACATGGACTTTTCCTAGATTACTGCCTCTAAAACAATAGAGTTTGCAATTTAAATTCATAGGAAGAATGACCTTCTGCAGTTTATTACGTGACAAGGCAGTTCCTCTTGCACCCCTGAATAATGCAGTTTGCTTTCTTGTAAAATTATACGCAATTTATTTAACTAATCACGCTCTACTAAGTCATGTGACCCCTTCTCATTATAGTAACTTATGGACTTTTGTACGTGACTATAACCATCTCATAGGACAATTTTCTCTCTTCATTCTAAACCAGCTTCTCAGAGTTCGGATCTATCAAGTTCTATCTGCTCAGGGCTTATTTCTCGTCCATAGAGACATACATTCTTCTGCCTAACTCATTTCACCAGGATGCTTTGCCAACATTTTGTACAACTTCATCACAGCATGGGTAGTCTCACAGCCATTTTATTAAGCGTACTTCATCCATCACGTGTTCTTTTTTGTAAGTATCTACCAATTAATATATTACTCCAAAACCTTCTGTCTAATCCTATGTTAACTTCTCCAAAAATTTAACTTAATCTTACTCCTATATAGTATATACATAAATAAAAGTGCAAAGCTACTTAATTGACAAAGAAGCCCACACAAAGGACTCTTTATTGTATTTGTCAAGTCAATTTATTTGTGGCTAGTGTAAATTACAAAAAGTCAATGCCAACTTTTGATCTAAGCCTATTGTAAGAGGAGTTTTCCAATACATTGTGCTATCATTTCACTTTAGGCGCCAACGCATAACATATCTCCGAAACTACAAATCCTTAAATCTTTTTATCTCTGCCCCCCCCCCCCCCCCCCCCCCCCAAATAAAAAAAAGTTCCTATATTCATGTTTAGGTTAAGGAGGAGATAGTAAAAAGAAAGAGAAGCCCCAAATGACTTTTTCAGGGCTGAAAATGGAAAAAGAATGAGATCACCTGATAAGGGCACCTGCAACTGACTTATGGGAAGAGGCTCTCCATTTGCAACATGGATTTGCCATTCTACAAGATCTTGACCAACAACCATCTCAGTCACAGGATGCTCAACCTACAGAAGAATATGAGTGCACCCTTTTAGGATCTTCTCAAGCTTATGGATTCAAGATAATGAGATATAAGATAGTAACTAAAGCACCTGAAGACGGGTGTTCATTTCCATAAAATAAAATTGGCCTGATACAGTGTCAACTATGAACTCCACAGTGCCCGCATTATGATAACCAACTGCCTTCAAATATCAGATAGGGACAAGACATTAGAATATATTACTGAACGGAGTGACCTCCCAAAAAAAAAAAAAAAAAAAAAGAAACTATTTAGCTGCTCTTGAATTTGTTAGGATGCACATTACAAATTGTTTCATTGGAAAGAGAAAAAAAAAATCATTGAGCTTCTCTCTAAAAAGAAACTAAAGGAAAATGAAAATCGTTTTATTTAGGGTGCAGCTTCAGAACATGGAACAATATATACAATCAAGCAGAGACCTCTATTGCCAAGACCAGAACCAGGAAAGTGAAAATGATACTAGCACTAAATAAAGAGAAAAAACCTTTCCAAGAAACACTTAAAAACAAAATGGATGAGGTATGCCTTTGAGGGGAAATGGGGCAGCTCTCTCTCTCATTTTTTTTTCTGGGGAAGTGTGTAGGCCCAGGTAAGCATTCTCACAGCAAATCAGCTTTTATGGCCACCCAAGAGATTACAACAATCAGTCGGACAAAACCCAGCAGTTCAAACTACAGTACAGCTTGCTTTAAAACATATACTAGTTTTTTTTTTTAAAAAATCAACAGTATTTATGGTTCCCCTCAATTCCGCTTTAATGTCCATGATTTCCCTATCCATGCATGCCACCAGGATAATAATCATGACATAGAAAAAGGGATAATCATATATAGTCTGAACAGACATGCCAGGGGAAGCCAGACAATCATCAGAAGTGTCAATAAAAGTGCATGGTCATTGCTTGAGAGGGGAAACTAACGAGCTATCAACAATCCATGTCCTACTATCAAACAAAATGACTTAAACGAAATGTTACTGAGAAATATTGATTAATAAGAAGAGAGAATAAATTTAATCTCATTAATGTTCCAGACAAGTTATGAAGGCTTATGATTCCATTTTGTACAAGTGAGCTTCTGCAGTGACAAGGCATCTTATTCAAGCATATCAAAAGTTTCTCCTTCTTTTCTTAATTTTATTTGTTAAAACCCACACAGGCCTCAAACCTTTGTCCACTTAGTGCGTAGGGAAATGTCCATACCAATGCTCCAAAGCGGGCAGGACTTCTCCCTTTTTTTCTTATTACAGTGATTATGATAATTTTTACTCATATCATCTTATTCAACCAATAACATATTGATTAGAAATTAAATTTGAAAGACATACCTTGGCTGCAGATACAGCAGCTTGACCTAAGTGGGAGCGGAAGTCATCAGTAACATTTGGCTGCATGAGTAGAGTCTCAATCACAACTTTTATGGATCTTTAGTAACAAACATGAACTGAAAACATAGAAAGTGATCATTACAGCTGGAGCTTCTTCAATAATCTTCTGGTGTCTCCGCTGCACACTGCAATCCCTCTCATATAAATGCAGAACATTGCCTTGTTTGTCCCCGAATATCTACAAAACAAAACGGAGGAGAATCTAATGAATCAGTATGTAAACCTCCTAAAAATTCAAATTCATCACAATTCAGTGCAGCATATTTGTCTGCAAAAGATTGGAACAATAAAGTTTATACAGGATAATCAAGGAGAAAAGGCATAAGGCTAAATTACGCAAATATACAGAATCAGCTGTCAAGTCTAAATTGACTGTTTTGAAAAGCAATGTTAGTGGAAATGAATTGACTGTTCTTCAAAGTACTTTTAGTAGAAATGATACAACCAACAAACACTACCTGGACTTCTATGTGTCGTGGTCGAGTGATGTATTTCTCTAGCAAAATTGTGTTTATGCCAAAAGAAGCAGCGGCCTCACGTTGTGCTCCCAAGAAAGAGTCAACAAACTCATTCTGACTTTGCACAATCCTCATTCCCTAAAAATGTGCACATGGTTAGAACTTTGTCTAGAAGAATGAATATCAAACATAATAAGACTAATCCTTATTCATACTTTTTCTTTATCAAACCGAACTAATTCTATCAAGTATCAAAATTATTTTTGGATAAATTAAATAAATTATTAAGTTATAATCTTCAACTAGAAATACTATATTTATGATAGTTGTAGCATCAATAATCTTCAACAAACATAAGATTACTGACTGAATCACAAAAATGGTTAAGGTTTGAAGGGAACTAACACACCTTCCCTCCACCTCCATGTGTTGGCTTTATCAAGAGAGGATATCCAATCTTATCTGCTTCTAATTTCATAAGATCAATATTTTGCTCATCACCATGATATCCAGGCACAAGTGGGACTCCAGCTGCACCCATTATTCTCTTTGATGCACTGGTCGAGATATAAAACTTGTCAATAGGAAAATTATTCCAAACAATACCATAATAACCACAGCTTGTACTATGAAAATATATATTATATACGTATATGTATGTAGAGAGAGGGAGAGAGGGAGAGAGAGAAACAGCGAAACAACCAAGCACACAGATATTATCCATTCACTTACAGTAGCTAGTACCTTTTATCACCCATATCCCGGATTGCAGATGCCGGTGGCCCAATAAATGTAAGACTTTTATCTTCACAAAGTTGAGCAAAATCAGCACTTTCCGATAAGAAACCATAACCAGGGTGGATAGCCTAATTATCAAAAGAAGACATCCACTCTGAAAAGCATGTCCTTGCATTTAACAAAAAATAATAAGCAATTAACCAGCAAAGCTATATCTAACATGATACAAGCAACAAGAAGCAAATAAAACCTCATGCAATGACCAAGTACTATAGCACTAAAACAATCAACCACAACACAAAGCTTCTAAGTCATGTGTAAGGAAGATATGGATAACAATCAACAACATCGCCTAAAGATTTCTACAGAGAACTAGCGCTTAATTGTGCTATCCATAAATCCGTAAGATTGTCTAGCGACAATCAAAATAAAATCATCAATTAAGTTGAAACACTAAATTTTAGTCGGCGTGTAATTGACCAAAATTAAAATATACAACGGTGCTATACAAACTTTTATCACTTGACTTTCACTATTCCTCCATAAGTAAACACACAAAACGGTAACGAATTGAAATTCCATTTCACTTTCTAATCCCATACTTTATCGGCAATCAAACAGGGAGCTTACCCAGTTCTCACCTGTGCGCCAGTACGAATCGCGGCCTCAACGATGGAGGAGCCATTGAGGTAACTGAGCCGAGCCGGAGGCGGACCGATGAAGACCGCCTCATCGGCCAATTTTACATGGAGCGAGTCCTTATCGGCTTCGCTGTATACAGCGACAGTTCGAATCCCCAATCGCTTCGCGGTTCTCATGATCCTGCAAGCTATCTCGCCTCTGTTAGCTATCAAAATTTTCTCTATGGGTTGCCGTTTCATCTGTTGTGTGGTTTCATTCAGAAAAGAAGAATCGGAGAATAGTCTTATTTGGAGAAGTGAGTGTTCGCGGTGTAGCTTTCGACGGAGGATTAATGCCATTAACGTCATGGTTCCAAGCTCTGCAAGTGAAAGTGTAAAATGGTTTGACTAGAAAAGAGTATCAAAGCGTAGATGAGCGTCGGGGTGCTATGGTTTTGGTTATTTAAGGCCGTTAATTGGGAGTTAGTTTTGGCATAATGAAATTATTTTCTTGATGGGGTGACGTTTTATTGGTCCGCATTTATTAGATTTCTACTTTTGTTTCGCTTGAATTTTTTTTTTTGGAATATGATTAATTTAATGTCAAAATCTCGTTGATTTTCCATTCTCAATAGGATAATGAGATGTGAAATGTGATTCGAAACATTAATTGCTTTAAAGTTAACTTAATGTTGAGTAGAAATTTTAAAATTGAATTTATCTAATGAAACAGAATAAAAAATCAAATAAAATTATAAAACATATTTGAATTTAAAAGCAGTTTTTAAAAACTTTTTTTATGTTTAACAAATAATTTCTTAAAACAGTTTTTAAAAAATTAATTTTCAAAAACTGTTTTTTGAAAACTTCATATTGGTGTTTTCTAACATAATTTTTGAAAAATAATCTTAAAATCAGTGTTCACTTTTTTTATTTCATTCTTCTTCTATGATATATAAAAAAATATTAAAATTTTAAAAATAAAATAATATTAATTATTTTTAAATATTTAGTAAATAAAAAATAAAATTAATATAGATTTTAAATTTAAACTAAAAATAATTAAAAGGTGTTTCAAAACAATTTTCAAAATAAAATTATCAAAACAACATTTTATTGTTTTTTGTTTTGAAAATCGTTTTTAAGTTACAGTTATCTAAACATGTTTTCTTCATAAAATATTATAAAATTATTTTTAATTTTTATTTTAAAAAATTAAAAATTAAAAGTTATTACCCAAACATAACCATAAAATTTCACGATGCAATTAAAATTGTGGATAATGAACAATAATTGTATGATCGTATCTTTTTGTAATGGATATGTGTCTGATGTGGTGCTTGTCTGGCAAACTGTTCCTTGTACGTAACATTAACATGAATGATCTTATCCTATGGGCTATTAGTGGGTTGGGTTTGAAAACTTTGCAGATAGGCTTTGTCAGGATGGCTTGGGGCTTGGGCTCTTTTGATTTTTTTAAACAAAACAAGCAAGGATCAATCATAAAGCCTTTGGGCTGAATGATACTCCATTTGCTTAGACCCTAGAAGTAAAAACATAGGGTTATATAAATAGAGAGAAAAAATTCAATATCTCGCTAAGAAAAACCTTCAATATTCATCATATCTCAAACTTAATGTCGACCAATAACGGTAAAAAATCAAAATTGAGATTTTGAGACTATAAAGTTTTAGGTTCATTTTTTATTATGATGTGAGTTATTTGTCCAATTTGTATATTGGTTATTCTCTCAATATAGTATTAGTAATTTTTTCTTAAGAAAAAATTGCTTTAATTTCTCTTTAAGAGAATTTCCAAAGAATGTCTTATATGCGTTAGTAATAATATTATGAATTTATAATGTGATCAGATCAATCATTATAATTATATATAACATTGTTTCAATAAGAATAAAGTAAAAAGAGGATGAAAAGAAGAAGAAATGTTTTTTTTTCCAGCTAGCTATCGAGTTTTGTTTTGAGAAAAAGAAGTCTCGAGTTTTTTATTTTGTTTTTTGCATTTGTTTCTTTTCTTTTATTATTTAGAATTTATTTAAAGTTTTTTAATGATTTTTAAAAATTTTAAATCTATATGGCATAAAAATTTGAGAATTAAAACAATCATGTGGTTAATATGACGACTTTTTACATAAATTTAGTCAGAATATAACAATTGCAACAAATTCAAAAATGTAGAGTAAAAATTACCACCAACTAAAAGGCGGGGTAGGGCTTGCAGGTATCCCTTAAAACTAAAGGTATTGAATGCAATTAAGGCAAAATAAAAAGTATAGGGCCAAAGAGTTGCAACTTATAAAAGCCACATTTGAAATGGGTTTTGTTTCAGACCATGGCATTGGAATTACTTCCTGTGGCAGTTGTGGGTGGTGGTCCACTTGGTTCTTCTTCACACTTTGCTTACACTTTACGTAACAAACAATAATTGCAATTGTGGACTATGTATGAGCTTTTCAGAATCTTTGGTGGAACATGTGCAAAATGTTGGCTTGTACTCCAATTCCAGTTGAACAATTTTGATTTGTATTCCATCTTTGCAGCCCTGAGGGCCCATAAGTATTCCTTTTTTTCACTGTTTTCTATCTGTGTTTGGAAGAGATACTAACAGTATGTTTGGATACGGTTTTTAAAAACTGAAAATAGTTTTCGAAATTTTTTTTTTTTATGTTTGGTAAACAGTTTTCAAAAATAATTTTTTAAAATAGTTTTCAATAACTGTTTTCTGAAAACTCCAAATTGATGTTTTCTGACATAATTTTCGAAAAATAGCTCTAAAATCAGTGTTCACTTCTCTATTTCTTTCTTCTTCCAGGTATATAAAGAATATTAAAATTTTAAAAATAAATAATATTAATTATTTTTAAGTATTTAGTAAATATGAGAAATAAAATTAATATAAATTTTAAATTTAAACTCAAAACTAAAAATAATTACAATGTATATCAAAACAGTTTTCAGAATAAAATTATCCAAACGACATTTCATTGTTTTATGTTTTTGAAACAGTTTTCGAGTTACAGTTATCCAAACATATTTTCTTCATAAAATATTATAAAACTGTTTTCAGTTTTCATTTTCGAAAATAGTTTTCAAAAACTGAAAATAAAAAACTATTACTTAAACATACTTTAATTAATGGGTGTAGCCAAGGTAACTCTAGTTTTAAGTGACATTTCACTCCTAACCACAACTCATCCGTTGATTCTTCAACATCAGTCGGTTCGGACCTCTATTTAGTTTCACCCAAGCTTCATCTTGATCACGGACAGATCACCCAGGTTTTCTACCATTAAACTGAAGTTCAAAATAACCTTGAAATGCCAAAAATAACTTAACAGGTTTCAATTTAACTATGAAAGTTTGAAAAATGCCTATAATTGTCAAATAACTTTGAAATTTATAGAATAACTTTACGGCTCTCATGTTAACCTTCAGCCTTGCAGTTTTACCGTAAATCTTTCAAATAACTTTGAAAGTTAACAATAACATGGCAACCATCTGTTTAACTTTCGGATTTCAATTTAACCACCTGACCATTATCCAACGGTCTACATTCTTTCTTTTATTTTTAACTCAATCCAACGGCTCATATTTGCTTGTCAAGGAAATTATAATTTGTCTTAAATTAGGGAGGTTTTTCCTTACATTTTTGGAAGTCGGTCTGTCAAATTTTGTCAGGTCCAAATGTGTGTTCGAAGTAGAGCTGATACGGAAGTATAACAACATGTTTTAACATTTTTCAGTTTAGAAATTTCATTAGTAACTCTCTGAAAATTCATTAGTAATACGTAAGAACCTAAAAAAAAATCAATTTACTCTGGCACGAGCTCCTTGGTTCGTATTTTGAAATTTTAAATTTTTTATCCCCGTTTGTTGTTTCTTAATTTTTATCCGTATTAAAATATGAAGGATTTTTTAATTGATTCGGGTTTAACTTAATAATTTAGATCAGTTGAAAATTTTATTAATAATTTTAAAAATTTTATTGATAATATTAATTTTTAAATCTCATATTTATATTGACATTATCAATAAAATTCAACGTAATTATTTTTAATTGATCTAAACATATTTTGCAGAATATACCCAATTTAAAGAAAGAAAAAGGAATTCCTCCTGACGTGAAGATTCCTTCTGTCAAACTACTTTAACAAAGCACTTCCTCGATTTTCTTTTTTCACGTTTTCCCTTTACTTTATGCATGCTTTTTTTTTTTGGTTAAATTTACGTAACTCTTAGCAATGAGGAATTCATAGGAAGCCATTCTGGGTGAACTTCACTAATTATCATGTGGACCAATAGCAAAATTGGACTGAACGAACTTCACTAAATTTGTGGATCGATAGCAAAATTGAATCAGTCCCAACAATTAAACTCCAAGGAAAAGTGGAGCAGCCCCAAAGTGTTTGATACACGTAACGATTGATACTATTTTCAAGAGCCAATGGTAATCTCAAGCAAATTTATTAAGTAGCGCACACATTATTATTTTTTTAAGAAAATAAGTAAATAGTTTAGTTGTTTTATGTATTTGTTGGAGAACATTAAACCCCAACACACGTAATGAATTTGGTGTAATCCTACTATATTTATGTTTGAATCGAAATTAAAAATCATTTCGCATTCTGTATCATAAAAATTTAGATTTAACACCAATAAATATCAATAAATTTAGCATTCAATTAAATTAAATACTTGAAATACTCATATATGTAATATGATAAATTCAAAAGAATTTTCAAATTTTAGAATTTATCAAAATTACCCCTCTATTTACTTGAAATAATGAATTACATGATTATTCATATGAACATCCGATTATAACTAGTTTTAATGTTTCATTTACATTACATTTTGAATGTATTTATATAATATAACCAGTCTTAAGATCACAAAATGTTAAAAAAAATATGTTTTTATGCCCTCGTTCCTGCATTCGTTTTGTGAATTGGTCACCTAGATGAATAACATAAGTGAATATATTTATTTTCTTACCACGACTTATAAGTTTAAATAATATCACATTAACAAAAAAATAAATAAATAACAAAGCTTCTTGATATTAAATTATTGCTAATGTGTTTTGTAAGTTTAATTACATTAAAATTTAGAAAAGATAAAAACAAACTACCTTAACGTGTCAGACTTAATCTAAATAAGAGCTAAAATGACATCGTCGAGAGTTAAAAAGAGAGAAAAAAATTGACGTTATCCAATGATCAATCTAAACCTACTCAAAACTTAAATGATCTGTAACTTATATAACCTAAAACTCGAAATAATCTAATCCTCAAAAGACCTAACTCAAAACTAAACCCAAATTGATTTGAACCCAAAATAATCTAATCCAAGAACCCAGTCCAATTCGCCTGATTGGCATCTCCATTAAAAGTCACTGAAAACAATTTCAACTCCAAGCATTTAATATATATATATATATATAAAATAAATTTTCATATCTTATACTTAAAGTCCTAACTCCTAACCCTTTCTTTATTGCCTACCCCCTTTTAATTTTGCTGTCCAAGTTTGTTGCCTTCTGTGGAGGCGGTTGAGACTTGAGACCAAACTTTGTCAAGCAAATTTGATTTGATTTTTTTTGATGTGCTCCACCAACCAATATTCCAAAATTCCACGGCTTCTTATCTTTTGTTCAATAATTCAATTTTAATATGTTATTTTCAGTAGAAGAGTTCAAAGAAAAATGCTCCCAATATTATTAGACTTTTGAAAGAAAATAGCCAAATACCTAATGAAGCATATGTTCATTCATTCCCCTTTCCACAAATAGCCAAATTCCTAGTGAAGCATATGTTCATTCATCTCCTATTTCACTGGATCGAAATAAAGGCTGAGTGCGCACACTTATCTTTTACGTTGGATCGAGGAGAATGGAGTGATACATATATCTAACCATAATTTATAAAAATATGCATGTATCTCGTTATTAAGGATAGACTTGATTTGAACCGAGCTCGGATATTAAGGTATTAGAACTTAGCTCAATTTAAAATGAATAGACTCGAGCTTGAGCCTGAATTCCAATTGATCTTAAAAATTAAGCTCGAGCTAGATAAATTTTCTAACAGTTCGAGTTCGACTTGACTCGAGTTCAATAACAAACGAACATATTCGAGCTTAAATCTTGGATTGTTCATTCGAACTTAGACTTTAATTTTAATAAATAAAAGTATTAATATTAATATAAATATTAGTTCGAGCTCGATTTGGCTCGAACTCGATAATATCTTATCGAACTGTTCGAGAACCTTTCAAACCGAACCTTAATGATTTCAAACTCAATTCGATAAATTAATCGAGCTTAATTTTCAAACTCAAACTCAAATAACTCGATAAAAGCTCGGTTTGAATCCATCCCTACTCATTATTTCATTTTTCTCGATCTATTTCCCTCAATCCAAACATAATGCAACATAATAACAACCTTCTTGATTCTCTCCTACGTTCAAGTAAACAATAGACATATTGTACGTTAGAAAAACAATAGAAATGTGAAAGTAAAGAATTTTGATCTCACGGATCCGGATCTGGATCCGTCATAGTTACATAGAATCGAAAAATTTTACTGATAATTACATATAATTATAATAATAACTGAATAAAAATAAAATAGTTAAATATTTAATTATTATTTTAATATATTATAATTATTAGTAAAGTACTCTGCTTTCGTGAAAACAGGACTCGAAAGTAAAATAATCTACCTATAAAAAAATTCATACCAAGTATTTGGGGTTCATTGCGTGAAATTTTGGGTTTTGTATTTCTTGCACATTGAAAAATGGATTTCTTAATAAAATTATTAAGAATTCATGATTGGATTTTTGGGATCCATGAAAAAATTTGGCTTTATAATGGAACTGAGCAAGCCAACCATAAGCATCAATTATTGCACATCATTTGTTAGGACAACTTTTTGAGGCACCCATCAAATGTTATGATTGAATCAACTCTTGTCGATGTGTTGTGTTTTTACTGCAGTTACATTTGTGATTTTTCTGTTATTTAATTCATTTAAAAAGAGTTAATCATGGAAAAGGAAAAAAATAATAAATTTATTTTTAAGGTTTTATAATTATGTTTATTTTATATTTATTTTTTTAAATGAACACTAATTTATTTTTAAATATTTTGTTTCGATCGAATTGAATCAATTGTTCATATCCGTCCATTAAAATTGGTGTAGTATAATGAGAATGGATGATAGATAATACACGGATCTGGATTGAGATTCAATTAAAACGAAACAAAACGTTCAGAGTTAAATTGATGTTCATTAAAATTCGATAGTCAAATAGACACATTGATAAAATATCAAAAATAAATTTATTTTTTCTCCAAAAGATACAGCAAACAAGTAAAATGCAACTAAATTTACATGAAATTATCCCCTCAAAGAAAAAATACATGAAATTATATTTGTTCACATGTCAAATATAAAGAAAGTAAGAAATTCCTAGTTATAGACTCGTGATCCAACTCTTATTGTACACTATATTTTCTATGTTTGGATTACATTACTCGTGACTCACTAAAAGAAGAAAAAGTTGATCATAGGGAAAAAAAATATAAATCTATAACAATTTTTTTTTTGTTTAATTTGTATATGATTTTTGAAAAAAAAAATCATTTAGTCATTTCTAAAAAATTCCAAATCTTAATTGATTTTTCTTTTTAAAACATATGCATGTTAAGGTTTTGTTTTGAACAAATATTTTTTTTATTATAAATAAAAACTATCTTAAACACTTTTAAAATCTTCACGAGGAAACTGAACATTTTATTACTCCATTACTATTTTATCATAAATCTTTTATAAAATAAGTGTTGATACCACAAAACTAAGTTCGTGAGAGTTACCACGGAATTGAGAAATTTCACTAGTAATCATGAGAAAATTGAGTAGTACCTTTGATATTTATTTTTTTGAGTACAATTATTATTTAATTTTTCAATAATTACTAAAATATTTTCCCGATTCCGTGTTAATTCCCATGGAATTGGTTATATAGGATTGGGACTATTATAAATAAATAGTGATGATTCCGTGTACCCAGTTCCGGGAGAGTTACCACGAAATCGAAAAAATCCACTAGTAATCACGGAAAAATTGGATAGTGATTTTTTAAAAAATTTAAATATGAAATTACTACTCAATTTCTTCATAATTACTTGTGAATTTTTTCGATTCCGTAATAACTCTCACGAAACTGAGTCCGTGGTATTGGGGGTAGACTCGAGCCGAATCGAGTCCGAATACTAAGATATTTGAGTTTGGCTCGAGCTTAAATGAACAGGCTTGAGTTCGAGCTCGAGTTCGAATTGAGCTTGAAAATTGGACTAGTGCTCAAGTTCGATAAATTTTATGAAGGCTCGAGTTCGATAATAAATGAGTCTATTTGAGCTCGAGTCTGAATTATAATTTTAATAAATAAATATTAAATAAATATTAATCCTAATTCGATCTCGAACTTGGCTCGATAATACCTTATCGAATTGACTTTAAGGTATTTGAGTTGGGTTTAATAAGTTATCTGAATTTAATTTTTAAATTCGAGTTTGATCAAATTGAATTTTGATTGAATTCAAACTTAAATAATTTGATAAAAGATCGATTCGATTCCAATGCTCAAAAACAAATCATAAACAATTTTTAGTTACCTTATCTTTTGCCTTAAATAGTTGTATCTTAATTAAAAAACCAAGCTATGTGGTTCTTAGGTTATTCTCGCCCTTTTTAGTTTACGTTACGTCGTCAAGATTTTACTCCAGATATTATTTTATATTCATGATATACAGGTGGTTCATCTAATGGCGGAAATGGAATTTCTTAGTCTATCAGTCTAAAGTGACGAAAGGCGACCGTCCTTGGCCACCGCCCAAGACGCCCTGGCCATTGCCTTAATTCCAAAAAAAACATGACACCGTGTCATATCCTCCAAGTTCACTAAAGATTCTCAGTTATTAAACTACAAAAATACCCTTCAATTTCTGCAACAATTACTATATAAATACGGTCTTCATTGGTTGGTGGTGTTATGATTATGAATTTACTTAAAATGGACCTTGCTCCGTAAAGGCGTAAACCCACTAACCAACGGCTAGTAAAAGAGAGATTTAAGGGCCGCAAAATCTTTCAGTGTGGGTGGGTATTCAATTGGGCATCTACAGTTTTGTTTTAGTTTGGAAGGAAAATTATTCAAGTTTGTAATCGGATTTTACTTCCTCATTTGCTAAAAAAGAAAAAGGAAAATTTGGTTGAATTTTTTCATAACAAATAAGAAAAAATATACAAAAGTATAACGTTAATGTCAAAAATAGATCATGTCTATTTGAGTATTGTTGAGTTGGTTATTAGAGTTGGATCTGGATTGGTTCACTTAGTTGTGTATTGATTTGGGTCGGTTGAGTGATAATTGGGTTCAAAGTACTTGAAAGGGAAGTCAACTCAGAATGTTTTACTCCAAAGAAAGTATTCTGATGCTTAAGTCAGAGTAACTGATGAATAGAGCAAGCTAATGAAAACGAGATTCTTAAAATGATATTGCTTAAGGAGTCCATATTTATAAGGCTCAAACGAGGTAAAAATTATCATTTTACTCTTATGGTTGACAGGTGTCACCTTCTGATAGGAGGGTATATTTGACCTACATCAAGTTTGATCTCTATTTGATTATAACATAACTACAAGTTACTTAAATTTAACATTTAAAATCTTTAGTGTTGAAGTTTGAAAAAGTCAAACCACATGCTATTATTGTGTATTTTTCCATAATTAAATTATGATCAAATTTTAGATGTTTTGAAAGAATTTATAGGCTCCCAAAAATTAAAAAAGAAATTACTACCCAAAACTACCTCTGATTCATGGTGAATTTTGTGCACAAAACCATGGATGTATTTAATTTATGGTGTCGTTTTTTTCACGAGAGGTAAATTTGCTTCCATAATAATTCTCAATTTAAAATGAATTTTCGATATCAAAAACGAAATTTTATAAAAAAATTTGTTTTAGAAACAGATTTATCTCTCGCAAAAAAAAAATTTAATTTAATCATCAGATCGTGATCCATATCTAAAAATTGATACGAGGATAAAAAATTAATAGTTGATGATTATGGTAACAAAATCTTCCTAAAAAACATGCACAAACCAAAAACTACTTTTTTTTTAATTAACAATTGGGATTTACCGATTTGGGGTCATACAATTAGAAACACGAGGAAAAACACTTTAGGATATCAAACCAAAGGGATAACCTAGTAATTCACTCACTTTAACGTATTTATTTCCGTTTTTCAAAAAAACACATTTTAAGGTCACGTTTAAGTTCTTGATGTGGCCACAGCCAATATGATTCTGGCAATAGCCCCACGCCTCTCCCCCCACCTAATTTATAATTTTATAAATAGCATACAAATTTTACTTTTGTATTTATCATTTTTGTCCTTCGCCCACTTTTCCTCTTTTTCCTACTCGGTATTGTTTTCTTTTACTGTGTTGGCAGTTCTCTCCCGAATAGCACCAAAGCACAGCATAAAAAAGCAACCAAGAGAGAGAAAGTAAAGAGAGAGTCGCAGGAAGAGAAGGAGAGATCTAACAAACATGGGTTGAGAGACGGAACCTAAAGCGGCTGAATGTGGTTTTGTCACAGCTGCTAATTCAATTGAACTCCATAAAACAGCAGTTTGAGTTCTTCTGGTAAGCTTGAAAATAATTGAACTTTCGATTTTACTATGTCAGTTATCATGTCTGGTCTATTTGTTGATCATCTTGTTCGTGTGGGTGCTAGGGGCTTGAACTCTAAGTTTTGGTTCATGAAACTGTATAATTTGTGTTTTAATTGTTGCCTGTTAGTTTTGATGGCATAAATGCTTGATCACACCATTCTGACTATACTCTCTGTGAAATTGTGGATCAAGCATGGATTTGTCTTATGTACTAATCAAGTTATCTTTATCTGAGATATTCTCCTTGTTTTGATTTTATGGTGTGTTTTTTATCAGGTAATTTATTGCAAAATTTGAAGGTAGCTTAGCAATTACTTCTCTTTTTTTTTTTTTTTTTTGTACATGACTTGGATTGGCTTTTATTGATCAGGTAAATTACTTACTGAGTTTTTTTTTTTTTTTTGTGCTAAGTTTCCATCATCTTCTTGAGAATCTGATCTTAATATTAAGCAGTTTTGATCGATCTAGAAGCTGATGATTGCTTTTTGTTTGCTGGTATCAGTGACCCAGGTACAAGGAGTTAGAGACAAGAGGCTTTATATTGTCTAACAATACTGAATTGACACTTTTATAATCATATAGAGCTGGTTCTGGTTTTGGTCCACACCTGGATTTTGGGACTGTTTTGAACGATAGTGATCAGAACTAGTAACTCGTGGTGGTTTTAGCTGGAGTTATGGCAACAATGTCGCACACAGATTCTAAACGCAAGTATTCATGGTGGTGGGACAGCCACATAAGCCCCAAAAACTCAAAATGGCTTCAGGAGAATCTTACAGGTATTGCATTTTCTCAAGGTCTTAATTTATAGTTTTATTTAAGATAGAAGTTGAATCTCCTCTGCGTGCAATTCATGGAAGTTGTATTGTAGTTTCGTAAAATTACTATATATGGGTATACTGTTACATTATTGTTGTTGAATGTAAAATGTAGCGATGCAAAATTTTGAATGATCTCCGAGGAATTTGTTAATGGCAGATGAAGTTTCATTCATCTCTGAAGATAGAAATTGATATTCTCCATTTCTGATTCTAGTTCTGGAGGAGTGGAGACTAATGATTGACATTTGATGCACATGACCTACATGATTTGCAGCATGAGAATTGAGAAAGGCTATCTGATTTTCCACGTGTCTGTAAACTAATTTTTATTTGAATGTATTTGGTTTAGAACTGTGTTAGCGCAACCTACATGTGTTCTCCCTTATATCAAGCGTTTGTTCTAATTTTCATGTGCAAAATTTGAAGTATAGGAAGAACTAAACTGATAAGCATATTTGTGGTCCTGAAAGTTAGAAACAGTTTTACATTGCAAAGACTGTTAGTAATTAACCATTAATTATCTGCCCCTTTTTTCTGTTAGTACTACCTCATTCACAATAGGAAGTGATTTGAAATCTAACAGAACTGGTAAATGCCCCCTGAGGACCTGTCTGTCTGCTCCTCAAGTTTCTTCCACTCTAAACAGTCAATACAAGCTTTTTTTCCTTCACATCAAGCCTAGCTCTTGTCTCACCTTGCTTGATAAATCAAAATAAAACAAGAAGTCTTGTTATTCTCAAAAGCATCCATATGGGCAGTCGTGGGGGCCACAACTGCCCAATAGGGCCCGTCCAGGCTCTTCACGCGTGGGTGAGTTCTGTGTGTGGAAGCAGCGTGTAACGTGCACGGATGGGCAGGAAGCAGTGGTGGCGACACCTTTGACTGCCCTTATACAGTTTCCCTTATTCTCAAACATATGACTGCTCTAGAAGCAGAAGTTAGTGCAAAATATTGTAGCTGTAGGCAAGAGGTGCATGATCATGTGTCATATCACATATGCTTTACAACAAAGTCTCTTTTTTATTTCTTCCTTATAAAAAAGAATTACGCATCTTAGTGAACATTTGATAAGCTTTTGTTAAGGGGAATGCTCCTTTATGCTATTTTAGGTATCTTGTTTCTTTTCCCGTAATTCCTGTGCCACTGCTTTTACCTCCCAAGGTGATTGTGTTGTTTTTCAGAATCAACTTTGCATTCTGTGAGTCAGTCACAATTCCTTTTGTGGCATGAATCCTATGCCTGATGGCCTCCATCTCATGCACATAACTAAGCTTTATCCATTACCAATCTGCAAGCACACAGAACTCTCCCTAGGCGATCTCTAAAAATTGCTTTTGATCCGCCTGTCATAGTCAAAGCTCGTCTGTGTGTGGAAAGTTCCTTGCCGCCCTATTCGATTAAATAGTTTATTGTAATTAATGAAGTGACAGTAACTTACCAAAAATAAAATAAAATCAAGCCAACTCCTATTAATTATAAATTGACATTTGCATGCTGTGATATCACTCAATAGATGCCATCAGCATGACGGTAATGGGATTGTGCATCTGAATTTGTAACAATAGTAATCCTGTCCTCATGCATGTTTTATAATTTTGTCTCGGCGCATTGCACATCATCAGCTCTCTCTCTCTCTCTCTCTACATACACATCCTTATTTGTGTGTGGCGTCTGTCTACACTTGTGGTTGGTTGTAAAAGTTATTCTTTTGTTTGAGCAGATATGGATGTCAAAGTCAAACATATGATCAAGCTTATTGAAGAAGATGCAGATTCCTTTGCAAGAAGGGCGGAGATGTACTATAAGAAACGACCGGAGCTTATGAAATTAGTTGAAGAGTTTTATCGAGCATATCGTGCATTGGCTGAAAGATATGATCATGCAACGGGGGCGCTCCGTCAGGCTCATCGGACTATGGCAGAAGCATTTCCCAATCAAATCCCTATGGGATTTGCTGATGACTCACCCACAGGTTCTTCCATTACTGAGGCTGATTCCCGTTCACCTGATGTGCCAACTCCAATACGTGCACTGTTTGACCCTGGTGAGTTGCAAAAGGATACTTTGGGACTCTCTTCACCACATTTCCATGCTGTCAAAAGGAATGGAGCCTTTCCTGAAGAACCTGGTTCTGTAACTACCAGAAAGGGTTTGAAACAGCTCAATGATTTGTTTGGGCCTGGAGAAGCAGGCAGCCATACCAAGCTTGCAGATGGAAGGGTGAGGAAAGGCCTCAATTTTCATGATGCAGAGGAGAAAGAAAGAAATGTGCAAAACAATGGGAATGATGATGTCAAAGCTGGAGTTCTTTCTGAATCTGAACGAGTTGGCAAAGCTGAGAAGGAAATTATTGCCTTAAAGAATGCCCTTGCTAAATTAGAAGCTGAAAAGGAAGCTAGCCTACTTCAGTATCAACAGAGTTTGGATAGGTTGTCTAATTTAGAGTCAGAAGTCTCTCGTGCACAAGATGACTCCACGGGGCTAAATGAACGTGCTAGCAAAGCTGAAACTGAAGTTCAAACTTTGAAGGAAGCCCTCACCAAATTAGAGGCTGAAAGGGAAGCCAGTCTTCTTCAGTACCAGCAGTGTCTGGAGAAAATAACCAATCTGGAGAACAGTATCTCTTGCATTCAGAATGATGCTGGAGAATTTAATGAGCGAGCTAGTAAAGCTGAAACTGAAACCCAAGCCCTAAAGAAAAACCTTGCTAGAGTAGAAGGTGAGAAGGAAGCTACTCTTCTTCAGTACAAACAGTGCCTGGAGATGATTTCTAACCTGGAGGAGAAATTACTGCATGCTGAGGAAGATGCCAGGAGGATTAATGAACGAGCAGATAAAGCTGAAGCTGAAGTTGAAAACCTAAAGCGTTTACTCTCCAAACTAACTGAAGAGAAGGAAGCTTCTGCTCTTCAGTACCAGCAGTGTTTGGAGACAATTGCTAATCTGGAGCATAAACTTTCCTGTGCCCAAGAGGAATCCCAAAGGCTTAACCGCGAGATAGAGGATGGAGTTGCAAAGTTAAAAGGTGCTGAAGAAAGGTGTCTTCTGTTGGAGAGATCAAATCAGACTCTGCACTCTGAGTTGGAATCTTTTGTGCAAAAAATGGGGAATCAAAGTCAAGAGCTCACTGAGAAGCAGAAGGAGTTGGGGAGACTTTGGACTTGCATACAAGAAGAGCGCTTGCGATTCGTGGAGGCTGAGACTGCTTTTCAAACTTTGCAGCATTTGCACTCTCAATCTCAGAAAGAACTAAGGTCTCTGGCTGCAGAGCTTCAGAACAGGGCTCAAATTTTGAAGAACATGGAAACTCGTAATCAGGATTTACAGGATGAAGTCCAGAAAGTCAAGGAGGAGAACAAGAGCCTGAATGAACTCAATTTGTCTTCAGCAGTGTCAATTAAAAATTTGCAGGATGAGATTTTAAGCTTAAGGGAGACAGTAGCGAAACTGGAAGCAGAAGTTGAACTTCGAGTGGACCAGAGAAATGCTCTACAGCAAGAAATTTATTGTCTGAAAGAGGAATTGAATGATCTTAGCAAGAAACAGCAGGCAGTGATGGAGCAGGTGGAATCAGTCGGCTTAGCTCCAGATTGCTTTGGGTCATATGTGAAGGAATTGCAGGATGAGAACTCAAAGCTAAAAGAGGTCAGCGAGAGAGAAAGAAGTGAAAAGGTAGATCTTATGGAGAAGTTGGAAATCATGGAAAAGCTTGTTGAGAAAAATGATCTTTTGGAGAATTCCCTCTCAGATTTGAATGTTGAGTTAGAAGAGATTAGAGGGAAGATGAAGGCATTAGAAGAATCTTGTCAATCTCTCTTGGGAGAGAGATCCATTCTTGTAGCTGAGAAGGACACACTGATTTCTCAGTTACAGATTGCAACTAAGAATTTGGAGAAACTCTCTGAGAAAACTAATTTTCTGGAGAATTCCCTATTTGATGCCAATGCTGAAATTAAAGGGCTAAGGGTAACATTGAAGAGCGCGGAAGCTTCATACCTGTTACGTGATAATGAGAAGTCTGACTTGATCACTGAAAGAGAAAGCTTAGTTTCTCAGTTGGACATCACTCGGAAAAGCTTGGAAGATCTGGAGAAAGGATACACTGAATTAGAAAACAAATATTTGGCTCTAGAGAAAGAGAGAGAATCCACAATTCGGAAAGTAGAAGAGTTAGTGGTTTCTTTAGATGCTAAGAAGCAAGAATATACTAGTTTTGCCCAATTGAGTGAAACCCGGATGGTTGATATGGATTTGCAGATCCAACTTTTACAGGAAGAAAGCCGGTGCAGAAAGAAAGAATATGAAGAGGAGCTGGACAAAGCGTTGAATGCTCAGAAGCAAGAATATGCTTGTTTTGCCCAATTGAGTGAAACCCGGATGGCTGATATGGATTTGCAGATCCAACTTTTACAGGAAGAAAGCCAGTGCAGAAAGAAAGAATATGAAGAGGAGCTAGACAAAGCTCTGAATGCTCAGATTGAAATTTTCATCTTGCAGAAATGTGTACAAGATCTGGAAGAAAATAATTTCTCCCTGTTGGTTGAGTGTCATAGACTCATGGAGGCATCTAAATTGTCAGAGAAACTTATCTCTAATTTGGGGTTTGAAAATAATGAGAAACAAGTGGAGAATAAATCTTTATTTGGTCGAATTAAAATACTGAGGATGGGGTTTCAACAGGTATTGAAGAGACTTGAAATTGGTGCGGACCTAGGATGTGAAGATAAGATAGAGCAGGACCAAACAGTGATGCATAATATACTCAGAAAACTTGAAGAGATGCAAAATTCAATTTTAAAGATTCAAGATGAAAACCAGCAGTCAGTCATTGAGAACTCTGTTCTTGTTGCTCTGCTTCAACAACTGAAACTAGAAGCAGGAGATCTTGCTACAGAGAAAAACACCCTTCATCAGGAGCTTAAGACCAAGTGTGGGCAGTTCCTGTCTTTGCAAAGTGAGACCCAGAAACTTATGGGGATGAATGAAGAACTGAGATCGAAAGTAACAGAGAGAGGCCACAAAGAGGAAGTTTTGAAGACTGAAATAGAGAATTTCCGTGGGCAACTATTGGACCTGCAAGGGGTGTACAAGAATTCACAGGAAGAGAATTGCAAGTTGCTTGATGAGAAAAGATCCTTGATGAAGTCAGTCTTGTCCTTGGAGGAAGAGAAACATATCCTAGAAAACGAAAGCTTTCTCATGTTAGATGAAACCATTTCTCAAAGTAGTCTTTCTCTCATTTTCAAAGATATTATTTCTGAAAAGTTTTTGGAAATAAACGAGCTAGGTGAAACTCTGGTCAAACTTCACTCCGTCAATGATGAGCTTGAGGAGAAGGTAAGGATAATGGAGGGGAAGTTAATCGATGTAAAAAGGGATAACTTGCAGATCAAGGAGTCATTGGAAATGTCAAGGAATGATCTGTCTTTGGTTAGATCTGTTACTGATCAGTTAAATTGTGAAGTTGCAAATGGAAAGGATCTGTTATGTCTGAAGGAAGAGGAGCTTTTTGAAGTGGAGCGTATGCTCACTGCAGTAAAGAATGAGAGAACCGAGTTGTATAAGATAGTGGAGGATCTCAAGTGTAAATATGATAAAGTTAAGGTGATACAAGAAGATCAAGAGAAGCAGATTTTTAAACTATCTGGAGACTATGACCATCAGAGTAAGGAGACTGGATATGTAAGGGAAGTAAATCAGAAGTTGAAGGCCGAGCTGTGGAAATTGCGTGAAGAACTTGAAGAAACCAAACAACAGGAGGAAAGGCTGAGTCATGAACTGCTTAAAGTAAGAAATGAGGTTGAACAGTGGGAGACTCAGACTGCTGCATTCTTTAGTGAACTGCAGGTCTCCAGTGTCCATGAAGCATTGCTTGAAGGAAGGACTCATGAGCTCAGTGAAGCTTGTGAGAGCCTTGAAGGTAGAAGCTATTCTAAAGATATCGAGATTGAGCAGCTGAAAGACAGAGTTAGCACCTTGGAAGGAGAAAATAAAGGGCTAAAAGCACAGTTAGCTACATATGGCCCAGCTATCATTTCTTTGAAGGACAGCATCACATCTCTGGAGAACCATACTCTCTTGCATGCAAAACTTCATAAATCTGATGAAGAGGTAACAAAGGTAACTATTTATCTGATTATGACTTTCCTCCACTATTGAATTACTATGTTCTGAAATTAAAATTATATTAACTCTCAGCTGAAATCCTTGATTCATTAACTGCCTTATCCAAGCAGAATAGGAATATTTATCCTAACACCAAATATAACTGTATGAGTCTCAAAGCTCGTTCTTATTACTTAACTGATAGCTCTCCTAACAATTTCTAGGTGTCCTTAGTAGGTGTTGTTTTTCCCTTTTTCTTTTCTCATCCAGGGTGGTTGAATGGATGTTTAGCTCCATGGTTGATTATCAAAAATCTTTTCACAGTGCTATCTTATACTCAAATTTATTTGATTTGCTAGCTTTTTAATGCTCAATTCCCAGATAATGAAGTATGAGGTTTTTACTTTTGTAGTTAATTTAAAGCCTCTTCATGTATCACCAAAGTATTTTATAGTATTTAAACATATCAGAAATTTGACAAAAATATGAGTTCGTTGTCATTTGGTTCCTAAAGGGCTAGATGTAAGTGATCCACATGCTCATGTAGTAAGATTTCAATTGATCAACTCTGCCTCCTGCTATCATTGCATTTATTTGTGGATATCATCGATAATGCTGTGCTGCTTTTCTTTCCAGGATGCTAATTTGGTGAGTAACCTGCATGCTGAAAATTGTCTACAAACAAGTGAAGATCAACTTTCCTTGGTGCCAGATGGATTTGCAGATTTGCAGGATTTACAAATGAGAATCAAAGCTATTGAAAAGGTAGTAATGGAAATGGAGAGGCTCGCGATGCTGGAAAACTTAAATGCCAGTTCCAAACTAGAGGCTGCAATGATACAGATTGAAGAGTTAAAATCTGGAAGCAGCTTGCATCAAGAAGATGTTCAAACAAGCAAGCATGTTAATGCTAGACAGCAAGAGGAACTTGGGGATGAACTTGATGATGATGTGAAGCGGAAACAGACACTTGAAATCTCTGACAAGAGAAATGAGGTGATGACAAAGGATATTATGCTTGATCAGATATCTGAATCTTCATCCTATGGTAGGAGTAGAAGAGAAACTGTAGAGGTTGACGGTCAGATGCTTGAATTGTGGGAAACCACTGCCCAGTACGGAAGCATTGACCTGAAGGTTCAAAAGTCTCAGAAGCTGGCCGACTACCACCATCAGATTGAAGCAGTCAAGAAACAAAAGAGTAAAAATCCCTCTGCAGAGTCACTGGTTGAGAAGGAGCTGGGTGTTGACAAATTGGAGATCTCGAAGAGATTTGCGGAGCCACACCAAGAAGGAAGCAAGGGAAAAATTCTAGAAAGACTTGATTCTGATGCACAAAAGTTGACTAACCTTCAGATCACCGTGCAAGATTTGAAGAGGAAGGTGGAGATTAATGAGAAAGGCAAAAAAGGAAAAGCAATTGAACATGATACTGTTAAGGGGCAGCTGGAAGAATCTGAGGAGACCATCATGAAGTTGTTTGATGTCAATCGCAAATTGATGATGAATGTCGAAAATGGGAACTTGTCCTTTGATGGAAAATCTGCTGAGTTAGATGAGAGTGGGAGTGTGAGAAGGCGGAGAATATCAGAACAGGCACGAAGAGGGTCTGAAAAAATTGGGCGGTTACAATTGGAGGTGCAGAAAATACAGTTTCTTTTACTGAAACTTGATGATGAAACAAAAAGCCGAGCAAGAACCAGGATCCCAGAACGGAAAACCGGAGTTCTTCTGCGGGACTATCTCTATGGTGGGGTGAGAACCAGGCAGAAGCGCAAGAAAGCGCCATTTTGTGCATGTGTGCAACCTCCAACTAAGGGAGACTGAGGCCATTACATTTCATTCGAACAAAATCGGAGTAGTTTTAATGAATGAGACATTAGTTGCGTCATTTGTAAATCTTCCTTCCTCTAGTCTTTAGACCTACATGTTTCTTATCTTGGTTTACTTAGAGAGGATCTGCTCTTCTTTAGTTTAGAGATCCTGCTGTACATGTCAGGCCTGTCTAATCGGAAGAAGCTGCTCTCTTGTAGCTTGTTCTTTCCTTTTTCTTCTTTCTTACATCAATTATTTGAATGTCGATTTAAAAGTGAAACTATTTTCTTCAAGCCTTGATGAAACCATTTTCAGAATTCTGACGAGTTTACTAAATTATCATCATAAAACTTTCATTTGTGGCTTTGACAGCCTTTGGAGGACGTTATGGGAGAAAAGAATGCCCCTCTCTATCCTACCATACCTGTTGCATTTTTAATTTTTCACCTACGCTCTTTGTAGCATCCAAGATAAATAGTTTTGTGCTACACTTCCTATGGGTTAATGGGTATCAATATAAGCTCTTACTAGTCCAAGTAGATGGTTAATGCACTTAATTTCATAACGAATATAGAAATTTTGTTTACTGTTTCCCATAAAAACAAAAGCAAAGGCCGACTATTTGCCATGGACCTGTCTCATGCTGATTTGTAAAATTTAGAGAAGTCAAATGCAAACAGATTTAGTTCTAGATCAATTGAACGAGTGATGACAGAGTTCAGTGGAAAACGTTTCCTCCCTTTATCGTTCGGTAGAGAATAAAAGCGAGAAGAAAAAAGAATGAGATGATTGATGTCTTTTCACATGAACAAATCACAATTTTCTAAAATTAAAATGATTGGTTAACAAAAATTAAAATAAGCTATTTTTTTGTCGTTTTCTTCTTTTCTCTTATTTTTTTTATCATTTTTATTAAACATATAATGAAAAATATTATTTTTTTATTATTTCCCTTTTCGTTTCTTTCACTTTTCTTCTCTACTAATCAAAAGCTAATGCTTATAACTTAGAGTAACTTTGACATTAACGTTATGTACTTGACAATGACAATGCAATGAATCCAGTTTGCTTTCAATTTTTCATATCAGCTAATGGCAGAAATCCATCTTAGGAATTAAGACAAAGAGCGATAACAAATCACCTAATGATAATTTTTCTTAAATTCCAAAAGATCCACACCACTACAATACTGTTTGGGAAAGTTTATGAAATAATTTTTTTATAAACAAAAGTAAAATAAGTTTATGAAAAATCTAAAAGCTGAAAAATAGTTTTTTAAGAACTAAATTTGTGTCCCAAAGACCAGTTTTACTACTGTATTACAAAAACAGTTTTCGAAACAGTTTTTAATGGAGTTAAAAACTATTTAATGTTTAGTAAAACAACAATGAAAATAGTTTTATCATGTTTCAAAACTATTTTATAAACCATAAACTGAAATTACATCTAGGCTAAAGACTAACTACGACATGCAGTGATAACAAGCTCATATCGCAATGCCATGGGAAAGATTCTTTTCTTTTCAATGCCATATCTAAATAATCATTAGTGTAGGCTCCTGACACTGTCCGTAAAGAGAGGCTAACATAACGAACACCAAAACCAATAGCACTTCATACGTAAAACACAGTTACACAGATTTTTCTTAACCTCACCAACAATATGTTGAAGCTTTATGCCACATGACTATAGAAGTGATAAAAAGAGCCTGTCTACTGCAATGGAGCTTTATCTTTGTTATGCTGCAAGTATTTGGCTAGGTTTTCTCTCATGGTTCTTCCCACTGGATCAACCTGCTTACAGCACTGCTCTGCATAACCTAAATCATGATTACCAGCCAAGGCAACATCAGGATGCAAGTGGTCTCCATTGTCAATTATAATATTATGGAGTAAACAACAAACCAATATAATACTAGGCAGCTTCCGCTTATCGGGTCTCCACATGACCTTGTTAAGTATTCTCCAACTGCCTTTTAACTGTGAAAATGCCCTCACTGCAAGCAACCTCGCTGCCTCGTGCTTGGCATTAAAAGCAGACATGGAAACTGATAGACCATCGCTTTCATATGGAGTTAAGAGCCAAGGAAGAACAGGGTATCCCACTCCACCAACTATAAATTCTCTTACCTCCACACCTTCAGATAAAGTTCTTACATTCCCATTCAAACGATCCCCATCTTCGCAGAGTTTGAAAAATCCTGAACACTTCAGTAGTCTGGACATGGTCATGCCACCAGGCCAACCAGTCACTATATCAAGAAATCTCATCTCGTGGTCAAAAACCCCCTGCAAGAACATGCTGTAATTATTCTCTTGGTCACACCAATCATCCGAAGTTTGAACAGCCGGCAGGGTCATAATGATGTGCGTTGCATCTATTGCCCCGCAACAATTGGGCAAGCCAAATGATTCTTCAAATTTCGACTTGATTTCCTCCATTCTATAGGAATCAGGCCACTTGAGATGGTGCTTGGCGCGTTCTTCCAGTGCTTCAATGAATCTCCAAGTCACCTGAGAAACCGTTGATTGGCCAACCCCAAAGGCAGCTCCAACTGAGACTTGAGACTCACCAGATGCCAACCTTCTTAGGGCGATTGCAACTTGTTTCTCTACACTGAGAAGCCTTCCCTCAATGTTGATGAGGCCAGATGGTGGCCTTGACACAAGATCTTCTCTTACAAGGGAACAAATGTAATCAAAAGTTCTTTTCGAAACCCTAAAGAAATACTTGAATCCCTCTTCCTCAACAGTCGGTATCGACGCACCTACAGGTTTTGAGTCACATCTGTGAGATTCAGTCAAACATTCACTCCTGATGCAAAGATCAATATGCAACAAACATAGCAAATTCAAGGATATAAATTCAAGAAAAATTCACATCTTAACTTTCTCTTCTTAAATTGCCTCCCTTCCTGATGCCCTGAATGGACTTTATTAAAATTTGCCAACATTTAACAATCAGGATTTATATGTCTGGATTTCAATCAAACTACTAAAATTTGGACAAAAGGCTTGCATCTTCGAAAATTAACCATGAATAAATAGAAATTAACCCTGTTTTGATTCCAAGCTAGTCAAACCATGATGTTAGGTGCTAAAAAGCAGGAATTGCAAATTATATCAACAATGTAAACGAATTTCATCTTAAGTTGTTGTATATTAAGTAAACGTAACTGCACTCGATGAACGTAAAGAACAAGATAAACTCACTAACATCATAACCCTGAAACCAAAGAGAAGAACCAATGGGAATCAAAGAAAAAAGAGAATCTAACCGAAATTGCGAATACTCATCAAGTTTCTTTCACAAAACCAAGTTTATTTTATATAAAATGCAAAAATCAAAGAAATTAAGAATTGAATTGAAGAAATTGGAACCTGGGAGTGTAGAGTTCTTGTGCCAGAAAGGATCCCACCAATCGGATTCAATAGCTTTGGTCTCTACAGGAACTACGCTTAAGCTCTTGCATTTCTTCAATTTCCCTGAAATTTTTTTGTTTTTCTTTGATTTCTTCTTGATCGGAGCCATCACCGGAAAGGAAAATGTTTCACTATTTTTTAATGGGAAAGTTCTGCACGAATGTGGTGCCCAATGAAGTATATGAAACGCTAAAATTGAATTCTCTCAGGTTCCCAGCTCGTATTGGATGCGCGAGAAAGTGAAGGAAACTGATGGAAAATCAAGCTTGTTATTGGTTCATAGCTGACAGTGTTGGCCCCTCGTTCCCTGTTTAGAGTAACGTGAAAAAGGAGAAGCGAGAGAAATTAGACAGCCAAAGGTGCAAAGCTGCGCCTTTTAGCGAACACTGCGTTTTGAATTTTGTTTTGCGTTTCGAAGGCAAAACGATAGTTCGATTTTATGGTCTGGAGCAATAATAATTTGTTGGTAATGAAGGGTGGCAAACTGGAAATTTGACCTAAATCTGGCTGTCAGGTTATTATCCCAATCGGAGCGAGACAGTGGCTGTAGTTCTCGGTCCAAATCGGAGTTCAAGATTTCTGTTAAATGGAAACAGATTTATTCAAGGGTGCCCATTTCTTCAGTTATTAGGTAGAATTAAAGATTGTGATTAGAGTCCAGCTGAAACCAAGTTAAAAATTTTAAATTTGAGTTCTACGTGAAATTTGAAATAAAATAATAAATATATATTTAAAATAAATAAATAAATAATTTTTATAATATATATAAAATAAATATATTATATTTATAATATTTATTTAATTTATTAATTAAATCGAGTTGGCTTATAACCTAACGAGTCGATTTTGACTTAGTTTGAGCTCGGTTCGATAAGTTAACCGAATCGAAATCACAACTCGAATTCGAGCTCGATTTAATCGAGTTTCAAACCAAACTTTTTGAGTCGAGCCTCTCGAACGAGCCGGGCTGACCGATTCAGTTCCATCCCTAATTGTGACTAACATTTCGAAGAAAAATACTATAATGGTAATTGTTTGAAAACTTGTGTTAGGTTTGTGATCAGATTTTGATTCGAATCAGATCCATATGATCCACATAGTTGGGCATAGATATAAATTTTGATTCGTTAATATGATTCTGATATGAATCCGTTAATTCATTTAATAAACAAATCAAATTTGAATTTATTTTGACCAGTTTAGATTTTAGTACTATTATATAGTATGTATTAATTTTGTATTATATATATGTTTTGTTCTTATAATATTAAAATAAATATATATTATATTTAGTATCTTAAATATGGCTTATTTAAAATTCATGTATTGGTAAAAAGTTTAAATATTTAAAAGGAGTGTAATTTTTCTTAATTTATATTGATATAATTTTTAAGTATTTTATAAAATAATAAAATTTTAAAAATATATATTAAGTAATTCAATAATCCGAATATAATCCGATGGATCCGGATATTGGACTGAATTTTAAAATATCCGATCCAAATCCGACATAACAATTTTATTAACAAATAAATTTGGATATGTTTTGATCCTAGCTAAATCCAAATCTTTTATGGGCTTACGTAAAGTTGTCAGACATATGCTGCAAGCTAAAAGAGTAGGGAAAATTCTTGTTTGCATTGAGTACAAAACAAGATTTTTGCATTGAATAAAAATTTAATTGATAATTTTTTAAAATTTTATTAATAAAATTAATTAAATATATACATATATTATTAATAAAATTTTCAACAAGATGCAGGTGGCAGTTATCCTCTAAAATATGCAAGGCCAGGTGGGTTTTAAAAGGAGTGGTGTTTAAACATGGGCTACACACCGTGGAGGAGAAAACGCAAGTCATGGCAGTTGAGAGAGAAACCACTCAAAACTAGGTACAACTTGTACAAGGGGAAAAAATGAAGCTACAGTCAATATCTCTACACACATGACTCAGCGTTTCTGCAACTTGCTTGCAAACTATTTACTACTTAAATTTCATTTCTTGTAATCAATATTTGGTTTGTGAATCCTCATTGTAATTTCTTACTGTTCCTGTCAGTTCAGTTCAACTTTGCATATGTTTCCCTTTTTGTTTGTATTTTTTCATACATTTCCCTTGAACAATTGCTCAGACAAGCGTTCAAGAACCAATTTAGATTTTCTCATGTTTGCACAGCCATTTGATTTAGAGTTTTATCGATGATCTATATAAAATTGAATACATGGTTTCTAATCTAGACACTGTTCCATGATTCGTGCTGGCAGCAATTGCACCGTGGCGAAGGCTCATGTTGGGTCAAGTTACAGTTGACACGTGACGTTTGTGTTGCATGGCGTTTGTGTTGCTTTGCGATTTAAGTGATTTGAGTTGCATTCTCGCCATATGTTAACTTTTTGACGCAATGATTGGCGCTTGATCCTAATAATTGGTATCAAAACTAAGGTCACATGTTTGATTCTTAGCGGTGTAAGCAATTGCTGGTGGTGATTGTTGGTCAAGTGAGCCAAAGTCACGGGTACGATTCCTAGTTGTGCAATTGCTGGAGGAGATTGTTGGTCAGGTGTTAACAGCAATTAACTCGTTGCAAACCCAACACTGGGGCCTTCGTAGGATCTGGTTTGCATGAAATTGCATGCTTTTCTACATCAACTCAGCTCTAGGGTTGGCTAGCACAAGCTAGAAACATAAGAGTATATATTAAGAATTTTGATCCCACGAAACCTGTTCCACGGATATTTACAAAGAACTGTAGTAGTAACTGGATAATGAGAACATGATTCATATATTAACTTCCTTTGTTCTTGCTTAATATGAATATTGTAAGATTAATTACATGTCCATAGATTAGCATGCCAACTGACTTGTTATTGTTTATAAAATGAGCAACTTTTTTTTTTTTTCCGTTTTAAATTGTGAAAATAGTAGTAATTGAGATTCAAACTCGGAAAATACTCTCACAATTAGCAAAAGGTGTATCTGTTGAGCTAAGTCTACAGTCAAATCACTTATATATGAGTAAGTTTTGCTAAAACTATGGAAAAGAGAGTGTACCATGAGCCCCCTTCTATCAGCAGATTTCTTAACCTCCTCAAGCATGCTTATACCGCTTGCGTCAATGTTACCAACGGCTGTTATCCACTGATACAATGCAAGTGAGATATAGAATTCCCAATTAAATTTACATTGTGTTTCGGAGTTCATAGGGGAGGGGAGGGGATGGGAAAGTGGGCTGTTTACCCTTCACTTATTTGGATGTTAAATGAAAAAAAATAAGAGGGTAAAATACTTTTTTCTTGTTTGGTTAAAAAAAAAAGAAAAAAATTAAATTAATAATTTTCCATCCCTTTTTTTTCATACCTCCAAATCAACGGTTGTTGAAATTCAAACTTTCTCCTTTATAGATTTTCATAATCAGTATTTATTGTAGAATAATTTGTATTATTATTCCGTCATTTATTGGGTAATTAGGTTGATTGTAATTAGCGGATAGTTTCCCTATTATTGTAATTATGTGATTTTCTTTCCGTTTATGAGAAATTCCTTTCGGAATTGTGTCGCCTATGCACTCTATATATTTTCAGTTTCTTTCTTAGTGAAAAAAATGAAGAATAATAGAACGATTTGAGTCCGTGTTCATCCAATCTTTCCGTCTTCATTTTCTACATGGTATCAGAGCAGGTTTAATCCTGTCTCATCGTTGTCATTGATTCTTTCCTACTCGAGTCTCTTATTTCTTGTACATCTTCATCTTTTCTCTTTCAGAATCATGATTAAATATGGATCCTTTTTCGGATTGAATACCAACTCATCATCCTCTTCTGACATAATCATCCATTCTTCTTTTACCTCTCATCAGATAGAATCTTCTCACGTTCCAATTACTACTAAAAAATTGAATGGGCAAAATTATTTGCAACGGTCTCAGTCTATACAAATGTTCATTCGAGAGAAGGAGAAAGACGCTTACATCACAGGGGCTACAACCACACCAGAGATCACTGCACCAACCTACAAAAAATGGATGGCAGAGAACAATATGGTCATCTTATGGCTTGTTAACTCGATGACTCCTGACATTGGCGAAAGTTTTCTATCATTCGATACAGCCAAGGAAATATGGGATATGGTGAAAGAAAAGTTCTCTGACAAGGAAAATACGTCAGAAATTATACAGATTGAAGGTATCCTTCATGACCTATGTCAAGGTGAACAAATGGTAACTGAATATTTCAATACCCTTACTCGTCTATGGTGCCAACTTGATACTTTTGAAGTTCATAACTGGTCTTGTGCTAATGATGGTTTATCGTACAAAAAGATTGTCGAAGGGAAATAGGTTTATAAATTTTTGTTAGGCTTGAACAAAAATTTAGATGAAGTCAGAGGACGACTTATGGGGGTTAAACCTATACCTAGCCTCAGAGATGCATTCTCTGAAGTCCGTCGAGAAGAAAAACGGAATAAACTCATGATGGGGGTCTCATCAACAACTCAACATGGCAGAAAGCTCGGCCCTCAAAACCCAATTTGCTCCTTCTGACAACCTTTAGAAAATAGAGGTAGTGTAATACCCGTATTCGTAAAGCAGTAGGGTAAAGAAGTAATTTAATAAATATAATATGGAATTAAAATAATATATATACGTGAAAGAATTATTATTGAATAAAATAATTCTCGTGAAAAAAAACTGGACGCACAGTGGTGTAGTTAAAAAAAAAAACAAAAAACGTGGCAACACTTGGAAAATGGTGATGTGCTATGTATCATGCATGATACACATCACAAAAGGTGAGCAATGGAGGGGGGCATAATATATATATATATATATATATATATATATATATATATATATATATATTGTTTCTTTATTTTTTTTATATACTTACCAAATGCTGATTGGTTTTCTTCCTTTTACAATTCAAACTACTCTATTTCTCTAAACACTTGGGGACCGAAAGAAAGATTGAGGAGTAAAATTTTGAAGGAGTTTACGGGAGAATTTTATAGAGAGTCACAGGAAGCTCTAAGAAAAACAGAAGGTAATAATATGAGTTTTATTTTTGAGATCTAGCATACATAAAATTTCTTGGAATTCAACGTGAGAATTTTCAAAGGGTGTGAATTTTGAAAGAATTGAAGAATAAATTAGAAAATTTAATATAAATATTATATCAGATATTGATGATCAGCAACCGGGGAAAATTGCTGAGAGGAGCAGGAAAAGCAAGGAGGTGATCCACGGGTGGCTCTAAGTGCTACATGGTGAGTTAGATTTACTTTAAGTAATTAAGATAAATGTGAAATATATAGTAATAATATTAGAATAAATTATTAACTTAAGCTTTGGTGGTAAATGAAAAATTGGTTGATAGGTATGATAGGAATAATGGATGTGTAGAAAATTATTATATAAGAAGTAATATTATTAGAATAATGAGTTGATTTAATAATAAAGGTGATAAATGAAATTCTTGACGAGCTATGGTTGATGATTTGATATGATTTATGAGGAGCATAATTTAGTGGAATTTTTCAAATAATAATTTGAGAATAATCAGGATAGCTAATTTAAATGTCTGAATACATGCTTGTTTTTATATTATTATTCATATGCATATTCATATCATTATTCATATGCATATGCATGAAATAAAAGAACTGGGAAGACAGCCAGTCTAAATGAAAATAAAAGAACTAGGAGGGCAGCCAATCTAAATGAGAATAAAAGAACCGAGAAGGTAGCCAGTCTAAATGAGAATGAAAGAACCGGGAAGGCAGCCGGTCTAAGATAAAAACATGTCAACATGTGGGAAGACGTTCCCAATAATAATAACATTTAAATTCATGCATTGCATTTGCTTAAATATTGATTGTTATTACTTGAGATACTAAAGTGCTATTCATGATTGTAAATTTATTGATAGATGAATGAGTCACACAGAGAGACAATTATGCTTAGAAGAAATATGAAAATATGAAATGATGATTAATTATATGAAAATAAAAGATTTATAAATGATGAAAATTGTTTGAGTGAGTTATTATATGTTGTGAACCTCATAATGAGGTAAATGATAATGTTGAATTGAGAATTTAAAGATGATTAAATATATGATTGAAAGATTGATATGTTTGATGAGTAGTGATAAGTGCTTAAATAGTCATATTTAAGCCCTTTAATTTACACTTGTTAGACTCTTTACTTATCTATTTTAGTAGATTATACTTCACTTTTGTGTTTTATGTGTTTTTCACAGGTTTTGGACAAAAAGATAACAAAATGGAGCTTTTAGAAGCAAAAGTCAGGTTCTGCCCTCCAGCAAGGTGCACTCGAGCGCACATCCCTTGTGATCGAGTGCACAAGCACACGAGTGCACTTGAAGAAAGCTCGAGCACACACATGCGATCGAGCGCAAATACTCTAGAGGCGGCAGAGCCAGAATTGGAAAGAAGTCTCCCGACTCCAAAAAAGGAATTAGGGTTTCAGGACACTATGAAGACCCTAGAAATAGTCCTGTAAAACACATAACACACACCTTTTATTGTAGACTCGAAGTAGAAAGCTTAGGAGTGGAATTAACGACTCGTCTCCCGAGTCTTCTTCGGTTTTAGTTTTTTGTTTTTAGTTAAATATGTTTAGCATGTTTACTTTACTTAGCATGTGTAACTAAACTCCTATAGGGCTCGATTGAAGCCCAAGTTATGCTTTACCACATATTTATTCATTGATTATCTTTGCTATAGCCTTGTTAGAATATTTAACTTGATTAATACCTGTTTATATTTACATTCCTCATATGTATATGCCTGATCAACGTATGTATGTGGTATGGATAGGTTACTCGAATCAATTTGGATGACTGAGTCCTGGGTTCGACATCAGTAATAAGGGATATCCACACCGAATTCCCAGGTTAATCAACATGGGAAACCAGGAGGGACCAAGCCCTAGGTCCCGTGTGGTTGCCGATCTCTACAGCCCTCATGCTCTCTTAAGGAACAACTCAGTATACACCCATGTTGAATCCTTTGAGAGAGAAAAGAGTTAGAGTATACACCATGCCTAACTCGTTGTATAGGGAGATCAATAGCCTAAGGTGTGGACCAAGCCCTTACGTTGGCAACCATTAGATATTCATGATAAGGTTAGAGTATTGAAACCTTAGTTAGTGGGAAAGTATAATTAGTGGTGGATATCATAGCCCTATGATCTCATTATTGTTATTTACTCACAACCAAACTGTTATTTCTCTTTTTAACTTGAAGAAACTAATTCTAGATAGAAATTCACCAATCCCAGTGAAAATGATCTCGCACTTGCACACTATGCTACCACAGACCTTGTGCACTTGCAAGTAAAACTAGAGCGATTATTTGCCTAATTATTTAAGTAGATAATCGCTCCAACAAGTTTTTGGCACCGTTGCCAAGGATTGTGCTAAATTTCTTTTAGAATTAATTTCTCATTTAGTTAACATTATTTCTTATTATATATTTATCTTATTTATTTCGTTTCACTAAGAACCCTAATCAAATTATTTTTCTGTTTCAGGCACTCTAGGAAGCCTTCTGTACCACTTGCGATGGAGCGCACTCTCTTGTACGATCGAGCGCAATTGAGGCAGAGAGTAATCCGAGCAGCAGTGCTTGACTGCTGTACTCACATAACTGCCACTGATTCATGCACGAACGTCGGTCCAAGAATCCAACATTCATTCCCTTTGATCCCGAGCTTGATAGGTCTATCCGATAAAGGTTTAGGGATAGCCTGGAAGAAGTAGGAGAAGGAAGTGAAGAAGAGACACCACCAATGGCAGAACAAATAGCTGAACAGTAACCACCTGAGCGGAGGCTGATGAAGCAATCTTTCATCTCGCAGAACCTCGAACAACCTTCATGCATTGCGTATCAGCCTGAGGCAGAAGGAAATTATTACATATCTCCGCAGATACTCAGTACACTGACTCATTTTAGGGGTACACCTAGTGAAGATCCACATCTGCACCTTCAAGAGTTCTTCGACCTCTGCAAATTCCAGCACGTCCGAGGCTTAGACCAAGAAGGAATAAGGTTAATTCTTTTCCCCTTTTCCTTGAAAGATAATGCTAAATTATCTAATTAATATAATACCTTCTAGGGTCCTAAAATTCCAAATGCTATGTCAAACTCTTCTAAAGTCATTTCCAATAACTCGTCTCATTTTGTCTGTCCCACCCAAAGTATTTGGGTGTTTTGTCTTTGTTCATATCCATCAACAACAAAGGAGTAAACTCAATCCTCGGTCACTCAAGTGTATCTTTCTTGGGTATTCTTCGAGTAAAAAAGGATGCAAATGTTATTTTCCAATCACGAAAAAGTTCTACCATTCGATGAATGTTACCTTTTTTGAGAGGTATACTACCCCAAGACTGATATTCAGGGGGAGAATTCAACTCAAGAATATCAGTCTTGGGACTTTGAGTCATTCATTGAGTCACCCATCACCACAAAACATCTCATTCTCCCAGGGTCAGAAAATCACAATCTTTCAGAGTCACCCAGTCAACTACTACCTACTGAAGACACTGAGTTCATTATTGACTTAGGAGATAAAGAACACATCCAAGAAGTGACAAAGGAAGAAGCACATACTCAACAAAACCATGAGACCGAACCAAGTCCAAATCCAAGTGAAATTCCAGGTATCAACATTTCTAACTCTGATGGTATTGTTGATTCTGAGTTAGAAAATGAGATCCTTAATATGCCTATTGCTTGGAGTAAAGGAGTTCGGTCATGTACCCAACATCTTATTGGAAAATTTGTGTTCTATGATAAGCTATCACCTTCTTTTCATGCATTCACTACTAGTATTACACAGATACAAGTTCCTCGGGATATTTAGGAAGCTTTCAAATTCCCTAAGTGGAAAGCTGTTGTCAATGAAAAAATTCAAGCACTAAAAAAGAATGATACGTGGGAGATTACTGAACTACCAAATGATAAGAAATATGTGGGATATGAATGGATTTTTTTCAATTAAATATAAGGCAGATGGTAGTATGGACAGGTACAAGACTTATCTAGTTGCCAAAGGAATCACCCAATCCTATGGCATTGATTATTAGGAGACATTCGCACATGTTGCCAAGCTCAATGCTGTTCGCGTTCTCTTATCGCTTACTGCCAACCGTGATTGGTCCCTCCATCAGCTCGATGTAAAAAATGCATTTATCAATGGTGACTTAGAGGAGGAAGTTTACATGGACATCCTTTCCTGTCTTGAGACAATGTCAAATATCAACAAGGTTTGTAGACTTCAAAAATCCTTGTATGGCCTCAAGCAATCTCCCTACACTTGGTTCGAGCGATTCGCAAAGGTTATAAAAAGGTATGGATATTCTTAGTGTCAGTCAGATCACACACTTTTTGTGAAGTACTTCCTAGACAGAAAAAAGGCTATTATTATTACATACGTGGACGATATTGTTTTGACAAGAGATCATAAGAAGGAAATTAGGCTGCTTAAACAGTTCTTGGCTAAAGATTTTAAGATCAAGGACCTAAGGAATCTGAAGTACTTCATCAGGATGGAAATTGGTTGGTCAAGAAAAGGTATCTCTGTCTCCCAACGTAAGTGTGTCTTGGACTTGTTAAGTGAAACAGGAATGCTTGGTTACAAGCCTACCGAGACTCCCATGGACTCAACAGTTAAGCTAGAAGCAAATGATGGAAGTGTTCCTATCGATAAAGGATGGTACCATCGTCTTGTGGGAAAACTTATTTATCTATCCCACCCAAGGCCTGACATTAGTTTTTTCGTCAGTGTTGTTAGCCAGTTCACGAATTGCCCAACAAAGCGACATATAACTGCAGGTTACAGAGTTTTGAGATATCTCAAGATGACACTGGGTAAGGGTCTATTTTTCTTAAGAACCTCTAAAAGAAATGTTGAAGTTTTTTCAAATGCAGACTGGGCAGGTTCAGTAACGGATCACATATCAACATCAGGCTATTGCTCCTATGTGTGGGGTAATTTGGTAACTTAGAGGAGCAAGAAACAATCTGTTGTAGCTCGCGGTAGCGCAAAAGCTGAATTTTGAGCCATGGCACAGGGTATTTGTGAAGGCATTTGGTTACAAAGTCTACTGTCAGAATTAAAGGTGACTTCAGATTAACCTATGGAATTATTTTGCAATAATCAAGCGGCAATTAGTATTGCCAAGAATCTAGTTCATCACAACAGGACAAAACATGTTGAGATCGATCGTCATTTTATTAAAGAGAAAATTGATGAAGGAACTTTCATTGTTAATTACATCCCGACGAATTGTCAAACTGTTGATATACTCATGAAGGCTCTTGCAAGATTAAACTTCGATGATTTGCCAAGAAAGCTGGGCATGATCAACATTTACAGTGTGGCTTGAGGGGGAGTGTTGAAATTCAAGCCTTCTCCTTTATAGATTTTCATAATCAGTATTATTGTAAAATAATTTGTATTTATTATTCCATCTTTTATTGGATAATTAGGTTGATTGTAATTAGCTGGTAGTTTCCCTATTCTTGTAATTATGTGATTTCCTTTCCGTTTATGATGTGATTTCCTTTCCGTTTATGAGAAATTCCTTTCAGAATTGTCTCGCTTATGTACTCTATATATTTTCAGTTTATTTCTTAATGAAGAAATGAAGAATCATAGCACGATTTGAGTCTGTGTTCCTCAAATCTTTCTGTCTTCATTTTCTACAACAATTATTAAAAATTTGAGTTTAGAGGGGATTAGTTCCCCTTACTCTTTAAAAAAGCATCCACTTCCTCTGATACCCTCTTCCGTGAGTATCTAATTTTTTTCGGAGCAAGCATTTCCTATTCCATTACACTAACCGCTTATATCTAGTATGACATACTAGGTTTCTCCTGAAAATTTCAACTTATCTTCCTCTTTATCGATCCACCTCGCAACCTTAAATAACAAGAACAATATATTTAATTATAATATGACTAAAATGTTTTGTCTTACGGATATTTTTATTATTATTATTACATTGACAAAAATGAGATTGAATTCAAGTTTTTTCTATGAAAAATAATGAAGATAACCATTAAGTTTAAAGACTAGCTTAAGAATGGATAGTTTGGTTATACTAATTGAGTCCACAATTTTTAAAAGTTCAGAAAAGAGAGAAGGGGAGAAAAGAAGAGACAGGCTTAAAAAGGGTGGTGGGGGGGGGGGGGGGGGGAGGGGAGGTAGTGAATGTTTTAATAGAGGCAAAATAACAATGAGGGTAATTTTGGGAGAAGGGTGGGAAATTGGTTAAATTTAAATCAGAAGACATAAATTTATAACCTCCAATCTCTTTCCTTCACATATTCCCAAATTGCTGGTGTTGACGTGTCCTGGAAACTGACGTGGCCTGGTTGAGGGCTCGGCCTGGGCAGAGATGGGGCTTGGTTCTACACAAGTGACAAGGGTGAACTGAAGGCCCTCAGAAGGAGGAGAGGGGGAGACCTCCGAAGGCACTCCAATGCTTAAGTCAGAGATGATTTTAGGGAGAAGCCCAGGGCTCAACAGCAACCGAGGGCCTAAGTATATCAAGTGTGGGTGCGGATGTGTCTGAACATGAACGATGAAGTCCATACCTTGGCCCATTTATAGGCGTCTGCTGGTGAGGTGGTTATGATAGCGGGCTTGGGTGATAGTGCGGCCGTGGGGCAGCTGCAGGGTGGCTGTCAGTTTGCAGGGTGGCTGATAGCTTTGCAGGGTGGCTGATAGCTTCGTAGGGTGACTGGCGACTGTAGAGCGGTAGATGATCGTAGAGGGAAATCCTTTCGTAGGTTTGCTGGGCCGTCATTCTCAGGCTAGGGGACTTTGTTGGGCCAGAGAATATGTGGATTACTTGCTTGGTCTGGGGAGGTCGCTGGGCCTGTTGGGTCCTTTTGAGGCATTCAGCTGGGCTTGAGGCTCGTTTGGGTCGGAGCCAGCTGGGTTGGTATGGGTTGGAGCAGGCCGTTCGTCTGGCTCGGGCACTTGAAGTATGCTGGGATGGAGTATTTTGGGCCATATCACAGGCCCCCCACTTCCTCGAGTACATTTATGTGCTTGAGGAAGTTATTTGTTGGGGCGGGCTTTAATCGGGCCCAGGACGCGCGAGGGAGCCGGACCATTACTGCTTGAGAGGACATCTTGGAACCGTAAGACTATTTACACGTTTGGGCAGTTGTCCTTGGTAATCGGAGCATCACTTTCGGGAGACGAAAGGTCGGTTGGAGAAGTGGAACGTTTCCTCTTTTCTCGTTGCTGCATTTATTCCTCTTCGTCGAGTGTGTTTTCCTTTCTTATAAATTTGGGTCTCTGATACCTTGTGTTTTAAGTGACTCTAGTTTCTGAGGAGCTTGAGAAGGAGAGACCACTTTCTGATAGGAGAGCCGAGGGTAATGATCACAGAGTAGGAGGGGGATTATCAACCTCTTGAGGGTTTTATGGAAGCCAAAGAGGAGGGCGAAACTACCTTAGAGGAGGATCACGGTTTAGCGTCCATGGTCTTTTCCCTGATTTTGAACGGGGGTCAGGACCTCTTTCAAATTTCGAGTGGAGGCAAGAACCTCTTTCAGATTTCGAGTGAGAGCTGGGAGGGTTCCTTGCGTCGAGACCTTCTCCGTTTCAAGGGACGAAAGAAGAAGAGGGACACGGTCGACCTCAAAAGAGTACTATGGATTCATTTAGGATCTGGGGTGCTGTGTGTTTGGATGGTGGGCTCCTCGACCCCTTGAATGTATTGGAACAGAAGAAGAAGAGGGGTTGAGGAGGGCACCTGGGCCTGGGGCTGTACCTGCTAGATGAGCGCCTTCAGTCTTAGGCTCATGCCAGGAGCTTTTTAGCCTGAAAAGGGTACGGGAGCTTGTCACCGGCACTGCTTAAGGGGTCGGGCATTTTAACTTTTTCGTTGTACTTCGAGGCCGTCAGGACCCTTTTTAGTTTGTACTTCGAGGCCGTTAGTTGTAATTCTCTGAATTAATAAAATGTCTTTCCTTTCAATTTTTGCGCGATATTTTTGGCTTTCATACTTCCAACTCACAAAGCAAATGACGAAACAAACTTGATTCTGGGCCCAAGGCCGAACGTTAGTAACGTGGATTAGTCCGTCAGACTTTTTGGATTACCTAACCGAGCGATAGGCGAGACTCAGACTTCTTGGGGAGCAATGGGAGAATCATACCGAGCGATAGACAAGGCTCGGTCCTTTGGAGAACCGTTGGAGAATTGCGCCGAGCGATAGACAAGGCTCGTTCTTTTGGAGAACCGTTGGAGGATCGTGCCAAGCGATAGGCAAGGCTCGATATTTTGGAGAACCGTTGGAGGATCGTGCTAAGTGATAGACAAGGCTCGATCTTTTGGAGAACTGTTGGAGGATCGTGCCGAGCGATAGACAAGGCTCGGTCTTTTGGAGAACCGTTGGAGGATCGTGCCGAGCGATAGACAAGGCTCGGTCTTTTGGAGAATTGTGCCGAGCAATTAGGAATCATTCTGGGCCTGGAGGGTTTAGGGCCATAGGGCTTCTAGAATTTGCAGGGTCAAACCTGCCTTAACTAGCCGCTTTTGAAAGTAGCGCTGTTGCCTTCGAGAGGAGAAAAGTTGTTTGGAGAGACGAAGAGTCTCCTCGAAACCGTAAAACCGTATTTAATTTGTATCACTGAGCGTGTTTTCTAGTCTTATAAATAGGGATCTTTGACATCTTGTATTTTAAGTAGAAACAAGTTTAGTCTCTGAGATGAAGAGAGGGAGAGAAAAGCACTTCTTGAGGATAGCCATTATCAGCAGTTGCTAAGGTTCGGGTTTCTTCCTGACTCTGAGTGGAGACACGGGCTTCTTCTAGACTCCGAGCGGAGTTGAGGGAGGAGGAGTGCCATGTCTCTGGAAGGTGGGCCCCTTATGCCCCGGCTTGCTTTGGAACCGAAGAAGAGGAGGGGCGGGGGATGCTTACTCCGAGTTCTTGGAAGTTGAGAGTAAGGCAGTGTCCGTTCTTCTAGTGGTAGTAAAGAGATCAGTGCTGCCCTCTTCTTCTGTTTCGAGTGGGCGGGGGAAGGGTGTCCTAAACCTGGGGCTGATCATAGTGGTTAACATTGACAGTCTCAGGTTCGCGCCTGCTCTTTTGGGATCGTGCCAAGAACTTTTCAGCCTGAAGAGGGTGAGGGAGTTTGTAACCGGCACTGCCTGAGGGGTCTGGCGTTTTACCTTTTCCTTGTACTTTGAGGCCATTGAGGTCCTCTTTTACTTGTACTTCGAGGTCGTTAGCTGTAATAAGATTTTAATGAAATATCTTCTCTTATTCCTTGTCCTCATATAATATCTTTGCCTTCTACACTTGTATAGTTCAATGAAAATTTATGAGAGTCGAGAGGGAGGGGGGTCCAAAGCGCCCCCAACTTGGGAGTATCCTTGTGTAGTGTTGATTACGCCCAAAGTATAACACGATTATTGTAGTACGGCTTTGGGGTGTCGATTCCACAGGGAAATAAGTTAAGTACAAAGGAAAATGTGTGAACCTTAAAACGAACGATAAAAGTTAAACTCAAGATTTTTGAGCTTTGATGGTGAAATAATGTAAAGGAAAATTGCGTAAATGTAAATGAAATATAAATGAGAAATAACAAGGTTCCAGGAATCCTCCTTAGGTTTGTTCCCTATTTCCACTCTTGATTCAATTGATTTTATCTCGATTGCAAGTTTCAACTCCCAAACAAGCAATCAGAATATATTCAATCAAGCACATTTACAACTCTTATATAATTGCTACGAATTAATCATTGATTTCAGTTCATGCACACATGACCGATCTTAAAGATTATCAAGAAACGACAATATATCTTGAAAGACAATATCGTAGTAATGGACAATCAATAAGATAAATCTACCGGAATCAATCACATCCAAGCAACCTCAATGGAGGAGAAGGATGCAATCACCGGATTAAGAGAGTTTAAAAGAAGAAGAATAAAAAGTACATCTATCACATGAACTCAAATCTTCTTACTTAATCAATGAATAATTCATAAACAATATTTAACAATAAATTCGTACAACTGAATCAAGAACAGGAAATAAAGAACAAGAAATCCCTAAAGATTCATCCCTTTCCCTTGTAAAATGATTAGTTAGCCATGGAAATCAAGGTGGAAGAACAATAAGGATGCTCTCCCCTTGATTTGGCCATTGAGTTCAAGGTGGATGAATAATATGGATGTTATCCCCTTGATTTGCAACCAAAGAAAACTTAGAAATAAAATGGAAGAATGCTGGATTTGGATCCCTTGAATCATCTCTTTTTTCTCTTTTCCTTGCTTTCTCTCTTCAATTATTGAATGCCCGGCTGCACACTCCTTAAGGAGGTATTTATAGATTACAAGTAGTAGCTAGGGGTATTTTGGTCTTGGAAAAATGTCACTTGCTCGCCCTAATCAGGTCAAGAGGCGAGTGGGCCGTGCTGTGCGTCTGGGCCTGCTGTGCTGGCCTGAACTGTTTCCACTAAAACTACCATAACTTTCTCTAGAAAAATCCTTTTTACGAACCATAAAATTCTCCAGAAAATAGACTTCTGGATCTTTCTAAGCGTATATGGTTCATCTCGTGGTTCTTCCTACATCAATACAGTTTAATCTGCAAAGATGATTGATCTGTACGGGAAATTCTGGCAATTCAGTGAAACTCCTTCAGCTTGTATGCAGAAGTGCACACACTAGTGTGCCTACCCTTAACTTGCTCCAAAGTGATGCACACACTTGTGTGCAGTCTTTTAACTTACTATACTTTATTACTCCAGCCTTGATTTAAACTTTAACCATCTTTGAATCATGTTTGGATACGTCTAAACCTTGGACAAAAACGAGCACCGACACCCAAGATCTTTTGGTGCTTTAAACATGGATCGCTTTATTATCTCTTTTGTACTCAAAGCACCTGAAAATGCATCGAATTAAGTCAATGATTTATGAATATCACTTTAGAGTTATCAACATGTAAAAGTGCGATTACGACCGAGATCAACCCTAAAATGTTAACAATTAAGTATTGTTTAGTTGCATTTTATGACTCTCATCACAACCCCCAACTAGCTTATTGCTAGTCCCTAGCAATTCAAGCGAAAGGCATAAAATGAATTCTTTATTTAGAAATCAAAACAAAATACAGCAATGCTGGCGTTAACCAAGAGTGATTCAAAAATCTGTCTCAAAAATCATGCATAACATATAGCACATAGAATCATTAAATATCACTCAGGTCCAAGAATAATCCAAATGTCAACCTTAAAATCATTATCGACTCTTACCATCCATCTTACCACAATACATTAGTCCGAACACCCGGATGATTTTATGCACAACATAGCATGAATACAAGTCTTGGCCTCTAAAAACATATTAATTTGCATGACATCAATCACAAATCAAGCTCCATATGCTCACTTTTCAAATCACTCTCCACTATGTAGAAAAATCACACTTTATCGGATCAATAGGTCTTTAATAAGCTTGCAACGTTAGGCTAGGGTAAAGGTCAAGAAAGAATGGGAAAGTTTAAACAAATAAAAGAACTAAGTCTCTTAATTTAAACACAACCACTTTAAGCACAAGATAACCTTACTTCAACACCCAACTCTTTCAACCATTTTTCGAGCATTTCTCGCAATAAATCACAATTTTTTTTTCTTCTTTCTTTGCCATAATTCATTTTTTCTCATTTTTTATTTTTTATTTTGGCATAAGACCATTCACCTCCTCTTTCATTCTTTTCTTTTCTTTTCCACAACCCTCAACTTATCTCTTTTAATGTACTTGGGTTATGGTAGTAATATTTTCTCATATTTCCACCCTTACTCCTTTTAAGTGCTTCTCGCAACATGTGTGTAACTAAGTTCTTTTAAAAGAGAGGTAAGGATAAAATATTTTTAGGCTCATAAAGGTAAGTAAATGGTTTATAGAAAGAAACAAGGCTCAATTTTTCTTTTCAAGAAAAAGGCTCAAATAGGTGACTAGCGATAAATATAACAATGGTAAGTTTAAAACGGCTCAAACGGTCCAAAAATGGCTTATATCATAGCCTAAGTAGTGTGCATTCTATGATTTTCGCCTCAAGTGATTATCAAATAAGTTCTAGAGCTTGTAGAGACCACAAAAGTATTCACAAAACAACCGCGCATAAAACTTCTCTAAATGCTTTAGACTAATCATGCAATCTTACCACAAACCAGAGTCTCAAACCAAAGAAAAATTGACACTTAATTTATTCTCAAAGCGAAGCAAGATTTAACTTTTTCTAAATGCTATATGCTATCTCGATTAAGCTCATATCATTGACATGTGAATTAACTCCAGGGCTAACACAAAGCATGCTAAAAACAAACAAACATTTTTTTTTTATTTTTATCCTAACAACGAAAAGAAAGAAAGTGACACCAATCAGTTCAATGAAAAAAAAGAAAAGAAATATATTTCCTCCACCCCCAACCTAAACATTGCATTGACCTCAATGTAAAAGAAAAATGAAAGGAAACTCCCTGTGTGGCCAAAAATGCACAGAAGCTGAAAATTACGCACCACCAATTGAACCGCATACCGTTCGTTTCGCTGAAATCAACTAGAAATTAAAAATTAAAATAGACTTAACACAACCAAAATTCTAAGTTAATAAAGACTTGACAATGAAATATTAATATTTTTTTATTTTTATTTATTTATTTATTTATTTATTGAAATTTGAACTAAACTAAAAACTAACAATTAAGATTGAATGAAAACTAACTAAAAACAGAACAAAAATTAAAAGGAATAACGTACCTTTGTTGTGTGGTTAAGGTGAATAGACCGGATCCAAAAGCGGAATGTCTTCCATCTCCGGATCATGTCTATCAATTAAGATCTTAAGTTGTTGACCGTTTACTTTAAAGACCCGACCATCTCTAGTATCCTCAATTTCTACCGCCCCATTTTCAAAAACATTTTTTACTATAAAAGGGCCGGTCTATCTTGACCGAAGTTTTTCAGGATGCTTATGAAGTCTAGAGTCGTATAAGAATACCCAATCATTGGGTTTAAATGTTTTTCTCAAAATGTTTTTGTCATGGAATACTTTCATCTTAGCCTTATAGATTCTAGAATTTTCATAAGTATCGTTTCTTAATTCTTCTAACTTGGTCAGCTGATATTTTCGAAGTTTACCCGCTTTGCCCATGTCAAAATTGAAAGACTTGATGGCCCAATAAGCTCGATGCTCGACCTCCACGGGTAAGTGGCAAGGCTTTTCAAAAACAAGCCGATAGGGCGACATACCTAAGGGAGTTTTAAAGGTTGTACAGTAAGCCCAAAGCGCATCAGTTAGTCTGAAAGACCAATCTTTGCGATCGGGGTTAACCGTTTTTTCTAAAATTTGCTTAATCTCCCTATTAGTAAGCTCTACTTGTCCACTAGTCTGAGGATGATAGGCAGTAGAGATTTTATGTAATACCCCAAATTTTTTCATTAAAGCTTCAAAGGAACAGTTGCAAAAATGTGTACCTCGATCACTAATTATAGCACGTGGTATACCAAATCGAGATAACACATTTTCTTTAAGGAATTTAATCACCGTTCCATTATCATTGTTTTGACAAGCTGCTGCCTCTACCCACTTAGATACATAATCTATTGCTACAATGATATACTGGTACCCAAAGTAAGGAGGGAAGGGTCCCATGAAATCAATACCCCAACAATCAAAGATTTCAATCACTAAAATAGGGTTCAGGGGCATCATATTTCGGCGAGACACAGCTCCTAACTTTTGACATCTTTCACAAGAGCGACAATAGGTGTTTGTACCTTTAAACAAAGTAGGCCAATAAAATCCACACTGCAAAATTTTTGTAGTGGTTTTTTTCATCGAAAAGTGGCCTTCACAAGATTGAGAGTGACAAAATTCTAAGACACTCGAAATCTCTTCATTGGGGATGCAACGCCTTAGAATTTGGTCAGGGCAGTACTTGAAAAGATAGGGGTCATCCCAATAAAAATTACATACCTCATATAAGAATTTCCTCTTGTCTTGAGCACTCCAATCCATAGGTATCTCACCTGTAGCCAAATAATTTATGATGTGAGCAAACCATGGTAGAGAAGTAATGGAGAGTAATTGCTCATTGGGAAAATCGTCTTTGATTGGCATGTCATCACAAGTGTCCTCAAAAGTGAGTCTGGATAAATTGTCAGCTACTACGTTCTCCACTCCTTTTTTATCCTTGATGGTGATATCAAATTCTTGCAAGAGGAGGATCCATCGAATTAGTCGTGCCTTAGCATCCTTCTTCGTAAGAAGATACTTGAGGGCTGCATGATCTGTAAAAATAAGGATAGGAGAACCAATTAGATGAGCACGAAATTTATCTAAATCAAATACTGTAGCTAGCAACTCTTTTTCAGTTGTAGAGTAATTCATTTGAGCACTATTTAAAGTCTTACTAGCATAGTAAATGACAAAAGGTTTACTTTCCCTTTGCTGTCCAAGAATAGCACCTACAGCGTAGTCACTAGCATCGCACATGATTTCAAAAGGTAAAGTCTAATCTGGCGACTGCATTATAGGTGCAGAAGTAAGCTTTCCTATCAACGTTTTAAAGGCCTCTTGACAAGCTTGACTCCACTCAAAGGGGGTATCTTTAACTAGGAGAGCGCATAGCGGTCTAGATATTTTTGAAAATTTTTGTATGAACCTCCTATAAAAACCAACGTGACCAAGGAAAGATCTCACATCCTTTATTGTCTTAGGGGCAGACAACTTAGAGATTAACTCAATCTTAGATTGATCAACCTCTATTCCTTTAGAAGAGACAATATGCCCTAAGACAAAACCGGATGGTACCATGAAATGGCACTTTTCCCAATTTAAAACCAATTTTTTTTCCTCACAGCAAATTAATACTCTTTCTAAATTCATTAAGCATGTTTCAAATGAAGATCCAAAAACAGTTAGGTCATCCATAAAAACTTCCATGCAATTTTCAACCGTCACTAAAAATGCTCATCATGCAGCGTTGAAAAGTAGCAGAGGCGTTACATAATCCGAATGGCATTCTACGAAAAGCGTAGGTGCCAAAGAGACAAGTAAATGTGGTCTTTTCTTGGTCTTCTAATGCAATTTCTATTTGATAGTAACCAGAATAACCATCTAGAAAACAGTAGAAGGAATAACCAGCTACACGCTCAAGAATTTGATCAATAAAAGGGAGTGGGAAGTGGCCTTTCTTGGTGGCAACATTTAATTTTCTGTAATCAATGCACACACGCCACCCGTTCAAAAGTTTGGTAGGGACTAACTCTTCTAGGTCATTCTTTATCACAGTGACTCTGGACTTTTTCGGGACGACTTGCGTAGGGCTTACCCACTTACTATTAGCTATGGGATATATAATACCCGCATCTAATAGTTTCAGCACTTCATTTTTCACTACTTCTTTCATAGTGGGGTTAAGCCTACGTTGAGGGTCTCTACGAGGACTGGTTCCTTCATCCAGATTTATTTTATGGGAGTAGATTAGGGGACTAATTCCCTTTAAATCAGCCATGATCCATCCCAGGGCTGATTTGTGTTCATTTAAAGTTTGAATTAATCTCTTACCTTGGGTCTCAGTTAATTCAGAAGAAATTATAACAGGAAAAGTATCACCTGGACCGAGAAAGGCATGTTTTAGACCCTTAGGTAGTGGCTTCAATTCGACTTTAGGTGCTTCCACACTTGAGGGGACTTGAGTCTTGCTTCTTTCGGGCAGCTCCTCAAAACTTGGTTGCCACGCCCGATTTCCATAATCCTGAGATATGTCAAAAACAACACATATATCAATTATATCAGTTTTATCATCAAATAAATCTATCTCAGAATTAACAAGAAAATTTTCAAGAGGGTCATAATCATTAGTTAAGAAAACTCCCTCATTGATGAGTGACTCGATCATGTAAAGCTGATGGTTTTCATCCTCGTCTTCAGGCTGTTTTGCAACATTGAAAATATTTACTTCAAGGGTCATGTTGCCAAAGGACAGCTTCATGAGACAATTCGTACAATTTATTAGAGCATTCGCAGTAGCAAGAAAAGGTCTACCCAAAATCAAAGGGATTTTAGAGTTAGTGACTACAGCAGAAGTAGTATCAAGAATTAAGAAATCAACAGGATAATAAAATTTATCAATTTGAATCAAAACATCCTCAACCATACCTCGGGGTACCTTGACTGAGCGATCATCCAATTGTAATACCACACTGGTTGGTTTGATTTCTCCTAACCCCAGCTGCAAGTAAATGGAAAATAGCATCAGGTTTACACTAGCTCCCAGATCTAATAAGGCTTGTCCAGCCTTATGATTTCCAATGCTGCAAGCAATGGTAGGACAGCCTGGATCTTTGTATTTCGAGGGAATTCTTTGCTCAATTAGTGCACTAACTTGCTCAGTTAGGAAAGTTGTTTTCTTGACATGATGTTTCCTCTTAATTGTACATAAATCTTTGAGAACTTTTGCATAGGTGGGGACTTGTTTAATCACATGCAAAAGGGGAAGATTAAGTTTCACTTGCCTTAAGTTCTCAAGGATTTCATCATTCATTTCCAGATTTTTCTTGTTGGATTTTAAGGCTTGGGGGAATGGGGCCTTAACAGGACTTTGGGTCACTTCAGGGTCTTTAGGCAACTTGGTCTCACTACTGGTTTGACCCTTCACATTCTCGGGTTTATTCTCTGGTGGAATGTGTAGTTACTTACCTCTTCGGGTCACAATGGCATTTACATTTTTCACATTTTCTTGTGCCATATGTTGACCGTGAGGTATGGACTGAGCTTGGGCAGGGAACTTACCTCGCTCAGTCACACTCAAGGAGCTCATCAATTTAGACACTTGACTCCTTATTTCTTTGTTTTCCTCAACCAACTGTGTAATTAATGCCTCCCACTTTTGGTTTGTCTTGCCTTATACTTCTATAAAAGTATGTAAAGAGTCTTCTAAAGAGTTCCTAGAAGATAAGGGTGCATGATAAGGTGCTGGGAACGATCTAGGGGGCTGCACATGCTGCTAATTTTCAGATTTCCAACTGAAGTTGGGGTGATTTCGCCACCCCGGATTATAAGTGTTAGAGAAGGGTGCTGAGGGCTTCTTGTATATGCCTAAGGTATTGCATTGTTCCTTGTACAGCCCTCTCATGTCAACAAAAATGGGACAATCTTGGGTGGGATGATCAACCCCACCACACATAAAACACGATTCTAAAGGTTCGGTCTGATTAACCATGTGTGTTGGTTTTTTCGTTTTTAATGCCTCTAACTCCCTAGTAAGCATTTTGTTCTTGGCCTTGAGGTTATCCTCTTCCCTAAGATGGTAGATTCCTCCACAACTAGGTCGTGACCTATTTTTTCTCTAAGTAGCACTAGGTCCAGTCCATGTGTGAGCTTTCTCAGTAAGCTCATTGAGGTACTCAATAGCCTCATCAGGGTCTTTTTGCAGAAACTCTCCATTACACATCATCTCGACAAATTGGCGTTCTCTATAGGTAAGACCCTCATAGAAATAGCTCACTAAACGCCAATTTTTGTACCCATGATGTGGACACATACTTAACAGCTCTTTAAATTTCTCCCAAGACTGATACAAAGTCTCGTTTTCCTTTTGTGCAAAGGTGGAGATTTGTCTTTTCAAAGCGTTAGTCTTATGTTGAGGGAAGTACTTGTTAAAAAAGACTTGGGTCGTCTCATTCCATAACCCAATTAATCGTGGTCTCAGCGAGTATAACCAACTCTTAGCTTTATCCTTTAAGGAGAAAGGAAAAAACTTGAGTCTCACAATATCATCAGTTGCATCGTGACTATTGAAAGTCGCAACTACTTCCTCAAATTCTCTAATGTGCACATAGGGGTTTTCTTTTTCCATGCCATGAAAAGTAGGGAGAAGTTGTATCATTCCTGTTTTAAAATCTTGATGATGGGTATTGGCTGGAAATATAATGCACGATGGTGTGGCTGTCCGGCTAGGATATAGGTAATCTTTAAGTATCCTAGCGCCATTCTCATTAGGATTTTCAGCCATGTTAACAAAATCCTCTAAATTCTCTGATAGGGGTGCACTATGGTTTGATCTGGGCGAGGTTTCACCAATGGAGGTGGAAGGAGAGGGTAACTCTAATTCGGGTCCTCTAATGAATCTACCTC